>JBAWJY010000017.1:0-483619 GCA_037356115.1 Neofusicoccum sp. Z2
GGAAACCCGCCGCCCCCCCCCCCCCCCCCCTCCATCCCCGAAGGAATGTGACGAGATTTTTAGCATTGCATAAGGCTTAGGCCCCGCCGCCGCCGCCGCCGCCGCCGCCGTCGCTGCTGCTGGCTGGCTGACTGGGGCCTTTTGGCTGGCGTTTTTTTAACTTGCTTTGCCTTTTTTTTTTTTCCTTCTGCGGCGCTTTCGTTTTCGCGCTACTACCCGCTCGTTCGCCCGCCCGCTCGCTCGCGCTTAAATCAGCGCGCAGCAAGCGCGGAGGTGCGTGTGACGAGCGATAAAAAAGAATGGACCGAGCGGGAGAGAGGGAGAGGGAGAGAGAGAGAAGGAAGGATGCGCGCAGTTGCTGCTGCTGCAGCGCTGCAACAAGCAGGCAGGCGGCTAGGGCCAAACGTTAGATAGATGCGATGATGCTTTAATCGTACGATCAGCCTTCCCAGGCTTCCTAAAGTAGAGGCGCGATTATCGGGCCATTATGTTTTCTTGGGCATGGTCCGGCTCGGGCCCCTAGTATGTTGGGTGAGACCCCCCGGTGTGAGTAAGGATAAGGACAAGAGGCAGGCGGGCGGAGCGGAGGGGAGGGAAGGGAAGGAAGATCGCGCTGATGTTGATGATGACTATGATGAGAGAGAGAGAGAGACTAGCAGCGAAGGAGAAAGTCGTCACGTCGCTCTCGTCCGTCCGCGCTTGGCTTTCTCTCGCCCGGCTTCCCCCCGGCAAGCCCCCCGTGAGCCCGAATAAGGACGAGGTGGCGGCAATATTGCGTGGCGCGCTGAGCTAAATTGGACGGGGCGCGCGAACTTGCGCGCGAGGAGTAAAACCGTTCATGGTCCCGTGGACATGGACATGGGATCCGCATTGATGATCTTTCCCCCAATCCATCCATCGGCCCGCGGAGGCACTGGCGCAGCAAGGCAAGCAGGGCGGGCAAGCCCAGGCAAGCGAGGCGCTGCCAAATTATCAGAGCGAGCAAAAAAGGCTATCGATCCCGCTTCATGGAGAGCCGCTGCAGATCTGGGATTGTGAGACAGGAGATCCTCTGATTGATGACTGCTGTGATTGACGGATTCATTGATTTGATTGATTGCATCTCGATTTCCACGGGCCGAAAAAGTAAACTGCCGTTGCTCCATTGCCGAATGTCCTCCCTCATGCTCATCCAATGCTCCAAGCTCGTCGCCAGAATCTTTCGAGAGAAAAGGCCCGAAAAGACAAAGCCTGATATGCGATGCGAAGACGGGACGAATGAGCAACAGAGCGCTGCCGCTCTCTCCCTGCACCGCGGCAGGGGCCTGAGAGGAGGCACGCGGTAAGCCGCCCAAGGATTATTAGTGTCATTAAAAGAATTGTACCGAGAAACGAAGTCGAAGTAGCGTGCGGGGTCGTGAGAAGCGAAGAACGTGTATCCCTATTGTTTCGCGTCGGGTGAAGGGGGCGGTGCTTCCTCCCAGTCCAGGAAAAAAGAAGTAGAAAGAATAGCGGGAGTAGCCACCAGCATTATGCATGACGACGATGATGATGCGCAGCACGCAAGCCTCCGACCCCTCTCTCCTCTCCTTTGTCTCTCTGTGCTTTGCGTAGTATACAGGGTATGAGAAGGAATGAAAAGGGAAAGAGGAAAACAGATCGAGAATGAAGGCGAACGGAGAATAATTGAAAGATGAGGAACAAGCCAACGGTGGATTTTGAGCGCGAGAACAAAGTACCCAAACATGCCCGAAAAGATTTGTTGACCTCCCCGAGCCGTGCCTTTGCGTCGAAGAAGACCCTCAAGTTGGAGAAAACGCCTTGTTGTATCCGCCCTAAACCCAATACTTTGTTAAGCCGACCCAAGCCTTATGATGCTGCGTGTTGCCGAACCGTATCAATTTGCGTGTATGATGCGTGAAGTGTGTGTTTGAGCGCACGAAACCGGTCGAAATCCCAACCGTGGAGGCGGACCACGGGGGTATATGTCGATGACATAGAGCAACTGCTCGAAAGACGACTGGATGTGCAAGCCGAGTGGACGGTGAAAGGTAGGCGAGATAGATAACGGAGATGAGTCGCGCTTAGAAGCTCTGCCAATTGCCCGGCGTCTGCTGAGGCGGTCCTTGTGCCCAACCCTGCATTCCAGGCTGCTGAGCGGCGGTGCTCTGATGCATGTTGAAGTGTTGAGGACTTGGGCTTGGCTGGTAAGGATTGCCACCCATGCTCCTGTAGGCAGGGTTCATGCCGCCCATTGTAGAGTAGCCCATGGGCCCTCCATGCATCGAGCCGCTGCTCTGAGGGTGGTGCATTTGCGGCGGCGCATGCAGAGGAGACGGCTGCGGGTGAGGAGACTGCTGCTGACCGAATTGCTGCATGTTGTGATGCTGCTGCGAAAGGGGCGACGGCTGTGGTTGTGGAGGAGGCCACATCTGGTTCTGCGGATAACCGTACGGGCTTGGCTGGCCCGGGCCGCCCGTGGGACCCATGTTCATGCTTGGCGAGCGGTGTTGCAGGTGTGGAGGCTGATGCATTGGACGCATCGGCGTCTGGACCATAGTGTTTGGTGCGTGCGACGCCTGTGAGTACGGCTGCTGCGGCGTCATCATCTGCGATGGTCCCTGCTGAGAGTGTGCCGGCACGTTTTGCTGCGGTCCGGCCATGATCCCTGCGTTGGCGTTTGGCCTAGGGGAAGGGAGACCCTGTTGGACGTTCTGAACGTTGTCACTCTCAACCGTGGGTTGGCGCTGGTGGTTTGCCAGGACGGGCTCATGCGGTCTCTTCCAGTACTCATCCATAAAGTTGCTCCGTATCGTCCGCTGCGACCCGAGGCTCTTGTTGTACTCTGCGGCGTGCGCTGCCTGGTTCAAGATTTCACTGGCCGTGCTTGGCGCCATCCTCCCTTCGTAGGCAGGCCCGGATATCTCGTGCCTTGGCCTTTGGAGACCACCAAAGTCTCTGGCACGCATCTCGTCTGCGGGAGCTAGATTAATCATCGGCAAAGGCGCCAATGTGGCCGGGTTAACACCTGGTGGTACGTCCAACTGTCCAGGACCGTTGCTGTAGATGATCTCTCCGTGTGGCAAGGCGGTCAACGCGTGATTGTTCGCTTCAGCCGCCGCAGCTTCCCTCTGCCTCGCCGCGCCCGGCCTCTTCTCGCCAGCGGGATCATCCTCGGTGAAACCTTGCTTTCTGGCCTTGCTTTCCCAGTAGTCGTCTCTCACGCGCCTGCCGTTAACAATGAGCCTGCTGCCAAACTGCCGGAACATGGATCTGGCCGTGACGATGGCTATTTGGCGGGAACGATAAGAATACGGAAGAATCTCCTGGTGGATAAGGTCGTCCTTTTCAGCCTGCGTAGCGATGATTTTGTACAGTGACCTATTTTTGTTGAAGAGAAGATACGAGTCCCGGTAGCCCAAAACTCGTGCGCATTCCGTGGCAAGCATGAAGAGCTTGTCACCTCTATTAGGAACGAAGAACGTGCGGCATCGGTATTCCCTGCCGTCTAATGGATGTCCGGTGGCGGTAACCTTCTTCTCTCCGGCCTCGTCGAACTCACGGGGTATGTACTCATCGCCTTCGGGATTAAGTTGGTCGGTGGTGTGGTCTCTAACTGTCGGCAGTGCCTTTAGTACCGTGCTTTTGGTGGGTGTGGACTTTGGAGGGGATGATTGAGGTGGTGATGTCTGCGGTAGAGACTGTGACTTGAGCTGCGGTGTTTGGACCGGACCAGGTGCGGGGTGTGTAGGTGGCGCCTGCACAGACTGAGGGCTTTCAGACACTCTCGACTTGGGCGGCCTCCCGCGTTTCCTTGGCTTCGAGTCGTCTGATGGCGGCACCGTTAGCGCGAGTTGCAACAGAGGCGCACGCTCGGTACCGAGCGCGCGCAAAACACGCGAGGCATAGGAATGAAACGTACCATCGTCTCCTCGCTCAGTCGAAAAGACGTCTTCCGCATGCTCCGGCGAGCGGCTGCGTTTTATGCCGCGAGGACTTGGCTGAGGGGCGATGCTGGAGGTGGAGCCTGACAACACTGTGCGGGTCGCCACACGTTAGCAAGGCAGGTCTGACATCGGCCAACGACAGCGAGCACGGCAACACGCGACGGGCGGGGGATGCGCGGGCGGGCAGTGTTGAAAAGACGCGCTCGACGCGCTCGCGGAGCGGGCGGCGCAAAGATCGAGGGGAGAAAGGGAAGTACGCACTACCTGCTGAGTTGAGAGCAGCCGGGTTTATTGTACCGGACGGATCCATTATGCTTCCTCCAATGCCGCCGTTCAAGGACGCCGAGACAGGGTGATGCGAGGTGGTTGAGTACATGCCCGGGCGGAGACGGACGTCGGAATCGCAATTACTTGGCGGCGGCGGCGGCGGCGTTTCAAGCGGCGCGCAGCAGGGCGGACGTGCGCTGGGGCGAGCGCGCGACGGTGCGAGCGCGGTAGCAACGGCGTCGGGAGTGCGGCGCGCTCAGGCGTCGCATTCGAAAGAGAGGATCGCGGCGGGCGGTGGGCAGGGCGCGACGGCAGCTGAGAGGCTACGACACGGTGCAGACGGACGGCGGGCGCGCTGCACGATCCCGGAGCATCGAGATATCGATCTCTGGCCTCCAACCCTGCTGGACCCACGGACCCTGAAGCTCGGGAGCGGCAAGAATGGGGAGGCGGCGGTGTGCGGGCCTTGGGCGCTGCGAGGTGGTCGTTGGCTGGTCGAGGGATGCAAGGTTCGCCGAAGGAGTTTGCGAAGTGCCACAGAGGCGAAGCGAACAGCTGCTCCGCGCGCGGGCGATGATGCAACTGGGCTGCCAAGCCCGGGTTAAACGACGACTGAAGGGCCGGGGCGCGCAACACTCACTGCAGAGGCGTCGTCGGCGGGCGCGACACCTGCAGCGCGCCCGTGGCGGGCCGGGGGGCCTGCTCTGCACGCGCGCTGACTGCTGCTGAGGCCGGTGCCGGCGCGGAGCAATCTCCGAGGCGGCGGTGGGCGCTGGCCGAGGGCGAAGCGGTTCGTGAGGGCGCGCTGGGGCTTGGGGTGCTCAAATGCTGCGGGTGTTCTGGCGGCTCTCGCAGCGCTCGGCGGCACCACGGGGGCGGGAGCGAGCTTGGCCGGGGCGCAATATGTAGCCCAGCATCCGCCTGCCTGCGCTGCGGCTAATGGCGCGACGAGACGGCGCTGAAGACGCTGAACAGCCGAGCGCGCCAGCGGGAGCCGTCGCCGCGGGCGTGTCGCAAGGGCGGGCGCCTAGCTGGGGTGCTGGGGTGCTGGGGCGCTGGGGTGCTGGGATGCGGGCGTGAGCGCTGCGGGCGTTCCGACACGCGGAGACGGCGGGCCCAAACGGCGAGCGGCGCGGAAGCAAGCGAGCGCCCGTGATCGGTCGAGCGAGGGCTGGTCGAGCCGACGCGGGCAGCAGGCGGGTGTGCGAGTGCTTAAGTGGAATCCGCGCGCTCAGCTGCCCGGGGAATGCAGCGGCGGCGCCGCAGGATTCGTCAAGAGCGCGACGCCAGATGACCTGCAGCGCGGTATGATGGGCGAGGCTGCAGGCGCGCCGGCCAGCCGTATCGGAATCGCTGCGCTGCCCGCCTGCGCCAAGCGCCGGGCGCATATCGCAGCGCGCGGGCAGCGCTCGCATGGGCGCCGGGGCCGGCTGGGGCGTGCAGCATCATGGCGCGCTCGCCATGAGGGGTTCAGCTGCGCGGGCTAATCATCGCGGCGGCTGGGCCGTGGCAATCATGCCGCATGGGGCGCTGCGCGACAGGCCGCACGCTTTGGGTTCATCACCGTCCGACGCTGCCAGGCCTGATTGCCTGATGCTCCGCGCGACGCTCCCAAAGCAGCGCCGGCACCTGCGGGACGGGCGTGTTTGTCAGCGGGCTAGCAGCAAGCCATGCGCGAGCATGGATCGGTCGCCGACACGAGAGATCGGCCGCGTCGCCCGTTCGCGAGCGGCGGCGCGTGCAAGCTGCGCGGCGGTGATCTACCGTCGCGGCCGGCGTGCGAGTCGTGCTGCGATCTTGCATCTGCTCCCGCCCGCAGCCAAGCCACACACAGCCATCGCCGCCACCGCTGCCCGCCGCGCGCCCGCGCCCTCGCCCGCGCATTCTCGCAGAGCGGTCAGCGGCCCGGCGCGGCGGGCGTGGAGCGGCCTTGCATGCTGCGACGGGCTGCTCAAAGAGCGCGCGCGCTACGAGGCCCGCGGCGGCCCAAGCGTGTGCGACCCGGAGTCATCTGGTGTCTGCGTCTGCAGGGTCTGCGGCGCGCGGCCAATGGGCGCGCGCAATGCGCCACACCGCGGCGTCCTGGGCTCGATGGCGGCGGCGAATCAGCGCCGGCGTCCTTGTGACTCCTCATCTGGAGCATTGCGGATACGGCCTGATAAGAGCAGCCGGCCATTCTTCATGCTGCCCCGGGCCTGCTCATGCGCCCGCCGCCCTCGCCCCGCCGCCGCCCAGCGCCGTGCATGAGCGGACCAGCGCCGCCAGAGTCATCCGCCCAAAGCGGCAGGAATGTCGAGCGCCGGTCATCTGACCCGCGTCGCCGCGCTGCCGGGCCCGCCGTCGAGGGGAAGCAAACGGCGTCATGGTGCGGAAGCGCGTCCCGAGCTCGTCGCCGGACGAGCAGCAGACCGGGACCCGCATACCTCGCAGCCGCCAGACGTCGACCTTGCGCGCCAGAAACCTACCGAAAACCCGGAATGCTTCACACCGTTGGCACAAGAGCTGGTCCCTCGTGAGCCCGCCGTCCACTCAGCGCCGCCGAATCTGTCAAGCTCTGGCTGTCTCAGGCCCCGTCGCACACGTTTGGCGGTGTGTTTGCAGCCTTTGACCGCCGTGGCCCTCGACGTGCAGTAGCTGCGGCCGCCGGGCAGGGAAAGACACGACGAGCCCTGCCCCGACCCCTGCCCGCCGACTGCTCTCTTGCGTCCCCGGATGTTTGAGCGGATGCCTGGGCAGATCTTCGCCGCGCCCGGTTGCACTTCTGCAAGCCCGCCGTCTGCGAGGCCTGCTGCCGCCAGGGCTTGCTATAGGCGTTCGCCCGCCAAAAGGAAACAACAGTGTAGCACTGGAGCTTGCCTCTCTTGGCATCTGGGATGTAACACCGGCTTTAGTTGAGACTCCGCGAAGCATATAGGCCCAATATCCTCTAGCGTCGTGTCAGCGGCAGTGCCTTGCAAGCGCGCTCTAGTTGCGGGAGCCCTGCATACTAAGAGCACCGCCCATGACCTAGGTCCGCGTAGGCCGCCGCACGATCCGGCTAGTTTTGCGAGCAGCGCCGCCCGCTGCAAGGTCTGGCCGTGCAAAAGACCGGTGCCAGCACCGGCACGCCGGTGAACAACCTGTGTGGAATCTTAGGCCAGGCAGATCTCTATCGCGCCGTTAGCGACACTCAGGCTCACACATGTGTGCGACAAATGTCGCACCAAGCGCTCTGACCACAGCCAATAGCAACCTGCCCTCGGCGACGAGGGTATAAACGCGTGTCAAGAGCGGTTGGTTGATCGTGCATACCAAGAACTGACACAGCCTCATACCGCGGCCGCCGGTCGAGAGGATTGTGGGTCCGGAGCGAGGGCACTCTGCTCGTATGATGTTCGGATCAAGGAAGAACAGCGCCATCACCCTGGTCCCGGCGGATCTTCATTGCCGCTATACGACATGCTCATGATAGGAAGGGCTGAAGCATCGGCCGCGGGATGAGGTTGCACTGGCCGCGGCCCGAAACTGCGCCACTAGTAGAGTACGTCCGATGCACGCTGCGAGCAAATGTGGGGAGATGTATGCGGGTGGGCCTTCTGATTGATAAAAATTCATGTCAAAAAGCTGCGGAAAAAGTGGCCTCTGTATAGCAGACATGCTGAGTCCCGATATAGTGGAAGCAGGTCGTAGTCCAACGACGCGACGAAAGGGCGATTCTGATCGCGTGAAGCCATCCCAGCCCGCAGCTCTGTCTTACATTCATCGACGGTGCCTGTCATGGTGCGCAACATCGCCACCGCGATCTAGAACCGGGCAGATAGACGGCGTCGAACAGACCGGTGGAATGGGAAGCGCAGTGCTACTGTGGTCGATGATCTTGCCTGCGGTTGGCTGCATGCAGAAACGTTGAGAGGTGATTGCTCACGGCGTACTTTGTGGGGCCAAACCGGCCCGCCCAAGACAGTGACTCGCGCCGAATGAGGCAATTGTGGTCAGGCGGAGTCTCGCTTCATTGGATCTGTTAGCAGCAATTTCACGACGCGATGAAAAGTGGCTGACGTTACACTCGTATGACTGATCGCCGTGCGTGCGAATGACGTACGATGCAGTTGTCCAAACGCCAGACGGCCATTTGCATTGCATGTCAGTTGAAGTGTGGAGTTTCGTATCACCTCAGCTGTTTTATAGGGCCAGCAACAAACAGTAGCGGAAGGATGCTGAAACATGTCATGTGCTGGGTGGATCACGAAAGACGAGCCTTAGCAGAATGCAATCCGCACGTGTATAAGGTATCTATGCTTACAATGACCAATTCTGCTGCGTTGCAGCCTGACCCTTTTACCCTAACCCCCCGAACGCCGACCATGCCTTGTGAACACCTGATGAGCAGGGATGAATGGAAAGGGCCTATCTCCTCGGGCCGGTAGGCGCAAGGCCCGGAACACCGCTGTACCTCTCCTCGCGCTCCGTCTTGAAGAGGATTTGCACCCAGAACTCCTTCTGGTCCTCGTCATACCAGTTCCAGTAGCGGTTGTCGCGGCGGTCGATCTCGCGGGCCTGCAGCTTGAAGCCGCACGTCTCGTAGGGCTCTGCAGCCACAAGCAGGTATTGGAATGACTTGTCTGGCTCCTCCACCTTCTGCTCGAACGCGCTCATGAAGCGGACCCTGGGAACAACACCGGGCGTGATCTCCGGGTACTGCAGCTGGAAGAGCAAGCCGTGCTGCCGAGTGAGGGGGTCCCTGATCTTGGTGATCTTGTATCCCGGACGTCCAATCTTGACAACGTTCTTCTTGACCTGCACACCGCTAGCACCCATGCCGGGCATGAGCTGATCCTTGTCTTTGCCTTCCTTCTGCTCGCGGGCGGCACGGCGCGCCAGGTTGGTCTGATGCTTACGGCCCTGCGTGTGGGCGAGATACGAGCCATCGTTCTGGTGGACGGTCAAGCAGAGACGGCACTCGAAGCTTCCGACATGGTTCTTGAAGAAGTAGGGGTCCTTGTCCAGGTCGATGGTCTCGAGCGCAAGCTTGCGGAGACGCTCGCGACGGTCGGCATTGGTGGCAGACTGGGAGGCGACACCTCCGCCTCCGAACTTGGAGCCGGCGCGGTTCTGCGAAGTAGTCAGCATGCTGCTGCGTATGTAGATGAGGCAGAGGGCAGCTCGCCTGGTAGTCCATGGTTGCTTGCCAGTGGATGTAGGATTTTGTGACCCACTAGAGGGCGGAAGTTGGGCGCCTGGGCACGGAGTTTGGGCCCTCGAAATGCGCGCGGAAGGTATCGTGTGGACAGAACGCGTTGTTGCGACGGGTGGCGCGCGCTGCAGAAGTGGAAGTGCAGCGTTGAAGCAAAGTGACGCCGCAGAGCCGCGTCCGCGTCCGTGCGCTCTTGGCGCGCAAACCGATGCAAACACCCGCCGTCTTCCAGAAAAGTTCACCCGCGACTGCACCCACAGCCGCACTCACCGCGTCCTCTGCGCTGCTCTCTTCCGCAAACCCTGCACCTCGTCTTGCGCAATGACGAGTCTCAAGAGGTCGTTCGCGGCTGATCCCGCGGCGCCGAACCTCGCAAGCAAGGTCTACGTGCGGTCTACCAGAAGTGGCAAGGTCCAGAAGATCGTAAGGGAGCTCTACTTGCGGCAAGACATCCCCTGCTCGTCGAAGCTCTGCTCAACATGTCTGGAGTCTGCTCCGCGGGACTACAACGGCAAGGGTAAGTGCCTCGGCGGCGCCGATGCCTCCCTTGTCCGACGCTCACATCTCTGCAGTGGCACCCTTTGTGCTTTCAGAACGGCCCGCTGGAACGAAAGCGTTTCCTAATGGCCACTATCTCATTCCGGACACCAATGCTTTCCTCTCTGGAATGGACTTGTTCGAGGTCGAAACTGCGTTCCACGACGTCATTGTGTTGCAGACCGTCCTGGAGGAGGTCAAAAACCAATCCCTCCCCCTCTACCACCGTCTCATCAGTTTGACCAAGAATGAGGATAAGCACTTTTATGTCTTCTTCAACGAATTCAGGCTAGAAACTTACGTCACCCGAGAAGATGGTGAGACAATCAACGATCGCAATGACAGAGCCGTCAGAAGGGCTGTGCAGTGGTACGGAGAGCATCTCGAGGAAGTAGTCAATTCGCGGAGAGGCTCTGCAAAATGTCCCACCGTGGTTATGCTCAGCGATGATAGAGACAACCTCCGCAAAGCAAAGGCAGATGGCCTCCAAGCACTATCACGTATGCTTCCGGTTCCTCATTTAGGAGGAGGAAAAAATGCTGATGATTTCTAGTTTCCGACTACGTGTCCGGCCTCTCCAATGCGGATCAACTTCTGGACATGGTTGCTGCCGGTCAAGAGCAGCGGGACACTAAGGCCAGTAAGGGCCAATGGCTCTATCCAGAGGTCAGTAATAACATAGTCCTTAGCCGATATACGCTGACTTTTTTTTTATAGTACTACTCTCTCTCCAAGATGATGACGGGCGTCAAGGCTGGCACACTGCACCAGGGCATTTTCAATGTGTCGCCGTACAACTACCTCGAAGGCTCAGTGCATGTACCAGCTTTTGAAAAGTCTCTACTCGTCCTGGGAAGGGAGACCAGTAATCGTGCCGTATCTGGAGATGTTGTCGTGGTTGAAGTCCTTCCTAAAGACCAGTGGAAGGCACCATCATCCAAGATCATTGAGGAAGAAACGCTGAATAAGAACGAAAACGCAGATGTCGAAGAAGGCGAGGCTGTAATCACAGAGAGAGAGAGACGAGCCCTGCAAGAAGAGGTGAAGAGAGTCCACGGAAAGAGCACCGAGGGTCGGCCGCAACCGACAGCCCGTGTCGTAGGTGTCATTAAGAGGAATTGGCGGCAGTACGTGGGTCACGTCGACAGGGATTCGGTCAAAACTACGGCAAAACAGAGCCGTACGCAGCAAACGGTCTTCCTCATCCCCATGGACAAGCGCATTCCGAAGATCAGGGTCCGCACACGTCAAGCTGGCGAGATGCTCGGCAAGCGTGTTTTGGTCACGATAGACTCTTGGGATCGGGAGTCCAGGTATCCCATGGGCCACTTCGTCAGGTCGCTTGGTGAACTCGAATCGAAGGGCGCTGAGACAGAAGCGCTACTCCTGGAATTTGACGTTCAGTACAGACCATTTCCAAAAACGGTTTTGGACTGTCTCCCCCCGGAGGGTCACGACTGGCGGGTACCAGCCAGCAAGGACGACCCAGGCTGGAAAGGCCGACAAGATCTCAGGGATTTGCTGGTGTGCAGTATCGATCCTCCTGGCTGTGTCGATATTGACGATGCACTTCACGCTCGTCCCTTGCCCAATGGCAATTTCCAGGTTGGCGTACACATTGCTGATGTGTCGCATTTCGTCAAACCGAACAATGCCATGGACAGGGAAGCCAGCATGAGAGGGACGACGGTCTACCTTGTAGACAAACGTATCGACATGCTGCCGATGCTCCTGGGCACGGACCTCTGCTCACTGAAGCCATACGTTGAGCGATACGCATTTTCCGTCCTTTGGGAAATCACTCCGGATGCGGATATTGTTTCGGCTGATTTCACGAAGTCCGTCATTCGTTCCCGGGAGGCTTTCAGCTATGAGCAAGCGCAGATTCGCATCGATGATGAGTCTCAACAGGATGAAATGACGCAGGGAATGAGGACACTGCTGATGCTTTCCAAGAAGCTGCGCCAGAAGCGTTACGATGCTGGTGCACTCAACCTCGCCAGTCCCGAGGTCAAAGTTCAGACCGAGTCTGAGACATCTGATCCGGTTGATGTTCAGACGAAGAGGCTCTTGGATACAAACTCTCTCGTTGAAGAATTCATGTTGCTCGCTAACATCAGCGTCGCTGGGAAGATTTACGAGGCGTTCCCGCAGACTGCTCTGTTGCGCCGGCACGCTGCGCCTCCCAAGACTAACTTCGAGGAGCTAGCAAACCAACTCAAAGTCAAGAAAGGCATGGAGCTCCGCGTGGACAGTTCAAAGGCCCTTGCAGACTCTCTGGACACCTGCGTCGACCCCAACGAGTCCTTCTTCAATACGCTCGTGCGTATCATGGCGACCCGGTGCATGATGTCAGCCGAATACTTCTGTGCTGGCACACAAGCATATCCCGAGTTTCGACACTACGGTCTTGCCAGCGAAATCTACACCCACTTCACAAGTCCGATTCGTCGCTATGCGGATTTGGAGGCACACAGGCAACTTGCAGCAGCCATTGAGTACGAGCCTTTGGACCCCAGCCTGCACAGCAAAGCAAAGCTGGAAGGCATTTGCAAGAACATCAACGTGCGACACCGGAACGCGCAGTTCGCGGGTCGCGCTAGCATCGAGTACTATGTCGGTCAGGCGCTCAAGGGACGGGTCATCGACGAAGAAGGATTCGTTATGAAAATCTTCTCCAACGGCATCGTGGTCTTTGTGCCGAGGTTTGGCATCGAAAGCTTGATCAGGCTGCGGGATCTTGCGACGCCGGAGCCCGACGCCGAGTTCGACGCCGAGAACTACGTTTTGACGGTGTCGGGCAGCAGGAACGTGAAGCTGGAGTTGTTCCAAAAGGTGAAGGTCAGGATTAGCGATGAGCAGGAGGAGAGCACTGGCAAGCGCAAGATCAAGCTTGGCTTGCTTTAGCTCTGGACAGCGGTGGGGCAGCGGAGATGAACTGCCTATCACCCCCGCTCGGCATAGAAATGGCATTCCAAAACATTCTCCCTTGATGGCATTGTCGGGTCAAGCTGACGAGTACTCAATCTCTATCCTTGTAGTAATGTGAGAGACAAATGCTTTCCTCGCTAACCAACAGTCTTAGAGCGCGATTCAAAACAAGGCCCGACAAAGTGGTGGAGACGCATACGGACGTGAACCGTAGCTATGGGTCAAACAGAGGCCTTGCGGTTGTTTCTGCACCCGGTCAAATTCTCGGCCTTCGTACGCCGTATATCAGGCCTCGTGGACGGGAGAAACGAGTCAGAGCCTGGTGGAGGAGCGGATGGGTACGGGACGGCTCGGAGCAGGTGCAATTTTGCGCAATGATATACGCTAGCATCGGATCCAAGGCCGCTAGGCTCACGCCGGGGAAGAGGGCAGAGACGAAACAAAGCCCACAGGATTTCTAATCGGCCCTGCATATCATGACGGCATTTCGGTCGCCCTGCAGCAGCACGCGCCACGGCGAGAAACTTCCACATTCTTTCCTGCGTGATGACGATCAACGCGCAGCCGGACAGATGTGCGATCTGTCGTGTCGGGCGCTGTTCTTCGCAGAGATCTTCGACGCTTCCCCTCGTCGGCGCTGTCCCATCGTTGCCGGATGCGGACAAAGTTGGAGCAAGAACGGCGGCGTTTGCCGGGAAAGGAGAGAGCACGCGGACAGATTCTCTGATTCTCGGATTGCCTGGGCTCCGTGTGCATCACGGCGATGATGATTAGGAGGGCCGTGGGCATCGTCGAGCCGGAAGTGCTCTGCAGTGTCACGCTGTTACGATGGGATGTGGGGGCGGGGTTCAGGAGTTGAGCTCGTCGAGCCCAGATAGATAGCCAACTTAGCCGAAGCTACGCGGCCCGCACGCATCGGGTAAGAGCGCCTTGAAGAATGCTTGGCGGGGCTCCACGGCGGGAATCGGGGCGGCAAGCAAGCACGCTGCAGCAGGGTCTCGAGTGGGAGGGCGAGCGCAGAAACAAAAAGACGGCACGAACAATATGCTGAGGGCCTGGGAGGGCCGCCCCTTGCCGCTGCGCGGGCGATCCGAGACCCAGACACGCAGCAGGTGATGCCGCCGCACGCGTCAGACAGCAGGCGAAAGAGGTCGGAGGGACGGTTGAGGGCCGCAAGACAGAAGTCTAAGCCGAGAGTCGTCGCTGTTGGCGTCTGGCGTATATGGCGGGCGGGCTGATGGGCGGATTTTACACGCTCGCCTGCAGCAGCGTCGGCGCGCCTTGCGGCGGCTACTGCTGCTGGGTGGCGCGGAGGCGCTCGGCGGATTCTTCTTGTCTAGAGTTGCATGCAGAGCGGGAAGGGACAGCAGAGTGGAGCCGTCGTGGGACTTCTAAAGTGGTGTCAGAGATGAGGATGTTCGCTCGGGGCAGCATCCCAAAAGGCGGATCAGCGGCGTGGATCTGAGTCGTGTGCAGCGTGCGCTTGCCGGCAACTGACATGACGGCATGGAAGTACCCGCGCTGCTGTGGCGCTGCTCACGAGTTTGGCGCTGGCTTTATCGGTTTACGGCCAGCTGTCGCCCACGAGCGCGTCCTGCAGGACGCCGACGTGCGTGTCGGCGCCGGCCAGATACCCGCCATCCCCAAGCCGCAACGCCCTCCGCTAGGGCGCTCCGTGGGCGATTGTCCGGCGCAGCTGGGCTGGTCGACGGCGGCGCACAGAGAACTCGCCAGTCGCGAAGCCATCGCGCTCCCCGCCTGTCCGCGAGGCGGTGGGCGCCGCTTCGCGTGCGGTAGCGTCGGGGCGATGCTCATCCCAGCCCTGGTACGTGTAGTCAATGAACTGATCTGCCCAAAAGAGCAGCACGGCGCCTGGAGCTACCACGCGAAGAGTCAGCCGGCGTCCACAGCTGCGGTGCCAGTGTCACGTCTGGTTGGACGTGTCGACGCCTCCAGCTCGCGTCGCACACGATGCCGGGCCCAAGCTGCTGCGCCGAGAGCCCGCCGGGCTGTCTCGATGCGCCGGCCCAGCGCTATCGTGCGGACCGAAGGCGCGCGAAGCGGGTAGCAATCAGGCCGGGCTGGCTGGCACGCGTCCGGAGAATGCCAAGGGCGAGTTATTCAAATCGCGAGCGCGAGGAGAAGCCGCGATGATGTGCATCTCAGCCACGATGTGCTAGCCGACGCCAAGCCAAGCCTCTGCTGCAGGCTGCAGGCACGTCGTTAGTCGCGCGGTGGGCGTGTGACCATGACTGGAGGCCATTTGATTGCAAGTCATACACCGCATCCAGCGGCGAGACATGGGCGGGCGCCGTGCGCGACTGCCGCGGGGCGCCGGCGCGGGTGTGGAGTCGCAACGCTGTGGTCTGGGCAGGGCGACGGCAGCAAATGCACGCAGCGAGCAGCCATGGCAGCAGGGCAGGCGGCGTGTGGCCGGCTCGTGCCAGGAACAACCCGGGCTGCGCTGCGGGGCCGGGCCCGCTGGCGGCACGCGCGAGGCTCAAGCCCGCGTGGGAGCAATCTCGCGTGCAACGGCCCTTCTGCCCTCACCACGCGCGGCAGCCCGCTGGCCGCTGCATGGGCGGGCAGCGCGGGCACGGCGGGCAGCAGCGACAGGCGCGCGCGCTGCCAGGTGGCCGCGCTGTCAGCCGCCCCCGCCGCCGGCCTGGGGCATCGCGGGCGGCGGCCGGGGCGCAGTGCCCCTGAGCAGCCGGCTCCTGCACGGCCGCCAGGCACCGGCGGCGATTGGCGGGCGCGCGGCAGCCACACTGCAGCGGGCGCTGTGGCGCTGGGGCGTGTGGGTTTCAGAAACGCACGCCCTCCCGCACCGGCAGTGTTGCCTCTCAGGGCTGCCTGCACGGCTATCGCGACGCCCCTGCCCGCCAGCTCGCCGCCCACGACGCTATTCCCGTGCTAACGCCCTCACCGCACATTCGCAGCATGTCGAGCGTCCGGCTTGCGTTATCCTGCTAGCCGCCGTTTGGGCTAATCTGCTCGTGCAGCTGCCGATCCGATCGCCCACAAGTACCCTTATGTCCCACCCGCTCGCGCCCATTCCTCCTACTTCACTTGCTGTGTCGCTCTCTGCCGCAGCCCGTCGTCTGGACCGCGCGCCCGTCCACGTCCTGCCAGCCTCCGTGGAACGACGCAGCATGCAGCCCCGCGCATGACTTCGCCGTCCCTCCCGCCAATTGGCCCTATGCTTTCCAGCTTCGCGCCCCGTTGACTCTCCTTCTTGCTCCTCTCGCCCGTGCTGCGTTGGGCCGAGCACAGTCGTGGGCTTAGCTCAGCCTTCCGTCGGAGCGTTGCTTCAACCCCGCGCATAGCATTGCATAGTCATCTACGTGTTGGTCCGGGGACCTTCCTTGCGCACCTCTACTACAACTAGCCTACCATTCGTTTGCGCCTATCCAACCAGACAGCGCAGTACGCCACGCTCTCGCCTTGGCCTGACCGACCCGACCTATTCTGCGACCGGCCCGGCCTTATAGATTGGCAGCCCGCTGGCCAAGTAGCTGATCTTCCTGCACTACCTCGTCCTCCCTTCTTCGTTGGCCTCCTCCTTCCAGTATTCCTCCGGCCCGCAGACCACTATGCAGGATAGCTCGCGTACGCAAGAGGACTCCCGCGACCAGGAGGACTCCGGAGTTTCTGTGCATGACCGCAACCTCGCCATCATCCTTGGATCCGTACTTGGAGGGTGTGCCGTTCTCCTCATCATCGGCATCGTCCTCTTCGTCATCCGGAAAAGGCGGTCCAGAGGTTCTATCATCGCTCGAGCCGTCACCCCGTTGGACGACGCCGAATTCGAGTCGTGGCGCAGGCCGAGCAAGCAGCTCCAGTGGCGCGAGAAGTACAACGTCCTGCCCGAGCCACCGGTGCCCGCTCTTACACGCATGCCGTCATCATCACGCCGGAACCGGCACAGCCGGGACCTGCGCGAGAAGGAGTACGGCGGCAGCTGCCCAACCTACACGTATCGGTCAAAGCCTAGCATCAGTTCCCTCCCTGACATCAGGCCGGAACACGTCCGAAACAAATCGAGTCTCTCGCTGCAAGACCGCCCGCCGACGCCGTACTCGCCAACCTCGAGCAAGGAATCGCACAACTACCCCACGCCGACAAGACCGAAGTCCATGTCGCAGCGCAGCCACCACGTGCATTACCCCTCGATGTCGGAAGCCTCGGATTTCGACTTTGGTTTCAAGCAGTCGAACCAATTCGACAAGATCTAAGCACTCAACCTCCCAGCGGACGGAGCAGCAAACCAGCATCTGCGGGTCCACCCTTTGACAGGAGACACCCTTTAATGGCGTCATGGTTTGCCATCTTACTTCTACTTGTTCATAACCTTCACGCTCCCGTCATGTCTTTAATGTACATACTTGGCTTATACCACGGGCTTATGGAATGATGTTTCTTTATTGTTGTAGGGCGTTTGTACGAGCGAATGAGAAGATACCACAAGGGACGTTGAACGAAGTTGAACCAGTTCCACTTCATCATGGAATTTCGACGGCGGCAAGTAGACGAGGGGAGAAAGAGATTGGAGACGCATTGCACGCAAGCAGTGGCGGGCCGTCGGATTCCGAACCACCTGCAACCATTTGACAGACCCCATCTCGGCTCATCTTGTCTTTTCCTTTGTGATTCCTGCCCTGGGGCAGGAAGGAAGAGTGGTTGGATTGCTTTTTTCGATTTGAAACAGAGATACCAAAAGAACGTAAACAGCAGTATCTAGCAGCAGCAGCAGCAGCAGCAGCAGCAGCAGTCACGGCGGCAACAGAATGTCCTTCTGCAAATAGCAATAAAACATTTGGCTACACAACCCGTCATGAGCTCGTGTTTGGAAGTGGAACAGCCCCCAAACGCCACCATGATAAGGCGCGGTGGGATGGGGCGTGAGACGGCAGCGGAAACAGCCCTGGACAGATGTGGAGCGATGCTCCGGATGGACTGCGCTCTGGGTCCGCTGCTGCTTACGGCTGCCCGGTCGTGGGTTGCAACGGATAGTGCAGTGCGCGCGCGTCGGATCGCCAGCTACCCTACACGTCAGCAGCGCTCTAGCGCACCGTAGATCAGGATTTGCAGTGAACGTGGGCGCAGGGAGCGCGATTGGTCGACCTTGGGTTCTTGGCTCATTTCGGCTCATTGCGAGAAGTTTGGGGAGCATCGAGATTGATGCTCAACCCAGCTGGGCCTATCACACTGCCTTTTGGATGAGGCAATTAAAGTGAAACATATCAGACTGGAATAGAAGCTCTTTCAGTTCCCTGCTGTGATCTGACAGCTGTTCGTGCATCTGCCGCAGCCTTTTAATTTTTTTTTTGGCGGCCGGAAAAGGGGATTGCTTAGTGTGGAAGGCGGATGTGTCTGCGTAAGCCGGGATAACTGGAGTCTAGACTCAGATGGTTTTCAGCTCGAGCTTTCTCGAACAGTCAGGCAAGCAGCAAGAAGGCTCCACGTCTACATGGCTTGTTCACGCCGTTGTTCGAGCAGCAAACGGCGTGTCAATGGGGACGGCGGGCTGTGAGGGGTGAGGGCGCCAAGCCGACCGGTGCTCCCCACGAGAGAGATCAAGGGTCGCGGAGCTCCACCGCCGATCCAGGATCAACAACGCTCCAACCACAAACACACACACCACACCGCCCAAACACGCTGTTGCCGTCGACACTCCGACCGCGGGGGAAGAACGCAGCGCCCACGAATTACGCATCCCACGCAACGCGGACCTCACCGGCATCATGGACGTCATCCAAGGCAAGCTTGCCCCCTCAACCCCAACTTCCACTTCCCGACGCTCTCGCCGCCACTCCGCGGGCGAGATGATGCAGACAGCGACAAGCAAAAGCTAACACGTCGGGCGCCCTTCCGCTCGGCGGGCCTCCTCCAGACTGGGCAACCTTCTTCCTGCACCAAGCGTCGCCGGCCAACCTGAAGCCGGTCTTCTCGCTCATCGACGCGGCGAAGACGCACCTCCTGCCGCTCATCGACCACGTGGCCAAGAACCCAGACCTGGCGTCGGTCGCGCTGCTGGTCGTCGTCCTGCTCGTGTCGCTCAAGATCCTCAACATCCTGTACCGCGCCGTCATGTTCTGGATCACCCTGGCCCTGCGCCTGGTCTTCTGGGGCACCGTCGCCATCGTCGGGCTGTACGTGTGGAGTCGCGGCTTCGAGGGCGCCGTCCAGGACGTGCAGGTCTGGGCCGCGAGGTGGGCCGACGTGTGGCAAAGCGAGTATCAGAAGTACCAGGAGCAGGTCGACGCGGCCAAGGCGTGGCAGCAGCAACAGCAGCAGCAGCCTGCCGGCGGGAGAGCCGGCTGGTGAGGAGGGAGGGGATGGGGGGACACTCGGGATGACGACGCTGCCGCTGCGGCCGGAGCTGTCGGACGCCGAGGAGGTGGATGATATGATGGGACATGACCTCGATTTTTTGTCAAGCGATGCATAAATCGGCGCGATTGGGTTTGTGGGCGTTTTGTGGGCACGCAAAATTGCCGGTTGTTTGGAGTTCATGGTGAGAGCAATTCCTTGGCGTTGTTGCAGCGGAGTCCACGTGGAAATTCCATTGTTCTGATTCGGACAAAGCCCCAACAGTTTGGCTGTCGTGTACAGTACAGTACTCTCATGTGGATGAATGAAATTGGAGGACACGTCTTTCATTTGCGCACCGCAGGACCGTGAGGGCGCATCCGCGCAGGATGAGGGCCTTCCTGCACAGGAGGGTTGCATCTCGGCTTATCTAGATGAGAGGCAATATCGCGACGCAGCCCCGTATCAGCGGGCGGGCCACTCACAGACGGGCGCAGCAGCATCGTGTTGACGTTTAAGACAAGCCTTCCCTGCTGTCCCGATCGAAGGGTACGGCAAGAGCGGCTGATGCAAGTGGCAAGCATACACGCAAGGCAGCCGCAGCCCTGTTCGCTCGCTGTCGCTCCTTTGGGACTCCCCCACAGCCAGCAGGACGCTGCCCAGCCGGCGCCTGCCAGCGAACACGTGCCCACGCCTCCCCCACAATCCTCCTCCCCAGACGGCTCGTCGACACGCAGCCTGCAGCCGCCTCCTATTGCGCGGACGAGCCCAAGCCGAGACCGGAAGCTGCGACAGGTAGAGTCAGACCCCCGGCCGGCCAAGCATTGGCGACTCGCCTTTCTCCCCAACTTTCCTCCCCCACATTGCGCCTCGGCATGCGCGCGCACACAGCGGCGCCAGACGAGTGCCGTACAAAGGCGTAATGACCGGCCGGTCCGGCTATTTTTTTTCCTGCCGCCCCGACTGGTTCTGCGGCAGGCGAAGCAGCATAGCGGGCCAACCAAGCATCGCCGTGGCATACGTCAAGTCCTGCGCAGGAGCACTTCTCCGCCAAAATTGCCTACTCACCACTGCCGATAACTGCCGGGCTCCCCGCTCACATTGCTTCCGTCGTCGTGGCCGTCTCCGCCGCTCGTTTTCCGCGCTTGGGGTGGTCGTGTCCGTCAGAAAAAGAGCCGGGGGCAACACCAAGCGCTTGACCGCCCCGCGGCGCACACACGCGCAGCAGTTGCCATATAACGGCTATTGCATAAGAGCCGGCCTGGCCCCGGCTGCCCGCACATCTCCCCAACTCCTTCCGTCATTTCTTTCTTGAGCGCGAGCTGTTACAGGACCTCGACTTCTCAAATTGTCGGCTCTTGTCGTCCAGGCCTCGCCGGTTTCCGCTCCCGCTCGTCGTCGCCATCTCCTTCTTCGCCTCGCAACCCAGCCCTCCTCTTTGAAGAAGCGGGCATCCGAGCGGCGAAGCTCCGACTTTGTTGAACCGCCGCAGCCATGGCGACGGAGAAGACGCTGTTCGAGACGGCTGAGAACTTCGCCAGCGACAGGTCGTCTGGCGAGGTGGCCGAAGCTGGGTGGACGGAGGAAGAAGAGCGCGCGGTCCGGCGGAAGCTTGATTGGCATTTGGTGCCGCTGGTGACGGTCCTGTACTTGCTGTGCTTCCTCGATCGGTGAGTTTCTGTCCATAAGTCGCCGGGCCAATGGCCACAACTAAACTTCTGGCTTTTTTTCGTCTAACGCGGCACAGATCGAATATCGGGTAAGACAATGGACTTTGTGCATCGCGATACGTGAAGTGCTAGTGGTGCTGACGGCGGCGTCCAGCAATGCGCGCATCCAGGGCCTTGGGACCGACCTCGGGCTTGTTGGCTACCAGTTCAATTGGTCGTTGACCGTGTTCTACATCACCTATGGCCTGTCAGTCCTCGATCTCTCATGAATCGCAATTGTTGGGACGTCATGGTGCTGACTTTGCACAGCATCGAAATACCGAGCAACATCCTCCTCAAGAAAGTCGGACCTCGCTACTGGAGTAAGCGAGATTCTCCGCAAAGCTCATTCATGATCCCGACTTGCTGATTGGATATGATCTAAAGTTCCCTTCCTGGTCGCTGGTTTTGGATTGGTCTCGCTTTGCACGGCTTTCGTCAAAGATTTTAAAGGATTGATGGTGGCGCGCACCTTTCTAGGCATCTTCGAGGGCGGTACTATGCCGTGAGTTGCTGCCGCTCTGGTTGTGTTTTTGTAGACGAGCTGACCATGGTCGGGGAATAGGGGTATTGCTTTCTACCTGAGCTGCTTCTACCGCCGCCAAGAGCTCCTCTTTCGCATCGGCATCTTCGTTTCTGCCGCCTCCATGGCCGGAGCTTTCGGTGGTCTCTTGGCGACCGGTCTCTCGTGAGTGTGCTAAACCAAGTTTCTGGGAATGTAGACTGAATGGCGCAGGCGGATTCCTGATTGGGGCGTTGCGGATACGCGGATTCACACGTAAGACCCCGCTCAGATGGAACCCGAATCTGCAGGTTTACTCACTCCATGCTAAGGTGGCGCAACATTTTCTTTTTCGAAGGCCTGGTTAGTTTCCTGCGTGCTGGATTGACCCAACACTTCTAACCCAGCATTCCAGGTCACAGTGCTTCTCGGCTTGGTCTCGCCGTGGCTGATGGCCACTAAGCCGGAGGAGTGCTCCTTCTTGACCGAGAAGGAGAGGTATATTGCATCCGAAAGACTTTTCCTGGAGCACAAGGCCGTGAGTGAAAATCATGTCAGAGTAACAAGCTACATACTCACCAAATATCAGAACCCCAACGAGAAGGTCCAGCTACACCACATCAAAAGGGCCGTTTTCAACGTCAACAACAACGTCTGTGCTTTGGGTTTCTTCCTCATCAACATTACAGTTCAAAGCATCTCCTTGTTCATGGTACGTAAAATCCTTCATCGCATCGGTCACCGGACACGTGACTAATCCGTCACAGCCAACCCTTCTCGCCGACTTGGGCTGGACTGCCACGAAGGCCCAGCTGCACACGGTGGTAAGCTGCCGTCATTCTTGAAGAGATATCTGAGGTGTACTTACCACAAAATAGCCTCCCTATGTCTTGGCCTGCTTCGTCGCCATCTTCATTGCCTACGTGTCCGATCGCACGCGGCAGCGTGGCATCTGGCTCGCCCTCTTTTGCCCCATTGGCATCATCGGATTTGCCATCCTGCGTTCAGACGTCAACTCCAACATCAAATACATGGCTGTCTTCTTCGTCACCATCGGCGTCTTCCCCGGTGGACCCGCCTTCATGTCATGGGGACTGAACAGTACGTCGTCCACTTCCTCCCCAAGACGATCATTACGATGATGTCGACTGCTTTCACAAGATGAAGAAACCGCTCGCTTGGGAGGGAAGCTAATCAAGATTCTTGACAGACGCCGCCGGTCCCGCCGTCCGCGCCGTCGCCGGCGGATACATCGTCTCGGTCGGCACTCTAGGCGCCATCGTCGCGACGTGGACCTACCTTCCCCGCGACTCCCCTGAATACCACAAGGGCCACTCCATCAACCTCGGTGCTCAATGCGCCGCGCTCTTCCTGACGCTCTTCGGCGTTGGGTATATCCTATGGGAGAACAAGGCGCGCGCACAGGGAAAGAGGGATTATAGGTTGGAAGGGAAGAGCGAGGCCGAGGTGGCTGATTTGGGGTACAAGCATCCGGAGTTCAGGTATATTCCTTAGCGTTGTAGGAATAATGATCAGGAATATGGTGGTTGAGCGAGGATGGAGGTTGTGGACGTGCGGTCCGGGCCTCTTCCGGCTTTTTGGGTCGTGTCAGACCACGTCAGGTCATGAGGATTTGTTGGGTGCTCAACCACCGTTATGGATCTACTTGGAGTGAGTCTGGTAGAGACTGTCTTGCACCGCAGGTTATGATGACATGTATGGAGCGTTAATGCGAGAATCAAGTTAAAGAGTTCACATTAGTCGAATCTCGCCTCAGCGCATCTTCATTCGGTGTGTGTCAGACGGCTCAGTCCCCGCTTTGATCAGTAAGTACCGTCCCTTCCTCTCTGCCCAGCCAACTAGAAGCACACTGAACTTTCCAATCCCGACAACCAAGACCCACGCCTACCTGACCGACAAGCCCCCTTACTTCTTCAATGTAGCAACAGCATCCATAACGTCCTCCTCCAGCGTCTCCCACAAGGTAGGCGCCGAAGGCTCCCACCCTAACACCTTTTTGGCCCTCTCCGCACTGCTGCGCGCATTGCTCGCGAACAAGTATCGGGCCACCTGCGGGATGCCGAGCTCACCCATCATCCCGTCAACCTGCTCGAGCGACACTTGTTTCGGCTCTGCCTGCGCCACGAGGCCTCTCTTATGCAAAATCCGGCCCACAGCCCGCGCAACCTCGATCTGCGAGTACTCCTGCGTGGCCGCAAAGTAGTAGCCCTGCATCACCAACAATCAGTCAACGTCGCTCACAACTCTCTTCCTCCCCAACTCTCCTCATCGGCACAGACCAGGGCAGATGGGAGAAACAACCAAGCAGCAGTGGCAACAGCAAAGCCCCACCAAAAGAAAGAAAGAAAGAAAGGGAAAAAAAAAAAGAGAAACTCACCTCCTCCCCCCACCCAACCCCCTCCTTCCCCTCCACCGCCGCCTCCACCAACCTCAAATACAACCCCACCACATCCAAAACATGCGCCCACCCCCTCCTATTCCCCCCCTCCCCCACAAAAAACGCCGCTCCCACCCCCTCCCCCTCCTCACCCTCCCCTCCACCACCCCCACCCAAAACCTCCCTCACAAACCACGGCACCCAAACGCTCGCCCTCCTCCCTAAAACCCCCAAACCCCTCCCATACAAATCTGGCGGCCTTACCACCGCCGTCTTCAATACCCGTAGCGGACGGTCTTCCTTCTCTTGCTGCTGCCAAGCGTCCCGGATCAACTCCTCAGTGGCGCCGTGCAGTGGTTCGTCGGTCAGAGAGGCGATGGCGCTGATGTCGGAGATGTCGGACCAGAGGCGTGGGTTTGGGTGGCCGTAGGGGCCGTGGCGGAAGTCGGAGATGAGGCCGGAGCCGGAGAGGTGGATGAGGTGTTTGGGGGTTGTTGGGGTTGTTGGGGTGGGAGGGGGGAGGGTTAGGCCGGTGATGAGGGCGCGGAGGCTGGGGACGTGGTCGGAGTTGCCGTTGTCTGTTGTGGGGAGTGGTGGTGGTTAGTGGGGTGTTGTTGTTGTTGTTGTTGTTGTTGTTGTTGCTCCGGAGAGGGTGGAGGTTTTTTTTTTACTTTCTTCATTTTTCTTCATTCTTCGTCCTTTGTTTCTTTTTTTCTTGGGGGTGAATGTAGGGGCGTTGGAGTATGCCTACGAATTACAATGTCGGCTTCGGACGCAGCGGTGGATAAGATGTCAAAGCTGTCGTAGTCGCCGCGGATTATTTTGACGTTGGGGTAGTGCGAGCTGAAGTCGGCGGGAACGGTGCGGAGGAGGACCGTGTAGTCGTATTCGGGGTGGTGGGTGACTAGCGTGTGGAAGACACTGCCGCCGATGTAGCCTGTGGCGCCGGTGCTGGATGTTTTTTGAGGAAATAAGCGCTGGGGCGAGCTGGTGGAAGTAAGACATACAGGAATATTTTTGGACCCATTTCAGGAGACTGTGAAGAACAGTTCGGTGGGTTGACAGTGACAATTGATACAAACTCAATAAGTGAAGAGTAGATCATACTGAGCCATATAACGGCTCTTGTATCATCTTTTATATGCCTCAAAAACCCCTCTTTCTGAAAAGTAGTCCTCTACGAAACCGTTCGTCCGGGATGACAAATTGAACGCGATACTGCTGGGGCGCGTTGGCCGTTGTTTGTCCGATATGATAATATGACGTTCTAGCGTCGAAACCCGGACGCTCTCTTTATCTGTAGAGGGTAGCGGGAAGCGAGTGGGTCAGCCCACTTTCATGGTTGCCATTCCTTCAGACTCGTCGAGCGGACGAGCACTTAGCCGGAGCGAGGGAGTACGTTGCTTTCAAGAAAGATGGGCATCCACCAGAAGCTCGAATATCTTTCTGGACGATCAAGGGACTGGGTATCAGCTCTACACCTAACGAAACATTGCTTACAAATCCATCACTCACGTGATGCGAGACTTATGTGCTGGACTCAACGGTTACAGTATTCTTGTTTGCCGGTAGCTGTGAATTGAAATCAAAGAGGGTCGTGGGGAGAACCTTCGTGTGCTACTGTAGTTAGTCGAAGTGAGAATTTAAGAAGTCTGGCTTTCGCACCCACTTTAGCACATCGGCACAAATCGTTGCTCATCGTTCATAATTCGTGCTCTTGACGAAAGAATATATGTTCTAGGACATATGAACCTCAATGATTGTACCCTTTCAACACGTGCTAAAATGTCCTGCCATGTGTCCCATGCCCTTTAGGATCCGTCTACCCGCATGATTCAAAAGAAGGCTCTGCAATAGCCTATGAACGCTAAATTTAGTCATGAGGTCTAAGAGACGCTTCCAGTCCATCTAGTGAGGTGCGGACTACTCGGCAGGCGCGCTCTCAATAGATGAGAATGGTCCACTCCTACAGAAACGCCCTCCACGACACTATCAAATCATTGCTTCGTAGGCTGCACTGCGGGAATTGTCCTTGAAGGTGTGGAGTGTCTTACTGAGTGTTTCGGAGAAGGAACACCACGACGTCAGAGAAGGTATAAAGAAGACGAGGATAAAGATTGGTCACTGTGAACTCCCTGTTCTTCGAGCGGGCATCTTCAGCCCAGGAAAACTCTCGGTCGAAGATGGGCTTTCCTTTCCGAGTGAGAAGTTTAGCTGATTCGGTCTCAACCCAACTGGCCTTCCTGCGCTTCTTCTCAAGACGGCGCCCAGAGGCTCACGTATCTCCAGTCAGACTTTCGCTGTCAGCGAACAGGATGGGCGCTTCTTCTCCTGCTGTACGGGGTTCAATGTTTAGGTGAGCATCCTCTGAAGTAGGCACGTTGGCGCTGGAGGTAGTTATCATAGTCTTTCTGATTGGGATTAACGAGGAGTTTGATCAGCGTACTCTTTCCGCCCTGGTCTCGCCGACGAAAGAGACAAGGCTGGGAGTACGAGTGTCCTGCATGAGCTCAGGGCTCCGGCCCCGAAGCACGCCGTTCCATATTCCAGATTTGGCCCTCTTTGTAGCTTCAATTAGATTTTTTGAACCATTCACAGTCTTGGAAAAGAGGAGGTCTATCTCCCGGTCGGATGACACCAAACCACGCTGTCTCTGCATGGTGGTTGTGTAGCTGTTCCTTAGTTGCTTGGTCTGTTAGAGGTTCTAAAACCTGCTGAACTTTTTGTGCGATGGATGCCGGGGTATTCTCATGAGGAACCTTGCCGGGGCCCAACCTTCGCATTCTGTGAGGAAGTTGTTTGTCCCAACTAGAAGAATAAAAAACGAGGCCACAGATGTTGCAGAAGCTCATATTCTGCCCAGGGGTACCGCATTCCTGACAAGCATCTGGATATCTTCGGGGATGAAAAACGCTGCTTATGGATTCAGTAGGAAAGATTCGGTAGGCCGACTCGGAGAAGTCAAGATCGATGAGGCTTGGCTGCGCATGTTGCGTTCGTGATATGCAATGGCTGTGGTTTCTTTTTCTCAGCAGTTGCTCAGTCTGGATCGATGGTGGTGGCCTAAAATTGTTGGCTGGTACTGGAGAGTTGCGGTTGAGCGGTTGGGACAGAAGCCGCGGGGAACATCGGCTTACTTAAGTACTTAGCAGATGCAGGCAGCCTGACCAGGCAAGCGCCAAGACTTCTGACAACTTCAAACACAGTGCTCACTTGCGCACATCATCGGCGACTGACCGCATCTGTATGACGTTTTGGCTGACGACCCCGATCGGACCACAACGCCGCCCACATACCGGCCCATACTAGACCATTTTAAGGGAAAAGGCATCGTTCTTGAAAACCTCGGCGTCCGAACTGAGATAGCTGCTCTCGTTGTCGAGGGATCTCATCTGAAAGTTTCGCATAGTGCTGGCGTCAATGACGACTTCCGGCGCACGGCGCAACGGTGCCGCATCTGCACTAATCCATATCCGGAAATAACGCATCTCTGAGCGACGAAAACGGGCTGGATGAATCTGTATCGGCATCTCTGCTGGCATCTAACCCGAAAAGAGATGGAGCACTAAATAATGTTACATCCTAAACTCTAGTACTACCAATGCTCGTTCCTGCGAGATCTCCCCATCCATCTCTGTAAGCCTAAAATTCCGAGCCTCTTCACCGCAGACGCAGGCTACTTGTAAGCCGATAGCAAGTAATGTGAAGCCACCAGCGTCAGGACCAAATAGTATTTACATCCGAGGCGTATCGCCAATACCGGGAAATGGCAACGTCCATGGAAGGTTCTCCGGGAATCGAACACATTACGCTCTTCAGCGCATGGCGTGTCGAAGTCTGCACGAACGGCACGCGGATTTGCCGGATTGTTTTCTGCCTGAGGCTGTTCATTGCATATCACCGTCGTCAGTCGCATCACTCAGTACTCTCGGTAACCGTGAGAAAATCTGATCTGCGTACGAAACAAACGGGACGGGATATCACGGGGAGAAAAAAGAAAAGAAAAAGTAAGACCTGAGTCCCGGATTCGGGTATCTTGAGCCTGTTCAAGATAAGCATAAAGCTTGAGAGATCGGTCGTCTCAGATCGCCCCATACTTTTTCTTTTCTTTTTTGGGTACTTAAAGAGGGGTTCCCTGCTTGGGAACAGTTGAGACTGCCCGCGGTACCTGGTCCTTCCTTTTGAGTGATTTACAATTTCGAATTGTGGAAGAGCGAAGATCCAAGTAGCTCAATCATCAAGAGAGACGATTGATCAACATACGTGCAAGGTATGAGAGAAAGAAGACGCTGTTCTCCGCGTCTGCATCCAAGAGACAGTGGGAGAAGTCTGACGTTACCATGAGATGGATGTATCTACCAGCTATACAGTTGTACCAACAAAAACGGGATGACATATAAACAACATTAAATAGACCATACCAAAACTCAAAATCAAATGACGTCTTCCCAAGCACCCTGATCAAAGCACCCTAAACACAGCTCATTAACATAATCCCATTAAACACCAACCAAAAGCGTCACAACACCAACGACACTCAGCAACACCCACCCGCCAAACACTGGCACTACACCCCTCCCAGCCGCAGAAGACACATGCGCAACCTCCGGAAAGCCCACCTTCTCCACCCCATCAACCCTGCAAACAACATCACAATGCTTCTTCCCCCTCTTCCCCAACACCTTCCGCTCACCCATCCCACCCAGCACCCACCCCGCCCCATCAACCCCCTCCACAGCCCCCAAATCCCTCCTCCTCCTCCTCTTATCATCCCCACCCCCCTCACCCCCAACCGGCCCACTCGTATTAAACACCACCTCAACCCACTGCACCTGCAACTCAGCGACACCCCCAACGCTCATGTTCCCGCTCCACTCCCCGCCATCCGACCACATGTTGAGCACCAGGCCCGACGGCTTCCGCGGCACCGAGTACGTGTTTGTGGCGCGTAGCACGTCGTTCAGATACCAGTTTGTGCGGTGGGGCAGCCAGTCGATGCGGTGGATTTGCCAGTCGCGCCAGGAGGGGAGGGCGGAGATCTTGAGGGAGGATTGGGGGATGTCGGCGCCGTCTTTGACGGAGGGTTGGTTTGTGTAGCTGGAGGGGAGAAGTAAGGAAAGAGAGAGTTAGTGAAGGGTTGGGAAGCGGTGAGAGATGGGTGGGGGCCAGGTAGGTGGATGGTGTTGGGTGGATGGAGGGGATATTTACGAACCGGATCACGCCGCTGGGGTCGTCGGTGAGGATTTCGATGTCGCTTTCGTTGTCGTCGTCGTAGAAGGTGAAGAAGCCGGCAACGGCGCCTGCGTCACCGACTACGCGTGCCCGCATTCGCATTGAGGCGTGCTTCAGGTTCTTCTGCTCGTTCTCGACCTCGGCTGCTGATTGGAAGTCGTCCAGCCGCACGGTGCGGAGGGTTAGGTATGTTGGGAAGTCGATGTCATCGTTTCCAGTGTCGCTGGCGTTTGTCTGCGCTGTTTTGTGTGATTAGACTTAGTTTAGAGAGTATTCTTTAGGCTTTCTGGTGGAAAAAAAAAAGAAAGTAACTTTGGTGTGCCCTCAGTTTCCAAATACGTCTCACGTGCTTTGACCCGGAGACTGAAGTCAAATAGAAAGAGAGAAACAAGACGAACGAAAAGAGGGTACACGACTGAGCAACAAACAGCAAACCCACACTTACAAACGTAAACATTCCTCCGACTATTCTGCATCCGCACCGGAAAATCCTCCGACGCCTCCTTCCCCCAGTTCTGGATCCCCCAATCCGCGTTCCATTCCGACCCATTCAGGTACCCCTCATCCGCACTGGCAACCTCCTCCTGACCCTGATCCTCATCGTCTGTGACCGGATCCGGGACCTCGGTGTACTGGTCGGCAGAGGTGGCCAGGGCGCGGAAGTCCCAGAAGCGGTGGTAGGTGAAGTAGTAGGGCTGCGAGTCGGTCATGTCGTCGCTAGTGCCCGAGGTGAGGGTGTAGCAGGTGCAGTTGGGCGAATTGTCCTTGAGGAGCGGTTGCTGGTCGCTGTCATCGTCACTGTCGTCGGCTCGGACATGTGGGAGAATGCGGGTGGAGAGGAGAAGGAGAGGGAGAAGGAAGGAGGATAAAGGCGTTGTGGAGATCGGCCGGGAGATCATCGTCATTGCATTAGTGGTGGTGGAATGGTGAAGGGCGGCCTCCCACCAATTACTTGCTCTGAAGAGAAGGATGGGATGTCAAAGAGAGAAGGAATGCGATGGAGAAGGGTGAAAGTGAATCGCAGCGGCAGCAGAAAGAGCAAGAAAAGAAGCGAAACGTTTCAACGGGCGTGACTCGAAACTCTGCCGACTCGGTATGGCAGGCGCGGAAGGCATAAAACCACTGGCAGAGGAGGCTCAGCACTGAAAGGCGCAGCAGCAGCACCGTGACGCAGATATAGAGGGCGGCGCGACGCCCGGGCGCTCGGATCTTCTCGAAGCGCGCGTGAGCGAAGGTTGGACGGGACGAGAAGAAGAAGGCGCCAAAGTTCTCTGATGGCCCGACAAGAGCCGCAGTGGCTGTAGGGGCTCGTATTGCAGCCCCTGCGCCCCGCTGGCCCATGTCGCACCGCCCGCCAACCGCCCGTACCTGGCGATCTCACCCGACTCGACTCCGCACCATACACGCGCGCCTATAAATATGTCCCCGCCCGGCTCAGACGGGCAGGAAACGGGGCTGGTGTCGTTTCACAGCGTCGTGCCTGCGCCTCCGCCCGTAGCCGGCGCCTGAAGGTCTTTTCCTCGCTCGCTGTCGCACGTCAAGGGTCCGCGTGAAGGGGGACAATGTTTCAATAAGTAGAATGTACAGGGTGTTCGTTACATATGAAAAAGGAAGAGCGACCTGCAGGCTGAGGCCAAGCAGCCGGTTGAGCTACACTATGTACAATGTATATACTCTAGGTATGTGTATATCGGCTGTGCCAACCAACAGTGTCAAGGCCTGGCCAAGAGTGTTGTTCCGGGAGAAATGAGAGAAACTGTGCGCTGCGGCGGTGTGAGATCGCATGTGTCAAAGCATGGCGATGTAACAGTAGTGAACGAAATGCGGATTACATTGGAAGTCGACCTTTGTTTACAAGTGTCGCCCCGTAGTAGTGTCGCGCTGCCTGGCTTGCCGCTCCCGCACGGCAGAGTGTCGGCGCCTGCATGAGAAAGAAAGACTGTGCTGGGAGGTGCGTCGAAACGAGAGTCGGGAGCTCATGATAGCTCCACGCGCGGCCGTTGATCGGTGAGCCAACTGTGGCGCGTGATGGGGAGATTCCGTCCAAGAAAACAAGAAAACAAGATAACAAAAAGGTACTATGGCCAAATAAACACGACTCCGTCATCGGCAAAGTAACGGGTGCGAAGAAATGAGAAAGGGAAAACAGAACTCCACCAGAAAGAAAGGAAACAAACCACCAGAAGGGAACCAGAGTGTACAACTACGAACATGATTGGGTATTGTCTCGTCTCTCCTCCACCCCCCTCCTCTTTTTCATTCCGCGCTTTCTTCTACTTCGAACCAGCTTTCGCCCGTTCGATTCTCCTCTTCATCTTGCAGCGCTTCTTTCAGCTTCTCTTGCAGTTGCTCTTGAAGCGTTTTGGCCTGCTCTCGGTTCATCGACTCGCGATTAACTCGTTCCACCAACGAGAGGCCGGCCAGACGACGTCCGTCGAATGTTGTGCGCATATTTAGAGACCGGCGCGATGTGGTGGTGGATTTCCTCTTTTCCGTTGCTGCGAAAGGAGTCGTTGCGAAAGGAGTCACGAAAGGAATCTCGGGAGTCACGAAAGGACTGGTCACGAAAGGACTGCTCGTCACGAAAGGACTCATCTTCAGCCTCCATTATCTTGGTCGGGATTTCGGGGACATCATCATGCCTGTAGTGCTGCAGGCTGCGCCTGTCCGGCGTCGTGGACGCCGACGCCATCGACATCGACGTGCTCGACCGGTTGTGGACGAGATCTGGAGTCGGCGGGATGCTCGAGTGCCTGTTGCTCGGGCGCAGGTAAGAGCCATCCTCATCTCCGACCTCACTGCCGTTGGTGGCTTCAGCGGTACCGTCGACGGTGCCGTCCTCAGAGCCGCCGAGAGACTTCTCGCGGCTGTGGCCGTGCTGCTCTTCATCAGTGTCAGCGCGCTGAGCGAGCTGGAGGCCTTCAACGGCAGCAGCGCACTGCTCCGAGATGTTCCTGATGATGTAGGCAATCGCATCCGTCTTGTCGCGGAGATGCCTGTCGGCGACATCAGCCATGCTCAGCTGCGAAAAACGCTTGCGAGCGGTCGGGCTGTTGAATAACCGGCTTTCCATGTCAGGGCTAGCGTCGCCGTAACGGCTGGCACGGCTGAACGCACGAGAAGAAGACCGGGAGTCCACTCCAGGGACACCGCGAATGGTGCCAACCTCCGACGGATCCTTTTCGAACTTATCCTTCTGCTCATCACCTTCAATCTCCTCGCGCGCATCCTCAAACCCCGCCTCAAGGTAGTCCGTGATTTCGGGATCCGAAGTGAGCGACTTGACGATGTGCTCCATGTGGTGAGCCTGGCCGTCGATGAGAGCACGCAGGTGCAGCACGACGCGCTGGGCCTCGTCTCTTTGCCGCATGAGCTTGGAGGTCTCTTGCTCCAGGGCCTGGAGCTCCTTCCTGTTGCGCTTCCTCTCGCGCTCGAGCTCCTCGGCGATTTCCTGCTGCAGAACGAGCGCTTCGAGGGCGTCGTCGCGTTGCTTCTCGGTGCCGGAGAGACGAACAGTAAGCCTGGAGGCATCGTCCTTCTGCTGGTCGATGAGGTTGGTAAGGCGGCGGTTCTCACGCTTGTGGTTCTCAATCTTGACCTTGAGCTCGGACGTCTCTTTGGTGAGCTGCTCAGCAAAGGTCTGGAACTTGAGGAATTGCTGCTTCCAGCTCTCGAGCTCCTCGACGAGGAAGTTGTTCCTCTTGGACACCTTGGTCAGCTCAGTGTCCATCCTGCCCTTGAGGTTGATGAAGTCCTGCCACGCTTCCATGGCATCACGCGAGTACTGGTTGCGCTCGCGGACGATTTCGTTGAGATGTCTCATGGAGACCTTGGTCATCAAAGGCTTCTTCTGGGAACCACCGAAGATGGCCTTGACGCCGGTGTTGCGACCCTTAATCTGACGGTTAGATCTGCCCTTGCAAGTCAGGAGCGCGCAACTTACTAATTTCTCACACATGTGGTCCATAACGCCCATGACAGCGTCCTGGTTCCACCAGTCGGGGTCCTGGATGCTCTCGACCTCGCCACGCATGACAATGATCTGACCGGCCGGAACCAGCTTACCGCCTCCGTAGGCGGAGCGCAGGTGCTGAGGAACGCCAGATGGCGCCACTTCGCCGCTCAAAGCCTGGGTCAGGCGATTGATCATCTTAGTCCTCTGGCCAGCGTTAAGGGTGTTGGGCGGGTTGGAAGTAAGGACGAAGTTGCGGTCCAGGTCCACAACCAGCGCATCGTTCGGGGCGGTGAAGAGAGTGCGGCACTCGGCCGTGACACCCAGAATGTACGGGCCGGGCTCCTCAACCAGGCTTTTTGCGTGACGAGCGTGAACAACCGGAACGTACAGGCCGCTCCACTCGTAAACACGGACCATGAACCTGATAGTCTCGGCCGCCACAGTGAGCATGGCAGGGTAGTGGCTGATAAAGATGATGCGCCTGGTAGGCGAAACGGCAGCCTCGACCACGCCGACAATGTTCGGAATAGACATGCACGTGAAAAGCGGCCACATGGCGAAGTTCTGGAAGCCGGTGGGGGAAGAAGGGAACTGGTAGCAAAGAGCGTAATCCTTCATATCGATGCGGACAAGATCATTAAGCCTGGGAGCAGGGAAGCTCAGGATGCGCGAAACTTCCTCGGCGTGGAAGAGGTTGGTGGCCTTGTTCCAGTGGATCCACATGCCGCGGAGGTAGTCACCAAGCAGGTTGTAAAGAGGATATCTAGAAAGGAAACTCAAGCAGTAGGGGATCCAGTAAGTCTCATCGGCGGAGTCGTAAAAGTCGGTCTCGGTCCTCTTGCGGAGCTCGCGGATCGTCTCGGCTCTCTTCTCGTCGGCACGGGACCAGACACGGAGGGCGATGCCGTACAGGGTGTGGGACGAGTCCTGCTGGAGAACGAACGAGTGGTGGACGCAGTGGGGCTGCTGCTTGCCGGTGCAAATCTCGACATCGTGGGGGAAGCAGGCCTATCAATGGACGTTAACAGGCAAATCCAAGGGGAAGTGCGGCATGGGCATGGCCAATGCCGCACGGCGTGAACGGTCTACTCACCCGCATGGCAGCGTGCAGCGACCTGGCGATCTCGTTGTCCTGCTCGAGCCTGGGGCTGCTTCCGAGGATCTCAGGCAGCCAGAACTGGCCGACGGCACCCTTCATGTGCTGGATCTTGCCCTGGGAGGGCTGCGGAGCCTTGACCCACTGCGACGGCTCGCGGCCGACACCGCAAACCATGTAGGCATGGGTGAGGGTCTTGGGGGTGCGCTGTCCGGGCTTGACGTTGAGCTGGGAGGGCAGCGGCTGGGTGATGCGCGAGTGCAGCGAGGAGGTCCGGCTGGGGATGAACAGGCTGTTCTCGCCCTGGGCAGTCGAGGGGCGGTCGGCATCGCGGGTACGCGGCCGAAGGCTGAGCGAGGGCGCCATGATGCGGGCTGGACGAGCTGGCGGAGGGGCGGAAGCGTGCGCGGTGTATCAGAAGCGGCGGCGCGCAGGCGGCGTCAGGAGCGCACGCTCTGGGAGGACGCTGGCCGAGGAGAGCGAGCAGCCAGCAGCCAGCAGGGTGGGAGCTGCAATTGAGCGAGACGGGACTCCACGGTGGGCGGGCGGGATGGAGAGCTGGAGGACAGAAGCAGAAGGAGCGGAGGGGAGGCGTGGGAATATCGGGGTGAAGAGCTCTGGTACGAGGTACGGGGGTTGCTGGGCTCGCTCCTAATGGCCGACGCGGGCAGCGCTAGGCTTGATGGACAGGTATCGCGCAGGCGTCGCCTGGAGAGTTTGATTGAGACGTGAGCGGCATGGATCCCCGGGCGGCGCATGCACGCGCAAGGGCACCATTTTCGCATGCAGCGCCGCCAAGCGGCAGGGGGGCGGCGTTCCCGCGCGCAAGAGGAGCCCGGGCGTGCGCTCCACCGGCCGCCCGCGTGGAATTAGCAGCCACCAGCGCTGGAGGCCGCCGGCAGTCGTGCGCGCGCTGCAAGGAGCCGCCGCGCAGCTGCCAGCGCGGCTGCCCGCGGGTCGCGCGCAGGCTGGCGGCGGTGCCCGGCGGCCCGGCCGGCCAGGCGCATTGCGCAGCGCATCGCGATCGATCCAGTAATTCCGCGGCGTGCGGACGATATATCACACTGTCGAGCAGCGGCGACCTGACGAGCGGCGGCCCTGGCGCGCGCTGCTGCGGCCGCTAGTGCCGGGGCTGCAGTGCCCAATCCAGCGCGCGTGGGCTGCTTCTGGCCGCGCCTGTGCCCCTGATGCGCGCCGGCATCAGCGCGCAGATTGATGAGAAACGGCGCCGGCTTGCTCAGCAGGCCTGAAACGGATCGCGGCTAGGAGAATAGAGCGCGGGAGGGCTGAGTGGCCGCGGATGGCGTGCAGATGGAGACTCAGTGCGCCAGCCAGGGAAGATGCATGCAGCGCGCAGGCCGGCCTCCACCCGATGCGCTGCGATCGCGGTGCAAAACACTCGCTGCAGTCGTGGGCCGGATCTGCGCGACTCGCACGACTTTAGCTTTGCAGCGCCGAGACCCTGGCGCCGCTCCGCTCGTCTGGCTGCCGCAAACTCTACTTCGTTCTACACGTCGTCATCGCCCGCGCGCCCGCACGCTTAAGCTTCTTCCGCGCTTGATCCCACGACGAGGCCGCCCGACCCCCAGCACCACCTGCGCCGCCGGATCTCCTGGCCCGCCTCCCGCTGCCAGGGCGCTGCGAGCCCGCCACCCTCTGCGCATCAGCCCGCCGCCGCAGGCCATGGCCGACGAACCGCTGCTCAGCGACTTGTGCAGCATCTGGTGAGCCCGCGCGCAATTTTGGCGCACATTCCTCAATTTCGCAGGACCGGGCTGCCGTGTCACAGAGAGAGCAGCGCTGACACTTTGGCCGTCGGCAGCAACCGCAACCCCCCCAAATACTGCTGCCCCCGGGATTCCGTGCGCACATGCTCCCTTCCGTGCTACAAACGGCACCAGCAGTGGGCGCAGTGCTCCGGCCAGCGCGACCCGACCGCCTACGTCAAGCGCAGCGACCTCGCCACGCCCCGCGGCATCGACCACGACTTCAACTTCCTGACCGGCATCGAGCGCGGCCTGCAGCGCGCCGACGACGCCGCAGAAGCCCGGGGCCATGACGAGCGCAAGTACGCCACCGCGCAGGCTAGACTGCACCGCTATCTGCAGACCAACCGCATCATCGTCGACCGCGCGCCCGTGGGTATGAGCCGCCAGAAGACGAACCACACGCGGATGACGAAGTAAGGAAGCCGGTTTCTAGAACACCGCGGTCCGGGCTCCGCTGACGTGCTTGGCAGAGGAGGTCGCATTCTGTGGACCGTCGAGTGGTTGCATGAAGACGGCTCGCGGGAGCTGCAGGAGGCCGATGCTGACAAGTCGCTTGCCGACCTGTTCGCCTCTCTCCTGTCAGAGCGCTCGCGGAAGAGGAAGCGCACGGAGCCCCTGCATCAGAATCCCCAGAAACCTGCTAAGCAGAGCAAAGATGGACATGTCTCGATCGAGGCGGCCGGCAGCCACCGTGTTTCTGCATTGGGGCAGCCGGCTTCTGACGATGCACAGCAGGTCCCCACGGGCGTCAGCAGCTCGGCCGAGGAGTCGAAGCAAGACGCTGGCCCCAATCAGCAGCCGGAACCGGCCGAGTCCAAGACAGAAGACGCGGTTCCAGCCTCTGATAAACCTGCAGACAGCCAGCCCAATGAGTGGAACACGCAGACTCACTCTCCAATCCACTCTTTCTACCTGCTCAAACCGCGCACCCCATCCTCCCAACCTCGCGTCCTGATTCCTCTCGACGCTAGCCTCACTCTTACTGCCGCCCTCTCCTCACAGGTTGTCCTAGAGTACCCGACCATCCAGGTGCTACCGCACCAAGCCACCGACGCCCCTCTTCCCGACGGCTTCCTCCTCGAAGAGGAGTACGTCCGGCAGAGCAAGCAGGATGTGCAGGAGCTGGAAGCGCTGATCGGGCCCGGCGGCGAGGTGATGACGACGGCAAAGGCTCGGAGGGATGACGACCCTGCCAGCGGAGCGTACACGAAAGTAAGCAAAGCAGCCGGAGACACCGGCCCGGTCGACGACAAAAGGCTATTGGAGGTCTTGACGCGGGACCTGAACGCGCGTAAGTGATTTGCTGGACGGGGCTGCGCTAGGTCGGCCGTTCCTGGTAAGGATGGCGGCCTGGACGTCAAACAACAAACGACGCATTCATGCCTCAACCTTCGGCGCGGCATTGACCACAGCTATCATCCACGGCAGTTTTCGTCACAAAAGCACGGAGCGCGCAGGCAGAGCCAGATACCAGGAACCGGCGCTCCCTGAGCAGAGCACGAGTCGCGCTACTCTCTCAGGCCTGCATTGACTCTGAGACACGGGGAGGGAAACCTTAAATCAGAGAATCCCCGTCGAGCGCTGGTGTGTATGTGCTTTCGCCACGCGGTGATCACCACGGCCAGGCCTCCTGCTTGCGACAGCGTTGCTCAATCGACGCATGGATCTCCGGGTGCTGCACCGCCAACTGTAAACAGACAAAACCTCCGATCTGCTGGCTTTTTTTATCTACCTGACGACCGGATCGCCCTCGTTTGCCCCGCTCGCGCCCCTCTCGTTAAGCGAGGGGACAGGCTTTCTCCGTCGCGTACGGGTGCTGGTGCGTGAGAGTGGAGGAGGGCATGCCTTGTCTCGATAAGCGAAGGCACTCGCCGTGACGCGTCCGCCGGGACGAGCAGAACGAGCGCAAAGGCCAGTTCGCATTGGACCTGTTCAGCTGGCCAGCTCAGGGTCCGTTCTCAAAGCAGAAATAGAAAATACTGTCGCGTAGTAAGATAATTGAAGAGGTGCAGATATAACTCATCGTAAAACCGGATTCGGACGGCGAGTGCCTGAAGAAGAGGGCCTGAGACTTACTGCCGTGCGTGCGATTGGCTCCGGGCGCCGCGTTGTTGTACAGACATCCCTACTGCTTCTGCTACCTTCGCTGCCTTACACGCACCTCGCCTCCCACTCCACCTCGCCGGCAGAGAAGCTTCTCCAACATGTTCGAGCCAACAGACGCCATACGCGCGCGCTGCATACTGCATGCAGACAAGCAGTGAGGGCAGGCATCGCAAAGTCAATCTCGCCTCGCTCGCGTGGCAGCCCATCCCCGCCCATCCACACCGTCCAGGAAGCGCAATCGACCGCCGCGCCCTTTTCGGCAGCGCGCATACCGCCCCAAAGTAAGCTTCTTTATTCTCCGCTTTCCCCTCCCCCTTTGACTTTTTGACGTGTCGACTCGTAGCCGGGGACGAGGCAGCAAGAAACAAGAACGCCGCCGCCCCCATGCGATGCGACTGGGAGAAAAAGAGAGCCCTGCGTAGAAGCTTAAATCCATTCGCTTCGCTCGGGTCCTTACCGTCTCGCCCCGCCGCCGCCATGCTCGAAGGATCGCCATTGGCTGGGGGCGAAATGAACGTTGCATCTCATGAAAGGAGAGGCTCAAAACTTATGAAGGCGCCAAATTCAAAAAGATTGCGCGGTGCGGAGGCGTGCTCTGCGTCAATCGGCGCGGAGCGGCATGAACGCGATCGTACACTAGCAGTGCTAGTTCGTAAGGCGAGCGGGTTTGGGCAGGGAGGAGAAACACGTGCCAAGAGAGGCGGAGGAAGGCTGGAGAGGAAGTAGGTGTTGTAGGTAGTCGCGTGTCTCTAGCAGTTTGAAGAATTGGCATTTTATCCAGTCCACGTTGCCTAGGTTCGAGGGACTCGCAAAGGAATTGTCACCTTTTTCTCATACGGCCAGGATGCCCTCATACACAGAGAGCGACATCTCTGTCGGCGGCCTCCTTCTCCCCCGACCTGCGCTGCTCCCGGTGCACGTGCTCCCGCGTGCACTCCCACTCCGAAGCTACGACTGCAATTTCCAGCTCCTGGGCCAGCCGCAGCTACCTTCGTACTCCTAATTCCGCCGCTCGTACTTTCAGCTCGTGCTCGTGCTCACTGTACCTACGGCCTGGAGCAAATCTCCAACCACCGGTCCCACCCAATCAATCATCCCGCACCTCCCTCTTTCCCTTCACGCCTAGCGCCTGCGCCTCCCCCCTTCCCCTCCCCCAGACGTGGCGACGACGGCTCACCCGCCATCCGCTCCCGCGCACCCGCTGGCCGCTGCAACGAACTGCTCCTAGTACGTAGGAGCCCCTTCTTTTGCTCCCCTCCCCTCACCCACGAGCGACCGAGGGCCAAAAAGAAAAGTTTAAAAAAAGGAAAGTCGACCCGTCATCAACTCTCGCGGCAAGACACACCGGACCGAGAGGAGCCCGACTACTGTCCGACCGACAGACAGACCGACCGACAACTTACCACTCATTGGCAGCAATCATGCATCGAGCCAAAGAAAAAAAAAAGCAAGAAAAAAGATTAAGGTCGAATCGAAAAAGCGCGCTTGCACCGCCGCCGCTCAGCTGCCTGCTGGCCACTAGGTACATACATACATACCGAACTAGCCAGCTGGCAGGCTGGCTGCCTTAGGTACACACACCTCCCCGCCAACCAGGCGCAGAGGGGCCGGGGAAAGAAAAATAATTAATCCCGCATGAAAAAGGGACCGCGGGACTTGCGTGTCCGGGACAACGGTCCCTTTCCTTACGTGGGGGGTCGTGTGTGGCTCCTTTCGGGGTTCTTTCCATCCATTCATTCATCCGCCCATCCATTTCCTCGATCGATGGCTGGATCTCTATGTATGTATGTATGTATGTATGTACGTAAAGCTCCCACTGCCACGTCCTGACACACGCGCGCCCATATGCACCCCGGCTCCTCCTCACCGCAGAGAAAATCCTATCAAGTTCGAGGAGATACGTATGGAGGCCGGGAGTGGGAGTCGAGCGACACGCTCGTTGGTACGCTCGTACCAACCAATAAGCAAGCGGCGATGGAGATTGCGTAGAAGAAGGGAACGAGATAACGCACGCTGACGCAGGGGCGCTGTTGCTGCTGCTGCGCGCGCGCGCGCGCTAACACCTAGCTGATCGATTCTCGAGCCGCTTTTGCATGTATGTATGTATGTACGTGTGTGATAGCCGGGGTTGTGGGTGTGTGTGTGTGTGTGTGGGGTGCGTTGTGAATGGCACGCAGCGGTGGATAGCGGGGCCGATATACGGCAAGGATGGTATTGCCCGACGCGGACTTGCTTGCCAAGGGCGAGCGAGCGAAGCGTTGATTGTCGTCGTCACGGTGATGTTTGCGGTCCAGAAGGGCCTCCTCGGACGGAACGGCTCTGACGAAAGAAAGTGCTGACGTTCGCGGTGGTCTAGCCTATGTCGAGCTTTAAGCTTAGCTGCTTGCGACTTGAATCTTCGGTCCCGGACAGCGGTCCACTTGCCGGCTTGTCTTCGAAGAACCGGATGCGATGCATGGTTGAGGTGTGATGAGGTATTCTGATATGCAGGCGCATGCAATAATATCGGGCTGTTGACCGTGATGGCGGATATTGGTCAAGGCAATGGCGGGATAGGTTGTAGGCACGATGATGGAGCGCTGAAGATCATGCCTGCAGATATGCAAGGGACGAGAACTGCCAATCGTCTTGTGGCTATAGCAGTCGCTTTTATTGTGATACATGGGTGATAGGCAATGACCCGATGGATGAAGCCGGTACACATGCGCACTTACGTACCTTCACACGCTCGCAATTGAGAAGAAGATATTCAACAAAGCCAGGATGCTTACAGTAGCTTCGTTAAGGAAAAAAAAAAGTGAACTATCTAGGGTGCTCGAGGGGTATGTAGCAAACACAACAAAAAGGAAACAAATAGTAGCAGTCAGCAAGACAACGCAAGAGCAAGCAGGCAGGAAGCAAACTCAGCGGAACTAAAGTGTATACACGCCCCAGAATCGATCATGCGAGAAGAGAGCAAACAAAGAAGTCCAAAGGCAAATACCATCAAAGCCTCCTTAAAAAGCCCCATCTTTCCCAATTCTCCCCGTTCTCGATCTGTGCGTCTGCCATTTCAGTGATTTTTAGGAAGGGGTATTTTCTCTTCTTCTGAAAAGGAGCGACGTAGCACAAAAGAAAAGGTTCCGCGAAGGTCAGGGCTCTCTTATCCACGCCACCAAAGTTCAAACTAGTCCAACAAAACCGTCTCATCCACAGAGAAACCCAAAGGGGACAGGGTCCCAGCAGTGCAGAGGGGTGTACCGGAAATAGAGCAGGAGAAGAGGAAATTCGTGAAGGCAAAAAGCGCAGATAGTAAACGACAACTCTTGGCAGGCTTGTCAATTTTATCAAAACGCGACCGTGTCCTCAGCCTGAGTAGTGTCAACGCACGTCAAGCAAAAGTCATTTACGTAGAAAGGCATGTGCAAGAAAGGAAATTAGGGGCAGGGGTAGTAAGGAGAAGGGTGCAAGTTGTCGTTAGACGAGAAGAGACCAGACGCCATTGGTGAAGAGGCCATGCGCGCGAAGCAATCGTAACACCGAGTCGTGAAGAGGGCGGTTTTCTACGTTTAGAAGCAGTTGAGAGCGCTCTTCTTCTTCTTCTTGTTGGCTTGGTTTAGCGCGGCCATGCGCGCCTCGAGATGGGCACGCTCGGCTTCGACCCTCATACGTGCGTTGCGCTCTTCTTCGACTGCCTGGAGCGAGTAGCGGTTCTTGCTTTGCTCCTGCTTCATGACGTTGAGCTCCTCCTCTAGGCCTTGGCACTTCTTCTTCCAGGTCTCCATGTCGTTCTTGACCTTCGTGCTCGAAGCTTCGAGGTCCGTCAGCGCCTCTTCCAGGGTTGCCGTGAGCTGCTTCTCCGCGAAGAGATGCTTCTCGATGGTCCGAATGCGAGCCTCTTGGTCTTCCACAAGCTGCGCCTGGGCAATATCCTTGCTCTGGTGCCTCGACGCAGGCGGTGAGGAAGGTACGGGACCGCCGGTCGGCGGTGGTGAACCAGGCAGAGGCGGCAAGGGGATTGCAGGAGGCGGGGACGGAAGGCTAGTGTGGGAAGCAGACTTCCGCAGGTTGGAATCCTTGGAGTCGGAGCGTTGGAGAGCCGAGTTTGGATCAAGGGACTCGCGGTTGGAGATTCTCTTGGCACCGCCGAGTTGAGCCTGTACGTCACTGTTATCATCACAGAACCAACAATACAGACAAGTAACGCTTACCTCAAGTTCGACAATCTTCTTCTTGGAAGCTTCCAGCTCCTTCTCCAAGTCGGATTTGGCAGCAACAGCCTCCGCAAGCTGCACTTGGCGCTCTGTCTGGAGCGCAGACAGACGGTTGTTGGCCGCCTGGTGCTGGTCGTAGTTGGAGTTGAGCTGATCTTCAAGCTCCTCCACGAGACGGGAGCTCTTGTGCTCCTTCTCGCTGATCTTCTCGAGCTCCTTCAGGGTCTCCTCGTTGATGAGCTTCAATTCGCCGAGCTTGCCCTCCAGATCAGCGACGTGGGTCTTCGCCTTCTGGAGCTCTTCTCTGGCAGAAGCAAGTTCAGCGGCAGCAGTCTCGTGCTTTGTGAGCAGGTCTTTGCGTTCCTGGACGAGTGCCTCAATTTGAGATTGAACCTTTGAGGCGTCCGTCTCCTCGTTGAGGGCGGCTGCAATGCCCTGGACGAGGATGACCATCTCATGACGTGACCGCTCCAATTCGGCCTCCAGAGCGGCCGCAGCCTCCTGGTGCTCTGCCAACTGGGCCTCGAGGCGGCTGTTGGCCTCGGCCATCTCCTCCGCATGAGACTCGCGGAGAGTGTCCAAGCCTTGCTTGTGAAGTGCCACAGCAGCCTTGTGCTCCTCGAGCTGTCTCTCGAGATTTGCAACCAAGCTACGATGAGCCGCCAACTCCTTCTCAGTAAGGGCCGTCGAGCTGGTGTTGTCCTCGACCTGGCGAAGAATGTTGGCGTGGGATTCCTCGAGTTCCGCAAGCCTGACAGCGCTGGCAGCGGCAGCAGCCTTGTGGTCGTCGATTTCTTTCTTCAAAGCCTCGACATCCGCAGCGGTTGCATCTGATTGTCCAATACGATTCTCAGCAATGCGAAGTGCCTCTTCGAGTTCCTTGATGGTGGATTGCAGTTCACTCTCGGAAGCCCTCATTGATGTAATCGTGGAATCGTACTTGGCTTGCCACTGAGCAACTTCACGCTGAAGAACGGCAATCTGCTGCTGAGTAGCGTCGTCTTGAGCAAGATCTTCGCCCAGCTCCTTAGAAGCGTTGAGTCCAGGGGTAGGAGTCTCAGGGAAGTCACCGGGCATCTCCTTGTTGGCGTCTGCAGCATCACCGGATTCGCTAACTCTGATAGAGGGAGAGCGAGGAGCGCCCAGAGCAGTCCGAAGGCTCTCGATCTGCTCCAGAAGCTCCTGTTCGCGAGCTGCATAGGATTCCTGCATTTGCTTGACCTGGGCCTCAGATTCCTGGAGCTGCTCACGCATCTGCGCGACCGCCGAAATGTCGAGGGGTGACGACTTCAAGCTTGACCTTTCCCTGGTGAGACCAGAGATGATCGTCATTTTGCCCTCCATCTCCTTGCGGACCTGGGCCATATCGGCCTCAAGCGCAACAACGCGCTCCTTGGCAGAGTGAAGGTCCGTCATGATAGTGTTCAGGTTCGTCTCGAAGATCTGCTGGGCCTCAGCGTCATCCTCGAGGTGGTCGAGAGCGATATTGCGTAGAGCGGCAAAAGAGCGGTTCGCGCGATCCACTGTGACGACATTCTGGCTGGACTTGCGGCGGATGACGTGAGCAGTGGGTGAATCGGGACGAGCGAGCTGAACTGCCCTCTGCATCTCGACCTTCAGCTCATCGACGTACTTCAACGTCTGCTGGTGGTCCTTCTCCAACTGAGCGTAACGTTGCGACAGCTCAGTCATGTTCTCCTCTTTCTCTTCATGCAACTTCTTCAGCTTCTCCATCTCCTGGGCCAGAGTCTCCTCTTGTGGCATGGCGCTGTCATATTCAGCAGCCTCCGAACCCTTTAGAGCGGTCTCAGCATCAGAGGTTGCCGATGTAATGAAGGAGTCTCTCGGATTGGAGGACTCCCCAAGCAAGGACAATTCCGATGATAAGGTACGCGAGGATGAAGGTTGTCCATCCTCTTTGGTCTCGTTGATCCCGTTCACCCCCGCGTGCGCTAAAAAAGAATCCGGCATAGAAGAAGTAGAAGTACGCTTGTTGTGCCGAGCCTCATCAACAGCTTCCTGAAGCTCAGCCAAAGTGCCCAAAGCCACCTGGTATTTCCTTTGAAGGTCGTCAAGTTCGTGCACAGTCGTCTCATGCTCCATACGGAGGTCAAAAAGTTCCTGAGTAACGTTCTCAAGCTTGTCAGCGACAAACTTGGACTGCTCAGGGCTCTGGGGCGTTCCATCCGAAGTCTGTGGGGCCTCAATAGACGTCTCCTTGATCGTCTCCTCGGGAGATTGCGCGCCAGACTGCTCGGCTTCAGCTGAAGGACTAGGAGCGCGCTCCGCTTCACCCTCGGCATCGGCATCGAGATCAGCATCGCTTAGCTTCTTGGAATGTCCGTTAGTCAGACCTTGCTCGCTTGGCTTGCTCTCCTTGTTGATATTGTCGAGCTCGTAGAGCAAGTTGTCAAGCTTGCCGATGCTGCGCTGGCGCTCGATGACGTGCTCCAGACGCTCGATTTCTCTTTGCATCAGCTCATGATCTTGCTCGGCCTCCGCGAGGCGCTCCTCCAGAGTGGAGATGTACTCCTCGCAGCTAGACTCGTTCTCACGAGCTCTGTTGAGTTCCTTCCGCAGGTCTTGGATGATTGCCGCCTGCTTTTCCTCGCCAGAGGTGATGCCGTCAACCTTGGATTCGAGATCGCGGAGGTAACTCTCGTTGCTTGCTTCACGGTCGACGGCTTTCTGAATACGTGACTGCAGTTGCTGGTTGACGCTCTCCATGTACGCAATTTTAGTCTCTTTCTCCAGCAGGGTGCTCTCGCTTTGCGAGAGAGAGGATCGTGTAGTCGAAAGGGAACCCTCCAGGCTCTGAATCGTCTTCTCGTATTCCATGACGACCTGCTGAACTGCGTCGGCGAACGAGTTTGAGCGCTTGAGCCTCTCCATGGCAGTCTCGCCAAGAGCGTCGGTGAGCTCGGCGGCATCGGAGGCATCAGCGTCGCGGGCTTTGGTGAATTCGGAAATGAAATTTGCATGACGCTGACTCAACGCGTTATAGTTCTCTTGGAGGTCGAGAAGCTGGTTTTGAAGTTCCATTTCGCGCTCGGCGGTGCGTTCCGCTCTTTCCTGGGGGGCGTTGTTCTTGCGGCCGGTGCGTTCGGACAGTCGTATTTGATCGCGCAGGAAGGAAACCTCGGCGCGCAACCGCTCGATAATGGCTTGCTTGTCACCATCATCAGAACTCTGCTGGATCTGCGGTTTGCTCTGAATGGCCCGAGCACGCTGTGCGTACTGAACCGTATTGAGCGTCTCGCTCAAATGGAATTCGGCGGGGTTGACGCACGCGACCATGTAGGTTATAGCGTTTCCTCCAAGAGAGTCTTGAAGCAGACGGGTGAGTTTCGAGTCTCTGTACGACACGTGCGACCCTGATCGTTGCGAGAGCTGCGAGATGACCTTGCCGAGACTTGCGAGACCAGCGTTGATGGAAATACCCTCCCGTGCCCTTTCACCCTGGGCGCCGGTATTTTTCAACCTTTCGCTTCCTGCAAGATCGACGAAGTGGAGCTTACTGTCCACCGTCACCCAGCCATCTGAACCGGACATGGCTTCCAGCGGCATTGATCTCCTCTTGTCCTGCACCGAAGTCCGGCCGGTAGCGGAACCACTCTTCTTCTGCACAAGGTTCAGGCTGAAAACTGCGTGAGAACGAGATGATTGGGAGTTAACCGCGGTGGCGTCGGTCTGCCGGATCGATGAACCAAAGTTGAGGGCGTGGAGAAGGTCGTCAATGGAGTTGACGTTCATTTGCTGGAGTCCAGTGAGGAGAATTCTGCCCTTGGTATCTTCTCGGATTGTGACCTGGGCTCTCTCGTGCTGTGGTACATCGGCCGGAACGAGAAGATCGCGCAGCTGTTCGTTGTAAATTTCGACGTAGGTGGCTTTGAGTTGCCAATTCTTGTCCGCGGACTTCGCCGGCGGAAGACCAACTGTGGAATACCGCTGCGGTGCGCGGAGACCCGAGCCGGCTGCCGAAGGAGTGGAATTACCTGTCAGAACCTCAAAAAGCATTCTTGCTGCTCTGGGCACGACACCTATGGACCACGTTAGTCGCGAGCATGGCACGAGAGCCGCGCAATTCCAACATACCCATGGCGCTTTGGTCTGCCTGCTGCGCGGGCCCGGAAGTACCCATTGTATATGACTTTCCCGCACCGGACTGGCCGTATGCCAGAATCGACACATTGTAACCCTGTATAAACGAGTTCACGCTGTCACTCAGGTATTCCCAGATCCCGGCTTGGTCGACGTCTTCGGCGAAAACGCGGTCGAAGACGAACAGCTTTTTTCCTTGTTGCGAGTCTACGGCAATGGTGGTGTCGCTGTTCACCTGACACGCGCTTCCGCGAAATCTCTGGGGGATGAGCTCGAAGTTGGGGTCGCCGGGCTTGAGTGGCGGGCGGACGCGGATTGCTGGGCGGGGCGACGCGTTAGCAGAGGCGCGGGTGGCGGGCGGGAGGGAATGGGTACGCACCGACTTTGACAGCAGTCTTGCTGTCCTCGTCCGAGGCCCTGCTGCCGCCTTGGCGGCTGCTCATGCTCATGCGGCTGCTTGAGCGATTCGGACGCATCATAGCGCTCATGGGGCGCTGAATGCCGCTGGCGGGCGAGCCGGGCGGAGAGGCGATCTCCATGGTCCCGCGCGTGCCGTCGGCGGAAGGCTGGGGGTGGGCTCGGGCAGGCGCACGCCCTGTCGTAAAGGGTGTCGCGCGGCCTCGGTGCCGAAGGGCAGGATCAGGATCCGGAGGGCAGGGCGAGGGCGGTGCTACTGGCGGCGAACATGCGCAGAGCGGCGGCGGCACGGCAGATGCGCGATCTGTGCGACGGGGGCGGTTCGTCGGGGCACGGCCAGCATGGGCCGAGGACGAGGGCTCGGGTGGTGGTGGTGGTGGTGTTTGTGTTGTCTATCGCAGACGGGGCCCGCGTGCGCTGGCGGCGACTGGCTGCGGGCTTTTGAATTTGGTGCCTGGGGTTGCGCGGGCTCAGGGGGCCACAGGGCAGGGACCGTTGGCGTTAGGCCCGGAAGATAGGAGACGCGGGCGCTGGCTCGCCGCGCGCAGACAGCCTGACAGCGGCGTCGCCTGCTCGCGCGGGAGATGGCTGCAGGGGGCGGGGCGCTGCTGCTTCGGGCTTGGGTTTCAGGCTGGCCGGCAGGTGTTTGTCTGGCAGAAGATTTCTGCAGCGCGCCGCGCGCAGCTGGCACGCAGTCCCCTCGAGAGTTCCCGGGCGACGGGCCCCCACAGCGGCCCTAGCGCGCCCGCCCACGTTGCTGCTCGGCCGTGCTGCTCCGGTTGCGTCGCGCCCTCAGCCGCCGCGCGCGCCTGCGACTGCGCTGATGTGCGCGCCCGGCCTCGCAGCACGCACGCCGTCCCCGCATGCGGCGCCGCGGCAGTCGCCCACGCGCCGCGCTGGCACGCGTCGCGCCCGGCTGCGCGCGCCGGCTGCGCAGCGGGCGCCCCGTCTGATGCGCGCTGTCATTTAATGTCCGGCGTCGCGCTTCCGTGCGGCGACCATCACCACCTCCGGCTCCCTTTTGGGCGCTGCCGCGCGCGCCAGACGCGTGACCCTGCGCCGCCGCCAAACACGCTGCCCGTTGCGGCATCGACGCGCTGCGGCAGGGCCGCCCTGTGGCGCGCCGGCTGTCGAATCGAACGTTTCAGCAGCGATGATCGCTGAGGCGGCGCGACACTCGACGCGATCTGCATTGGAGACAGCGCCCGGCGTCAGGGGTGCACTGCTCGCCTGCGCGCCAGTTGCTTTCGAGAGCCCCAGCACCAGCGTCGGCCGACGAGCCAATCTGCCACTGCAAGAGACGCCGAAGCCGCGCCTAAACAAGCTTCTGGCGCTGCGCCCTGACGGCCTCGTACCTCGACCGATGCGGCCTCAGTACGCGAGCTTTCATCTCCCATTCCTCTGATCATCTAATTTGGTACGCTGCTCGGCGGCGCTCGTGCTCGGAATGGCTTCCGGACACATGAGTGAGTCGACATCCATGAGTTGTGACACCGGAGATTCCCTCAGGAACATGGCGTGCTCTGGGAAAGAACCTGCGCATTGCGTAAGCCGACGCTCCTCGGACACTTCTCCTACACGGACTGTGATCTGCGGACGCGCCACGACTCGAGCCTTTCTCTCTTCCCCTTCCAGAAGAAAGCCACATGTCCCACGCTGCCAGGGTGGGAGTTCCCGGGGATGGCGCAACGCGTGCCGTCATGAGCATGTGGTACGAAAGAGATTTACAACCGTACGTAGCGACTGCGGGCCTCAGCTGATCTTTCCTGACTGGCTGTCCTGAGTGGCCAATGAAACCTCCCGCATTCCGGGCTGGTCGACCATTCAAGATAGACCCCATCTTTTAATGCTTCACTACCTCCCTGGCCGTGCGTGTTGGAGCTGAGCAGCAGTCAGACTGGTCGGCCCTGCTTGCCCGAATTCCGCAGCTGCCGGACCTGGGTCCAGTCTGGATGTTGCCGGATCTCGTAGCCTGATGGCAAACTCATTGCCGGACGAAACGTTCTCAGTGGCGCCAGAACACAAAATCGCTAGGCAAATTGGGACGCTAGATCTGTACTGGAGAGATCTTCGTAGATTCCGCCCTTCCCCGGGGAACTTTAACCAAACGGCGGCTTCGTTCGCGCTGGCTACATGGTACGCCTCGTGCGGGCACCATCTTCAACGTTCGGCTCCACTTGACTTGGTCTTGTGGAGAGGCCGGTCCTTCTTACGTAGTCTAGCTTTTAGAACATTGCTGATGTGTTTCAGCTTGGTCTACGAACACTCCTGGTCAGAATGCCAGCAGGTAGATCTCTCCAGAACCCCACATAGGCTTTTATTGTCACATCCACGGCAGTACCGTAGAAGCCTTGAGCTGGTAGTCAGTATTCTGAGAAGAGAACCATTCTCCTCTCCTTGGCACCCAGACTCACTGTACGCTCTTGGCTTCGTTGTGGAATTAAACTCTGCTTCACTGGCCAGGGCGATCCTTGAAACTACTCCGAAAGCTTCTTGCGGACAAGAAGGACCATTGCATCATAACTTTTCTACAGTCGTCCTACAACCTCCTTATAATTTCTGCCTCGAACAAAATCTCCAGTGTTTCATAGGATCGGGCTAAGGCATCTAGTTCTTGAACTAAGTCCCCGGAGGACCCGCTGTACTATCACTGGTGCGGGTAGCTTCTGGTGACTCCACATCGTACACAAACCGTACAGCAGATCGGCAAGAACGGCTAGAGAAATATGGAGGTCTTGGTCGTATGATTTTGAATGCCAATCCGTATCAATCACAAGAACATGGCCAAACAGCGACGGCCGGCAGAATTGTCTCGAACAAGAAATGTCGGACGGCCCGCTGCAAAGCCTTACTGCAACTACCATTCGGACGTTTCTCATCAAGTGGGTCTCTCGGTAATCTTGCTTCGATCTCCCAACGACGTGGTCGTGATAAAGGGGGACGAAACTTAATGAGAAGATGCTAAGAGCAAGGGATCCAGCGGCAAGGTTTGCGAGGATGCAAAACCCCTTCGTGTTCCACACCGCCTGCAACTAAGCCCTGCTATAGGCACAAAGATACAGAGCGGACCTATAACTGTTGTCGCAAGGCAGGGTGTTGTCTGGTTGAACTTTAAAGTTCAACGTCGAAACGCTGGTCTTTAATGCGGTCGAGACTTCCCCTCACGTTTTTGACGTTCTCTACACCATTGGTTGGGAGCAATAGTGGGAATGGCGCGACTTCGATTACGGTGACTAGTTTTTATTTGTTGCATTGAACCTGTCCTTGCTGGGCGGCACGGCTTTCTATTCGATATCCCCCTATCAGACAGCTTTGTGCACCACTTACCATGAGAGGTAATCTGATACGCACACACCCGATCACTTGGTCTTATTATATTGACATCGGTTATCACTCCACTGTGCAACATACGATTGAGTGCCTTCACCGTTTTGACTTTCGACGCCCTGCTATCAAGACGTAGAGAAAGATATTGGGATGAAGAAAGTGCGGACTGGAAGACGAGACACTAGGACAGTATACCACGCCCAACTATCAAGCTTGAATCACAGGTCAACAGTAAAAGGGAAGATCGACGGCAGACCTCACAAAAAAACGAACAAACCGAAAGTCACAGCAAGAAGTAGCCACATTCGGGGCAAAAGTCCTATATTTCCTTTCTTTTTTTCGCAGCCTCATATTAGATAGTGTCCTTCTTCCATAAGATGAATAGATTGAGTAATCCACCCAAGACCGGGTCCGTCCCATGAGCTTCTGCTGGGAAAAAAAATAATGAATCAGGAAAAGAAAAGGAAGAAAAAGAGGATTGCTCCAGCCAACCAGCTAAAGCAGCATGATGACGCCCTCGGAAAAAAGCCGCGCCATGTCCCCGCAATTCTCAAACGCTTTCCCGTCCAGCAATTGCCTCCTACGGACCACCCGCAATCCCGATCCCCAAATGCTCCGGACGGCGTTCCACGGCCGCATCACCCGCTGCGTCAAACCTGGGCGCACCGGCCACGCCCACCATCGCGTCGGCGGGGTCCAGCGCGTCCCTATTCCTCGTCTTCTCGGAGCCCACGTCGCGCCAGTTGGGCTTGGGCGAGACGTCGAGCATCTTGCTGACCTTGACGTCCTCCCTCAAGGCGTCGCGGAACGCGGAGCCGGCGAGCTCGTCGCGCAGCAGGCGGTCGACGCGCTCCATGCGGCCGAGCTCGGCCTCCATGACGTTCTCAAGAATCAGCTCTTTGGCCAGCCACTCGTCCTTGCGGCGCTTCTCCAGGCGCTCGACCTCGGTCTTCAGCTCGTCGCCCTCCTGCATCGCCCAGTGTATCTGCCGGTGCAGGAGCCGCACCAGGTCGGGCGCCGGCATGCCCAGCTCCTCCTTGGTGAAGTGTATATCGTGCGGGAACTTGCGAGTCAGAGGGCTGTTTGGGAGCGTCGGGTCGAGCGGCCGGTAAAGGACGTTGTTGTGCTCGTACTCGTTCTCGATGGGCGGTGGCGGTTGCTGCTGCCCCGTGGTGCTCTGCGAGTGCGGGGATGCGGGCATCGGCGAGCCCGACTTGTCGGTGCCGTTGTTCTTGAAGACTAGCCGCAGGCGCTGGTTCTTGTTGGAGGGGTTGGACGAGTGGTGTTTGGGGACGGGGTCCGAGGGCCGCAGCGCCTCCGTCTCGTGGACGGTACGCATGTGCTTTGCGAGAGCGTCGGAACGGGTGAAGGCGCGATCGCATTCTGCGCGGCTGATCAGCACTCGGCATCACAAATCTCGCCGCGGAGGCAATGGCGGAGGAGCAGCTCGAGGCAGCGGGTGTCGGAGCGGCGTCTTACCTGGAAGGGTGCAGTAGAAGGGCTTTTCCCTTGTGTGGCTTCGCATATGTGCTCTCAGGGCGTAGCCGCTGGCGTGCGGAATGCCTTTCCGGGCGCAGTCTGTCCACTCGCACGAGTACTTCTTCTGCCGCGTGCCGATGTGGTCGTCGTGCAAGTGATCGACCAGCTTGTCCATGTTCCCCAGATCGCCAGCCTCGCAGCCCTCCCACTTGCAGACGCTGACTTGCTCCTGGCCGTAGCTCTCCTCATCCTGCGGCCCACCGCCGCCGCCATAGCCCGTGTGGTGCGGCGACGCGGGGACGCTGCCGTCGGTATCCTCGGAGATGTAGATGTCGGCGTCTTGGTCTTGGGGTGCGATGCTGGGTTCGGCGGAGGTGGCGCGGAAGTTTGCCAGGCCGGATGATGGCCCAGCACCGGTGCGCTGGCGCTTCGGCGGGCGCACGCTGTCGTGGTCGGCGTCGTTGTACGTGTCGACGCTCAAGGAGCGGTCTTCGGTCTTGACGTCCTCCTGAAACTCGTCGGACGACAGCTCCGACAGCGGCGATCCGGGCGAGTCCATGATGGGGCGGGCGCGTGCGTGCAGCCGGGGGAGGAGCGTGTGATGATGGCTTGAAGGAGACGGGCGGCCATGGTGTTGAGCTGAGCTCGAGCTAGGTGCGCGCGCCTGCCCAGCCCGCGATTGCCGTGCCTCATGTGTGGCCCCAGCGAAAGTGCGGCAACCACTAAATTCAGTGCGGCGCGTGGCAGCGACCACTGCCGCAGTGGCGCCAGCTTTAAATTCTCGAGCTCGCCTGAAGGCCTTCACCTCACCGCCGCCTTCGTCTCTTGCCGGGGCGCCGGCTCCACGCAGCGCCCGCACACATCAATGCTCGGTTGGGTTCCAGAGCTGATGCCGCCTGGACTCACTTGCTGTCACCGCCGCGATGGTGCTCGCCGCCTGGTTGAAGCTTGCTGAGAAGACTGCATGGCACTCTCAGGGCTCTTGTGTCATAATTTGATCTTGGGCAGTTGTGCCCGCTATAAAGACTGCATATGTGAAAGGTATGTCTCACAACTCAGCTTCACCTCACTCCACAAGCCCTCGGATGATGTCAAAAAAGAATTCTGCAATGCCGATGGAACTCGTCCTTCGGGAGAGAAGCCAAATGGCGACCAATTCTACACTTGATCTGACTCTCGAGAGATGCGCCTTCATACAATCGTCTCCAAAAACATAGCTGGAGCTAACACCAACTGGTCAGGTCCACCCTTCGTCGTGGCTGCCAATGTCGCCAGTCTAGTCATCTAGTCTCTCCGCCTATATCTAACCGTTCAGATGCTTCAAAGCCCAGTCCGGGTATCTGTTCCCCTTAATCTCTATCCGCTTCACAATCTCGCCAATGTCAGCCATCTCCTGCTCGGTCAAGGTGATTTCCGTCACGTTCTCTTTGACGCGCGACTCCGTGGTGGTACCAGGAATGGGAATGATCACACCCAAGCCGTTCTTGTTGCTGTGCTGCCTGACCCAGGCAAGTCCAACCTGGCCGAGAGTGACGCCCTTCGCCTTGGCGATCTTGTCGACCTCGTCTGCCAGCTTGATGTTCTCGTGGAAAACGTCGGGCTGGAAGCGAGGCTGGATCCGGCGGAAGTCGCCCTCGGGAATGTCGTCGATCTTGCGGATCTGACCAGTCTGTCGGCGCAGCGTCAGCATCATATAGCAAGGGAGTTGTCAACGTGACGCGTACCAGGAAGCCGCGGCCGAGCGGGGAGTAGGCAACGATGGGAATGCCCAGCTCTCCACAGGCCTGAGCGATGCCATTCTCCAGAATTTCCGTGTGGTAGAGAGAGAATTCGACCTCGACGCAGGCGATCGGGTGCACTTTGGCAGCGCGTCTGATGGTCTGCGCGCTGACCTCAGAGAGGGCAATTCCTCCCAGCTTGCCGGCCTTGACAAACTCGGCAATGTACGAAATGGTGTCCTCAATCGGGACATCGGGATCGACGCGAGCGCACTCGAAGATGTCGAGCGACTTCTTCCCGTCCAGCAGCCGCAGGCACTCGTTGATGCTCCTGTGGACGTTTTCGCGGCTGCCGTCAGGCTCCAGCTTGCCGACCTTGGCGCCTCCCTTGATGGAGATGACAACCTTGTCGGCGTCCTCGGGATACTTGGTGAAGTAGTCCCTCAGCAGATGGAGCGAGTTAGACTCAGGCGTGCCGTAGAACTCGCCACCGTTCCAGAAATTGGAGCCGCCCTCAAGAGCGGCCTTCATGGCCTTGAAGGATTCCTCGAACGGCTGGGGGTTGGCGCGCCATGTCATGCCTAAAGCATCTAGTTAGCTTGCTCCGCCCAATTCGATGATCAGGGAGGATATCAATACGTACTCATGAGGCCGAAGCCCGTGGTGCCGACTTCCTTGCCGATGACCTGAACCATTGTGTACGTTCGAACAAAAATGGGTTGCGAAGTGGGTAGTTGGAGCTCGAGGAAAGGAGCTGAAGAAGTGGGATGCGGAAGAAGACAGAAGGTTCGGCGGTCACCGTCGACGCTTTAAACCTCCAACTTGCGGCACAGCAGTCCGGCGTTAATCTGACGTGTATATCCGTCGCGTCTGTCGCTCACCTATGTCCGTTGTCTCAGGACTGCTTCTAGCCAGGGAGCTGCGACCGACAGAGGGCGCGCAGGAGCGAGGCGCGCGTGAGGGGCAGCGTTTTTCTTAAATCCGGCAATCTCCGCCGCCCACATCCTCCTCGCGCGTCGGCGTCCCCAGAATGCCTTAACTCCAGCATGTACTGCGGACGGACTCCTCGCGCTATTTGCACCCGGAGCTCGGGCGCCGACTCGATCTCCCCTTTTCAGATCAATAGCGTCTCTCGTCGATGCGGCTCAAGATCCTCAAGGCGACGGGTCAGGCAGATCTTCATGTAAGTACCGGATCTTCCAACTCCTGTTAAGAGCTAGCTCTGCCGCACAGCCATTTTTCGCCTCCTTATGTAAGTCCCAAATCTCTTGAGAGTTAGCTCTGCCGCTCAACCGTTATCCGCGTCCTTGTGTCGTCATAGCCACGCCTCTCTGACCAGCTCAGAGACGCGCCGTTTAGCGTGGCATTTTAGACGTTCAGGCAAGCCACAATGAGAGTCAGGCTCAATTGCGTTAGATCATAGGCCCCATTGGCTCGTGCAATAAGTCTGGTATATTCTGCTATTCTACATGCGCATTCGTTTACTGGGAGTGGAGAGAAACACAACGCTAGTCGCTCACAAGGAAAGAGAGGAGAATGCCAACCATCGATCTCAAATCACTCACACATCGACCGGCTGGCACTGATCAAACTCCGGGTGGTTGAAGAACCGCACTCCACCTCTGCGAGAACCCTGAATCGCCTCGGCGGCATATTCTTTCATCATGTCCTCGTACTTTCCCACCGTCTCCGCCGAAACGCGCCCTTCGTCCTCCGCAAGCAACTTTGCCAAATTTGCAGCATCGCGGAACGCAGTTACCGCGCCGATGCCACCGCTGGGAGACATTACGTGGGCGGCATCCCCGATCAGAGTGACCGGCTCCTGCAGTGGCGTCCAGGTTGCAAGTTCGGGCCGCATGCTCAAGACGCGCAGTGCCGCCGTTTGAGTGCTGTCCTGCAGCTCGAACAAAGCGCGGACCTTGGGATGCCACTTCTCCGTCACCTCCAGCGCCAGCTTTCCCGCCTCATCACCTGACATGCGCAACAGCTCCGAATCGGGGACCCCGAACGTCGAGCTGCGGGAGACGAGCACCCAATAAACGTAGTCCTCCGGCAGTCCCTCCACCTCATCCCGCTGCGGAAACCGAATCGGCTCGTACAGCAGCGTCAGCGGCACGTTTTCCCTGCTCTTATCCTCCACCAGCTTCATCGTCTCCATAAACTCCATCGGCATGCGCTCCAGCAGCTCCTCCGTCAACGGCGTCTTCCCATAGATAATCCGCCCATCCGTATCGACCGGCCTCAACGCCTCTCCCAAAAACTGCCTACGCACCCGCGACCGCGCGCCATCCGCGCCCACGAGCAGCGCTCCCTCAACGGCGCTCCCATCCGCAAAGCGCGCCGTCACCGTCTCGCTCCCACCATCCGTCCGGACGTCGTATCCGGCAAACTCCTTCCCAAAGACGACGCTCCCCTCCAACCCCTCCATCAGCACGCTCCGCATCGTCGCCCTGTCCGGCGTATACGGCCTCCGCTGCTCGTGCGGCCCCCACGGCCCCCGATTGAACGCCGGCTGCGTCGCCACGGTGTCGGCGGTCGCGGCCGCGATGGTGCCGCCGCCGAGCTTGACGTGCGCGCAGGTTTGCTCGAAGCGCGTCCAGAGGGCCGGTGGGAGCGTCGTTTCGAGCGCGGAGATGCCCTCGCCGCTGATCCGGATGCGGTATCCTTGCAGCCGGGTTGCGGGCGTGGCGTCGCGCTCGAAGATGAGGAAGGGGATGGAGGCGCGTTTGAGGCCTTGGGCGAGGAGGAGGCCGCCGAGGCCGGCGCCGATGATGAGGATGGGGAGGGGGTGGGGAGTTGTTGTTGTTGTTGTAGACATGGTTTGTGTTGTTGGTTCGTTGTGTGGTGATAAAGGAGGAATGCGTTTGGTTTGAGCAACAAAGAGATGATATATGCTTGTGCTGTTAAGCTTTGGATATCGAAGGTTTGGTTTCTTTGAAAACCACCGTGGGTAGGCCACCCGCTCCTTTAATACTCTTCCTCCCTCCCTCCCATCCCAGCACCGCCTCAATCATCGATCCTTCTACGTCGGGCGCATCGGTGTGCCCATCTTCCGCATCCACTCGTCTCATTCGTTGTTGATCCCTACGCGCGCATCGTCAGACGGAGGTGTCGGTCGTGGTCGGGAGGTTTGCAGGGGCGGGCGTGACTCATTGGGGGCCGAAGGATTCGAAAATGGCGGGCTAGCGGGCTAGCGTGCTGCCGACACTGCGTAGTTTCCGTGTCTTTCGGTACCGAAGCCCTGCTCAGCCACTCCGTCTCGGGACGCGGGATCCCGTACGATCGGGAGTGCGGGCTGCAGCGGAGAAGCTGTTGCCTGAATGCATGATACCAAAATACAACAAGTTCCGTAGAGGCGCCTCAATGTGAATAATACCATAAATTGATGGCTAGAGAAGCGTTGCTTGAGGCCGTTATGAAGTTGAAAGCAAAGGTAAAGAAATCATTCGTGAATAAGATGTCACTTTTCCGAAACTAATCTGAACGCCAGAGAACATTATCAAAAAACAGCAAGCCTTTGTCCCAACCTTTCTGCATCTTCCGCTCGACCGTCTCTCTTCAATAGCTTCTGCAAGCTTTGGAGATTCCGTTGCGTGGTTGGATGCTTCGCACCAAGAATTCTGAAGTGTCCCTCAAGAGCCTCTTCGTAGCAATTTTGCGCTTGGATATCATCTCCCTGCGTCTCACATACCTGAGCCAGCCAGTCCAGCGCACGGAACAACGGAAGGATTCCACCCGAAGATACGTTTCCCTGGAACCTAAAGCCTCTGATGGCTCTCTTGAGGATCGTTTGAGCCTTCTCGTACATGCCGCAGCGGAAGTAGATGACTCCGAGAAGCTCGATCGAGCCAAAGGTTTCCATATTGTCTTTTCCAAGAATCTTCTCCCTGCCGGTGATGGCGAGTTCGCACAGCGGCTGAGCATCGGCGTACTTCTCTTGAAGGAAGTAGATGTATGCCATGTTGTGCAAAGCTCGGAGGATGACTGGATGCAGCGAGCCGAGCTGTCGCTCTCCGATCTCCAGAGCGCGCTGTTGAAGACGTGCTGCATCTTCAAGTCGTTCCAGTTTGATTAAGCACAACGCCAGGTTTTGCATGTTGCGGACTGTCCCAGGATGTTCCATACCGAAACGGGCTGTGCTCTCTTGAAGAGCTTCTTCGATGAGTTCGGTGGCCTTTGCATATTCGGCGAGATCTTTGTAGACTAATCCAAGGGCCTCGACAGCTACGAGGGTTTCTGGATGGCTGGAGCCGAGGTGGATTCTGTAGCCCTTTATCCCGCGTTCAAGCAGCGACTTAGCCTCGGACAGTTGACTCTGCCTCCACTTTACGATGCCGAGGCCAGCTAGAGCTTGTGTGGTTTCCAGAGCGCCAGACCCACGCTCGCGGGAGAAAACGCGTAGACAGTCATCGTACGCAGTCTCTGCTTGCTCGTTTCGATCCAGGAGGCGGTACAGCTTCGCAAGTCCAAGCTTTGTGCGCATCCTGTCTAAGCTCTCATTGCCCAAAGCGATGGCCTGGCTCTCCAGAGCCCGATCATAGAACATCTCGGCTTCAGCGTACATGCCGTGGACTTGGTGTAGCAGCGCGCAGTCAATCCAGAGCTGAGTATACTCCCTGAGGTCTTCGTGGCTTTGGGAAAGTCTGACTATCCACTCTGCAGATTTTTCCAGATGAGGAATGGATTTTCGGCCAAGTGACCATTGCTCACTAGAGTAGTCGTGCTCGTTCTCAATGCGGGTTGTGTTGACTATGGTACGAAAGGCTTCTTCGGCATGCTCTCTCTTCTCTCTCATCAGAACTCTTTCTCTCGCGCAGACACGCACGAGTGGGTGAATGGCGATATAACCACGTTCAGCCCTTTTCACCAGTGAGAAAGAGTACAATATTTCCAAGTGATCCTCAACTACAACTGCGTGTCAGCAAATAGAGGGTAACATATGGGGAAAACGTCGATCCATGATAAACTAAGCCTACCTGTATCGCTCGTGAGGGATGAGAAGATCTCTGACGGTACGTCTGCGTTGGCGTAGAATGAGCACAAAACCAGAATCTTTGCTGCAATCGGGTTTGACTTCTCAATTTTAACGAACGAAGTCTCGAAAGTCTTGAAGACCGGGTCGTGTCGGTTCTGGAATCCATATGTGTGGGACTGTTTGCTGAGAAGCCTCCTCGAATTGGCACGAAAAGCAGGGAGATACTCGTCCAACGAAATCATTCGGGCGAATATGTACGCCCCAGCTTGAGCAACAGCCAGAGGTAGATATCCGAGCTCTTGAACAATCTCGTTTGCAGTTGCCTCTGATTCGCGGATCAGTCATGCGTCTTCCGAGATGGGATAAGAGGAGGAGCACTCAATACATACTGTCCTGGTCTGATATGTCATCAAACTTCTGGCATCTACAAAGAAGTAGCTTGACGGCCTCTTCACTATTCAACAAGTTCAACTCGACTCCTTGACCAAGATGAGCACAGGCCCGCATACGTGTCGTGACAATGATTTTGCCACGAGAGCTATGCGGGATGAATTTCTGTAGGTCAAAATGGTCCGGGTCGTCATAATTGTCGTACACGACCAACCATCCGGTGTTCGCTTCCAAAGCAAACCAGGTCATGACAGCGTTCTTGATGCCGTCCGTGGCACTTTTGTCAGAGCGCACGCGCCCGGATTCGTCCACCATACCCTTGAGGCCAAGCTGCTCAGATATTCGCGAGTATGGAGGAGGTCTTGCAGAGAGCATCCGGGCGTAATGATCTATGAGGAGTTCTGCAATATGCAAGAAACTGGCTCCGATGGTGTCTTCAGAAGAGGCGTTAACCCAAAAGATGGAGCTGCAATGGGTCGTTCTTGTGTGGCAATACTGTACTGCAATCTGTGTCTTTCCGATTCCAGGAGAGCCGTGGAGAACGGCAATCCTTCGGGGACCGCCGCGGGTCAGGATACGATCCACTGCCGTGAGAGCATCCTCGCGTCCTATGAACGAAGCATTCATCTCGTAGGGAATGTTCAAATTGAGTTTGAAGCCGGCCGAATGATTGAACAGGCTCTGAAATATTTCTTGAGATGGCTTTTCTCTGATCGCTTTTGCTTGTCCAGCTGGGAAAGCCTCATATGAGCAAGAGTATCCTAACCGCGCACTGCGTGATTACGTACATGCCTCGGCATTCATATCGAGCCAATTCTGTTGAATCTTGCTTGTAGCAATTTCTGCCATGAGCGAGAGGTGGTCGGCAATGGTGGCGAAGTCATCATCCTTGGCAGATCGGAACTTGACCATGTTACGGTGATTTTTGCGAATTTCAACCACCTCAACATTTGTCGCACCAGGGACGCTTGCGGACCATTTCGGGACTATCTGTAGAACTAAGTGAGACAACTATGCAGCCATATACGGTCCTAAATGCACTATACCATCATCGAATGCCCAGCGGCTAGAGGGGTTTCGTATGTTTCGAAGCAGAACTTCGTGTCGAAACTGCCGCTGATGGCCTTATAGTGTTCCAGTTGGTCATCAAGCCATTCTGAATTCCGCTCCAGATGCTTGAAGACGGCATCACTCGTCTTCTCGTAAACAGCAAGGATTCTCGCGGCCATTATTGCAAGACTTATTCCGTTGACACCCTGGTGAGGTGTCCCCAAGAACACAATACCGTAGGTGGATCTCTTGACGGCATGGTGTCTCTCGTTATGCAAAGAACTCGTCAGAGCCGCATGAATGAGTGCCTGGTCGAACGATCAGCTTGTGTTTCTGAGATGCAAATGACCGTACACTTTTCAAGACTATGCCACCAAGGCTGTGGGCCACGAATATGATAGGTCGCCGAGTAGTCTGTGTGCCGTGCATCAGTACTACGACGTCTGTAAAGACTGATCACCAGTCGAATACCTTGGTCTTCTCGCGTTTCAAGCTCAGAGCTTGAAGAAGCTTGAGGCCGTGTCCATTCAGGGTTTGCTGTGAGAGTTTGTCTGCCCGCGCTCCATGCGTTCTCGAATCGTATCCGTACGTCAGGACTCTGGCTCTTGGTATCTCTTGTGGTAGCAGATCTCGTAGCCACAGGACACCGTTGTCAGCCGTCCATGTCTTCTCGCGGTGGCCGTTAAGGCCGTGGATCGCAATAATACTATGTTCCCAAACCATTAGAAGCCAATCGAGAACGTGCATGTCCTTGTGATACTTACTCCAATTGAGGATTTTCACCCGGCTTAAGCTCCTTTAGGCCCCACGCCTCCTCATCAGCTTCATCGCTCGTGCTTTTGTCAGGAGACTCCCAGGCCCGAAACTGGGAGAGGAAGGATAGGAAGTAGTCCATGGAAGTAGAAGCTTGCGTTTCAAGTAAATGCAGGCACTTTGGAGGGATGCGGGGTTATGAGGAGCCTTTCCGATGCTTGGAAGGTCCTGGAGTGTGGCAATGGCAGACTGGCTCCTGACACGGCTGTAAGAGATGACAGATATCGGATGGAGAATGCCACAGGGGTTCATACATGCCAATCGGAGTGCTTGTGCAACGTAGTAAACCAGCCACAAATCACGTGTAACCATTCCGCACATTGCTTTTCTCAGCACCACATCCTTCAGCACAGACATGCAGCTTCCGATACCTTCAAAAACTCTCATTTGTAAGTTAACTGTCTCTTTCAACATCACGAGCCCTTTCTCACATGTCGGCGATCGATTTACCCCACTTCTTCTCCCCTGCAAATCAGCAGCAGAACCACATCTGTGGTTGGTGCAAATAGTAAGGCTTGGGATCACCAAGTTGTGCGTTGTTCCCACACAAGGCTGAGCTGCTTGACGAAAAGACTGATAGCCAATCAAGCAGCAGTTGCGGCTCAAGGAGGGACTGAAAGTGGTGCTAATGGTCAGGTCAGACCCCCTGTATGTAGGCCTCATCCTGACTATTGGAGACGTACGTGTGCGCTGGAACTGCAGAGATCATGTTTATGCCGTGCAAGGCGCCTTGTACACGTGTCTGGAGTAATCCGGGCATTGGCATGCGGATGTCGCTGGAACCTTGTCATCACATAGAGTTACGTTGGACGTGTATATATACCCCGCACCGTTCCGGCTTTCCTCTTGTGACTTCTTGGTCCTCCCTCAGAAAACTATGGGCGACAGTGGCGGTGCGGGAGCACGCGCGGATTCGGAAGAACGATGTGAGCGAAAAAACCAGGCAAAGTCCAATGAGCGCATCGACAGCAACTACAGGTAACCGCTCCATACCTGAAAGCACTGTCTGTCATGGTGCGATTTGACAGAAACTAGTGACAGACAATCATATGGGTCGTTTGAGGAGAGAACGACTTCCGAAAGTCAGGCCAGCCAAATGACGAGAACACGAACTTCCGGCACCACTCGGCGTCGTCCAAATGGATGATCAATTATTCGAGCATTGGCCTGATGTCACCAAGTCGGCGAGAACTCAGTGAATATCCCATGGAAAAGGTTCCAGGTGTTAAGGGGCTGTTGTGCATCTTTGTATTGCGCCGGAGTTCAGAGGCGACTATAGCATTATTAGCTCTTGACAGATATTAGCATCAATGATGGGGCGGGGTAGAATCGTCTTTGAATACTTGCAAGATCGAGGTATAGCTTTTATTTGGAACATTCCAAACGTACCTCTCGTCGAAGACCATCTGCAAAATTTGCCTTATCAAATAAGATGCACTTGTCGATCAGTAGTACAAACCAAGGATCGCTCTGTGAAGACGTAGTTTCTTTGAACATTGAGCTCAAATTAGTCACATCCTAATAACAGTTTTGGAGGATTACTTCCCATATCAGCCTATCAGCCTTCAATTTTCTCTCACATATACGCGTACACAATACCACACTGTCCCTACTATCAGCCTTCGCACCATCCAGCAGATTCAGAACCAAGAAAGCCCTCCGTAGCATACATACGTTCGGATACTGGTAGCGGTAATGACGATGATGATAGTGACAAATGACGACGATGTTTCGCAGCGAGGAGAGACGTTTATTGAGCATTTAACCAACATGTTTTGCAATTCTTTCGGAGTAAGAGTGGAAGAGGAGCAGAAGAGGGGAGTAGAGCAGAAGGAGGTAGGTCAAGGGTTAGTGTATAGGTGGAGTTTTTTTTTTAGAAAGAGTCTTCTCGTTCGTTCGTTTGTTCGTTCGAGGATGGTTTATGGCAGGTAGAGAAGTAAACGGTTAAGAGGGGCGAACGCTCTTCTTTCTCTTCTGGGAGGAGTGTTGTCGTGATTGCGAGACTCTCTCGAGAGTAGGAGTTTCGGAAGTAAGGGTGAAGAAAACGAAAAAAAAGGGAGAGAAAACGCCATGATGCAGCCGTCATGCTAAAAGAGGAAAAAAGGTTCCATCGCTCTCTTCAACAGTAGTTTCCCTGGTTGCCCATTTACCCGCGCGTTGGAGAAAGAACAAAAGTAAGGGTGGTGGAGGAAAGGAAGAAGAAGTAGTGCCTGACACTAACGAAATCAAGAGAGCCTTTCCCCCTGTCCCCGACTCCCCCAGCCCACACATCCCCCTGCCCCAATCATCATCATCATCGTCATCGTCACCATCGACCAATCAATACCCCGGATCCCAGCTGTACTATCCCTGCTGACTGTACTCGACCAATCCATTGATGATTCAGCCACCCTCTCCCACGCCGTTCGTGTCCATCGGGCTCCCTCTTCCGCCCGCGACTGCGCTTCCATTCGCGGTCCGTCTCCGCCGTGCAACGGCTTTCTTCCGGGGTACAGGGACGCCCTCGGCCGCAGCGGCGCCCGCATCCATCATGGTGCTGTCCGCACCTTCCTCGTCCTCTTCGTCTATATCATCCACTAATATCCTGCGCTGTTCGTGAAAGCGGCGTGCTTCGTCCAGCTCGTTGACATCGGCGGGCCGCATGCGCAGCCACTTCATGCGGGGCCCGCTGCGCGAGCGTTCGCTGACGCGGAAGCCGTAGATGCGCGGTTCGTAGATGCTGCCGTCGCCGAGGCCGGGGGCTAGGTTGGACGGCGCGACGCCGTTTATGGTGGAGGGCTGGGGGGGCAGGGCGCCGTGGTATCCTGCGGCGGTCGATGACGACGAGGCGGTGCGAGACTTGGAGTTGGACGTCTGGCTCGACGAGTCGTGGATCAGATGGTCGTCTCGCGGGCGGTCCATGCGTGGGGCGCCGATGTCCAGCTCTGGGAATGTCATGAAGAAGAGGCAGCCAAAGGTGGTGCCGAAGAAGGCGCCGTCGACGGTTTGGAAGCGCGAGTTGGGGGGAGTGTAGACGTCCAGGCACGAGGGGCAGAACAGCTTGACCGTCTCCTGGCCGGGCGTGTCGCTGCAGCCGACTGGCAGCACCTTGGCGCCGTTGCAGTGCACGCGCGGACACACGCCAAAGTGCTGCAGCTCGTACTTCTCGGCCATCTGCTGGATTCCCGGGCGCGAGGTGATGTAGCGCTGGTGTATCAGGCCGTACAGCAGTTCGGCGGAGCTCTCTATCACGCTGAGGTCGGAGGCCATGCGCAAATGGCGGCGGTCGCTGCGGCGGTAGCCGACGGGCTTCTCGTCGCCCAGGATCTCGTCCTCGTCCTCGTCCTCGTCCTCCTCATCTTCGTCGTCCTCATCCTCCTCGGGCTCGACGTCGAGGATCATCTCGAGAGCCTCCTTGTACATGGGGACCTGCGACTGCAGGCCGGTCAGGTTGAAGTCATCCTCGATAAAGTCTTCGGAGACCTCGGCGAAGTACTCGTGGCCGAGCAGGTTGCAAAAGGAGGTTATCCACGACTCGGCGACCTGCGAGGACGAAGACATGGCGCGAGGTGGGGGGTAGGGTGGTCAGGAAAGGGCCAGGCACGGTGCCTGACGCTGGATGACGGCGGCGGGCTCAGTTGGGTGCGGAAGGACGCGGGTCATGGGGCCGCAGCCATCAATCGTGTCAGCGGAGCGCAGCGAGCTGGCGGTGCGGAGAGTCGCTCAGGGCGCGGGGACGGTGTCGTGTGGGTGTTGTGGCAGATACGCGGCGGATTGGTGATAGCGGCGCGGGGCGGCTGGCCCTTGGGCGTGGTGGTGCAGCGGCCGTCAAGCGAGCGCTATCGGCTGGTCATGTGACGGTCTGGCCGCACCCACGCGTCAGGTAAGCAGCCCCGGCCGCGACGCGACATCGTCGCCCCGTCACCGCGCGGCCGCCCCTGTCGCAGACGCCGTTCGAAGAGCGCCGATCAGACTGCGCCCGTGCCGCGGGCAGGAGCTGCGCGGGCCCGGCGCCGGCTATGTTTGGGCGGCGCAGCAAGCACGACGCAAGGTTAAGCTACATGAGCGATTGCCTTTGTGAGATCTGCCGGCATCCAATGACCAGGACACTGCCCTCCACGCGAAAGCCTATGGCCCCAGAGCGCTCCACTTTTGGAGTCCGGATGCTCTCCGGAGTGGCATTTTGCGTTTAAGTTACCGCGGCGCTTCATCGAGCAGAAGAGTTGTTCAGCCTCGAGAAGCCGTGGCCTTCCATGTGCCGGCTGCTTCAGTAGTATAAATTCCGATTCTCCAAGCACAATATCCCTTCGCCGTCGCAAGAGCAGAATCATCGGTCATCAGCTGTGCATTTCTCATTCCTGTCTTGCTGCGAACCCATTTCCAAACTCCAGAATGAAGACCACCACTGCCATCGTCACCGCGCTGTCCTTCCTCGCCGCCAGCGTCTCCGCCTACGACTACATCGGCTTTCCCGACTCTATCACCTGCCCCGGCGCCGATCCGGTCAAGCAGAGCGCTCTGGAAAAGGCTGCGCGTAGGGCCAAGGAGGCGGACGAGCCGTACGAGAAATCAGCCTCGAATCTTGCCTCCGGGAACTGCGTAACCATATCGCTTCCTTACTACATTGTGGGTAGCCCACGGATCGGCGGTTGGAAGAGCGGTGCTTGCTGACTTTGTTTCTTTCCCCTTTACAGGAAGATGTGGGTCAGGCAGGCGTAGCGATTGGCGTGGCATACGACAAGGGCAACCGAATCCTTTACTACTGTCTCCACACGGATCCGAACTTCGCATGCACAGAGGATTACGACAAAGATTAGACTGCAGATCTAGAGCTTGATTTCGGGGTATACACTAATTAATCGTGTTCTCATTAAATCTTTGGAAGAGGCCGTGAAGCTCCAGCCCAGTGTCTTGGCCAGCAACAGTGCCCAAAAGTCGCTCCACCTAATATCTAGAATCTCCATTACCGCCACGGCGCCGCCTAGCTAGAAATAGGCTCCACCGACTCACTCTTCACCTTCTGCTCCTCTGTCTCGCTCCGCTTCGTCCTGTTCCTCGAGATAGGCGCTCTCCGACCGTTGGCCATGACGCCCGTCTGGTCCTTGACGACGGCGGCCTTCTTGAACTTCTTCTGTGCCTGCGAGTTGCTCTCGAGAAGCTCTTGGCAGTGACCTGACTCCTTGAAATGCTTTCGGATAACGCTCCACTCGCTTGTGACTGAGAAGCTGCAACCAGGATGGGGGCACCGGTACTCCTTGCGGCCGTGAACCCCGTTCTCATGTTTTGTGAGGTTGGAAGAGTCGGTGCAACAGAAGTCGCAGAGTTTGCACTGGAATCGCTTTTCCTTGAGGTGCGTGCCTTGGATATGACCCTTGAGCTGGGTTGCCGTTGCGGCTGCGTAGGAGCAACCTTCGTAGTGACACACGTGAGGGCGCTCGCCCGTATGTGTGTTATGGTGGTTCTCTAAAGTCTGCGCAGTGTTGAAACTCTTGTCGCAATACTTGCACTGGAACCTCTTGTCTATCATGTGTCAGTTCCTCACTTGAGTATAGCAAAAGATTTAAAGACTCACACTTCGAATGTATGGCAAAATGCCTTGCCAGTTTGCCGGATTGCTTAAAGTCGGTGCTCGAGGTACAACCATGCCACTGGCAGCAATATTTGCCGTCTATGCCCTCGGTATGCTCCTCTTTCATGTGCTCTGCTAAGTCTTTGGCAGACCTGAACTTCTTATTACAGAGAGCTGGCTTGTCATCCTCAGGCTTCATGCTTGTGGTCCAGAGGCAGACGTGCTCGGTATCTTCGACTGACAGCGCAACTCCCAATTCCGTACCGAGGTCGTGGACGACATTGCTGGACTTGATTTGCGACTTTCCGGTGTGACCTGAGTATGAAGTTTCACACATCCTTTTCGTTGGTGGTTCTGAAAATGGATCTAGTCCTTTTAGCCCCGTATCACCCAAGTCGGATGGCCCCAAAAAGCTATTAAGGTTCTGTTGCTGATGCGGGCGAAGGGGAAGATTGGGATCAGGAGAGGAAACAACGCTCCCTGACAGACTGCCATGATCAATTGAGGAGTTGCCCAGAGTACGCGTAGATGTGCTCTGACAGGACCCTATCGTTTGATGTGGGAACGTACTGCCGAACATGTGCTCGTTTAACTGTGCTAATCGGCTGAGCTCGTCAAGTCCCGAATACCCATGCTGCGTCATCGGATTCATCGGAGGATAGCATGACGAGCTAGCGTGGTCGCAATGTCCGTTCAAGTGGTACTGAGGTAGATTGCAGTGGTATGCTTCATGGCCGTGAGAGCTTAGGCAGTGCGGAAACGACTGTTCTGCATTTGGAACCCCACTGTTTGCCGCAAGCCAACTGTCAAGCTCCTGGCAGATATGCTGGTTGCCGGTGGTGTGACATGCGGGGCCAAAGCTCTGATGAGAGGCATCGTGACTGATGTCGTTTCCGAAATGCGCGGATATACAATGACTTTGCTCGCAAGGACTTGCTCGAGGACACGGCTCCCTGTAGCACACCTCGTCTACCAAGCACAGGTTGTCAGGACAGGCAGATTGATTGCAGTCGATTTGAGTGCAAAGATTGTCCCAACAGACGTCTTGCAAATCGCAGTCCGGATCCGCACAGGCGTCCGGGACAGGGCAAGCCTCATCTCCAGAGCACGTGGGGGAGCAGGTCGAGTCCCAGAACATGCCATCGCATCGACTGTCTGACGCAGAATGAGGGACGCCGACGAGACAGGTGCTCTCGGTGCAGATACCCGAAGCCACGGTCGTAAGAGGTGGGATATGTTTGGTGGGTCCAGGTTGGTCAGGATTCGAGGAGGAGATCAAGCAGCCTGAGTGCCGGTGGAGGTCGTCGTGGGTGTTGCCATTGACGAGGAGATGCTGTGGATTGACGCAGATGGGGTGGTGGCACTCTCCAGTCTCGATTTCGCAACCAAAGTTTTCGGCCATATGGCGCCTCCATGCGCTGGCTTCCACGACCTCGCCGCTGGAGTCGCGCTTTGAGCCAGCCAACTGGGGCGACGGCGATCGCATGGCGGCGGCCGGCGTCTTGATATATGGAAGCAATCTTGGTTCTGCGGCCATGTTAGCATCTGCGCCGCAGCGTGAAACGTAGGTCTGAGGGCAAGACCGAGCTATGATGTCGCGTGGTGGAAGGGGCTCCGTTGAGGGCGGTGCGGACGTGACCATCAAGGTGTCGAAAAAGCGAATGCCGGAAAACTTACCTCGCCACTGCGCGCAGCCGCCCTGGATCCGGTTCTCGGGACGTAGAGCATATGGAGACGGCAGCTGAGAGCGTCTCGAACGCACCGGACGGGCCGCGCGGGTGTCACGGCGAGCGCAGGCGCCTGAGGCAGGAAGGTGCGGGCGGTCGTCGTGGTGGTTTGCGAGGCCCGAGACCAGCGAATCCATGGCTCATCTTTACTCAGCAGCCGGCGCGAGCGCCGCCGCAAAGTCCTGCCCGCCCCCACCGCAGCCGCCCACCGCGCCGCCGGCAACGACCTTAATCCCCGCCCCGCCGCCGCCAGTCGTCATATTCCGACGATCGCTGCCCAGCGCCTGCGCCCCAGCCAAGACGACGCCCGGAGGCGCAGCATTCACAGCGCCGCGAGCCCCTCGCCCGACCGCACACACCCCACCACCGCCCTCTCCTGCGCACCATGGGAAACCTATGCGGAAAGCAGTCGAAAGGCGACAACTTCGCCGGCCCTGGCCGCACCCTGGGCTCCGCTCCCCCGCCCTCAGACAACGCCCGCGCAACCATACCCGCCACGACTAAGAGCCCGCTGCAAAGCACTGGCAGGACGTTAGGAGGAGCCGGAAGGGACGATGACCCTCGAAGTGCAGCCGCAAGAGCTGCTGAGGTTCGTCTATTCTCAGAACTGCGCCGGGGTCCGGAGAAGCAGCAGAGGAGCAGACAGCTGACGAGCTTGTTGTGTAGGCGCGAGACGTGACCAACAAGCAGAAGACGACCAGGACCCAGAAGCTCACCGACCGCGCGGCATTACAGGAGGCTAGCTATGCCGAGCGGAGAGCGCGGGACGCTGATGAAATGGCGAACGCGAGGGCCTGGAACTGACCGGATGGTGCGGTCAACGTCAACAGCATTCCAACTCCCTCGAGCACTGGGATCCCTGAGGTGACCGTTAACAGGAGCGGAAAGCTCAACACTAGGATACCCCTTCAGTCGGTCTCTGAGACCCCCGTTGGAGATCAGGAGTTATTTTGTTTGTCTTTTCATTTGAGTAGTAAGAGTGGTCGATCTTCAGAGCAAAACATCATAATTACTATGTCACCACATTGAAATCTCTAGTAAAGTAATCGCATGAATTGATCTACTGCAAGACTGCCTACAGAATCCTCCCATAGCAATTTCTCCGCCCAGGAAAGGCTTTGAAGGTTGATGAGCCGAACCCTGCTTGTAGTCGAATGCTGATCAATCAACCTGGATTTTTTTTTGGGGGGTTTCTCTGTTGTAGGCCAGGTAAGGCGATTTGCTGCTGTGTTTTTTTGTTTTTTGCCGTTCTTTCTTTCATGCCGAATGTTGCATGGTCCAATCTCATCTTCTTGGTCTTGACTAGGAAGAAGAGAGTTAGCCCATTTAGGTTGTGTTGTACATGCTGATGCTCGTGGGGATTTCAGCTTCTTGACGAGTATCTGGAAGGGTATGCAGAGGATGGTGGGCAAGTTGATGTTGTTGAGGGCGATGAAGCCCGGGCGCTGGCTGAGCTGATTGTGAAAGAAGCTTGATCGTGTTCATGTCAGCGCACGCGGTTGTCGATGACATCACCCACGCATATGAGTCCTTGAAAAGCTTAGACGTCAGCGTAGCAATCTGTTAAAGCCAAGTGGAACTGCTGGATTTGGGGGTTTGTCTACTGAGTGCGTTACCTCTTCTAAACAACACTGTACTTTCCGGTCGGGCCACGCGTGTCGGAATCTTGAGCCGCAATTGTGCCCTCCTTGAGCAGGCGCATCAGCTCCCTCATCGCCGTCTGGACAACAATTTCCGTATCGCCCTCCACCAAGATGTAGAGCTTCGGCGCTTCGTCTGGTCCTGGCTGCTTGTCTGCCGCGTAGTAGTTGCCTTTGGTTGTAATCGAAGTACCAGTCGCTTCCAAGATCTTGGCCACGTTCGTGCGGTTGGTAACGGCCCAACGCGCCTTTTGCGGGTAATCGTTGATCTCGAGCGTAGCGTGGAACGCGCCAGCATCGGGACCCTTGTTGTCAATCGGCTGGCCTGGACGCAACTGGTTGCGCTGGGTAAGGCGGCCGTCGATCTTGCTGGCCGCAGCGCGGACACGCTCGAGAGGGTCATTCGTCTTCGACTTCGATGCACCCGCATCCTGCGGCTCGGTCTTGTATACCTTAATGGTTTGCGGGAAGTTGAACCCCTTGAGGTTAGCGGTAGACTTGGACTCCGTTGGTGTAGCTGCGGGCTCAGGCGCTGCGGTGGCTGTGGCTTGGACCACAGGTGCAACATCTTCTTCTTCATCCTCGTCGAAGTCATCTTCGCCGGTCTTGAACTTGTTCCGCATCGCCTTCTTGAAGGCCTCCCTGCCTTGGTCATAGTGGTCAAGAGCCCTGCCACCAAAGCCGAGCTTCTGACTGGTTCGCTTGCCCTTTGATGCAAGCTCCTTAAGATCATCAGGAATTGCCACACCCGAGAAATCCAAGGCCTTGGTGATCTCACGGGCCAAGGTATGCTGGTCCGGAGTGACGAAGGTGATCGCGGTTCCCTTATTCCCAGCGCGACCAGTTCGGCCAGCCCGGTGAACGTAATCCTCGAGGTGGCTGGGGGCGTCAAAGTTGATGACAAGCTTCAGTTGCTTGACGTCCAGTCCACGAGCAGCAACACTAGTGGCTATGAGAATCGGGAGTGTACCCCTCTTGAAATCTGAAAGTGCCGAGTCGCGATCAACCTGGTCCTTGGCACCGTGGATGCAGTCACAGCTGTAGTACTTCTTCATGAGCTGATTGAGCAACTTCTCAGCGGTGTTCTGACGATCCACGAAGATCAATGTACTAGAGAATGTTAGCAGTGCCTGGACGACTCGACTAGGGAATTTTACGTACCGTGCATCCTCTTCTTTATCATAGAACTGGCCGAGGATTGCGAGGAGGCGATTGAACCTATCCTCTTCGTTAATGATCTCGACGACTTGAGTAACCTCAGGAGGGACCGTCGCTCTTCCGCCAATAATGATCTGCACAGGGTTGACGAGTTTTTCTTGAGCGGTGGCCTGAAGCCCATGTGGGAATGTAGCGCTGAACAGGACGGTCTGCCTCTTGGGACGCACGTTTTGGAGGATCTTGTTGATTTGGGGTTTGAAGCCCATGTCGAACATGCGGTCTGCTTCGTCAAGAACAACGTACGTGACGCGAGCAAGATTCGTGACACGACCACTGTTGGCACCCAAAAGCTCAATCAAACGGCCTGGCGTAGCCACAACAATCTCGGCGCCCTTCTTGAGCTCAGCAATCTGGTCCTTGATAGGTGCACCGCCACCACAGACGACTGCGCGGAGATTCAACGCTCTGGTGAACGGCCTGGCCTCCCGATAGATCTGGGAAGCCAGCTCGCGGGTAGGAGCCATGATGATAGCAATAGGGCCGTCGAGGGCTTTGATCGGATCTTGGTCCAGGACGTGGCGAAACATCGGCAGGAGGAAGGCAAGCGTCTTTCCAGAGCCTGTTCTGGCAACGCCCACAATGTCTCTACCGGACATGATAGCAGGAATGGCTTGCGCCTGAATGGGAGTCGGTTTCTCGAAGCCCTGCTTCCTCAACTGCTCCAGCGCCTTGATGCCAAGTCCGCACTGAGCAAAGGCCGACACGGGCTTCGGAACATCCTGACCGTGAACTTTGATACCATCCAGCTCGAAGAGGAGATTTGCGAGTTCTTCTTCACTCATGCCCGCAAGCTCGGACGGCTCCGTATAGAAATTGAACCTGACGTCCTTGTAATTCATCTTGCTGTGGTCGATCTCGCTGATGGCACCCTTCGTCTTCTTCTTCTGCGTCATTGCGAGGACATCTTCGGGATCGGAGTCGACAGGAGCTTCTTTGATATCGTCTTCATCGCCATACATGGCGACAGGCTCTCGCTGGCCGTTTTTCGAGATGGTCTTCGGTGCTTTCTTAGGGGCGTCAATTGTGTGCAGCTCCGACATAAAAGCATCCAGTGGGTCGACTTCCTCCTCGGCAGTGTCCTGGGTCTCCTGAGACACGTCCGCCATGACAGTATCTCCATCTGGAGCAGTCGCGGCATGTAGACGCTCCTCGCGCTTCTCGGCAGCGGCGCGAGCAGCGGCGGCCTGCTCTTCCTCGGTGCCACCGTCTTCCATACCCACGTCGTCATCGCCATCTTCACCATCGCCATCGTGCTCAGAGTCGGTGTCGTTTTGATTGGTGCCATCGTCAAGTGGAGGGGTCGGGAGCTTCTCCAGTCTCTTACGAGTCGACTGTTCATCCTCCAGGTCAAGCGCCTTCTTCGTACCGGCCTTCTCGGGGTCTGTAGCTCGCGTTCCGAATCCGAAACCACTGACGTTGCCCTTGGCTTTCAATAAAGAGCCAGGCTTTGACGAAGCAGTCTCTTTGCTTGCGGTGGCCACCTTTGCGGACGGAATTGCCACATCTCCTCCGAGAGCATTAGCACCATTGGTACTCGGTGCGGCCTTCTTCGCTATCGCCTTAGGATCGAACTTTTTAGCATGAGGCTGCTTGGGGGACGCGGCACCGCTGGCCGCTGCGGGAGCAGGCGATCGCGGGGAAGAGACAGTGGTAGGTGAGGCCATGCTCTTCTTGTCCATAGCCTCGAGAATCTCGCGAGCGCCGCCCTTTAACTCTTGCTCCTTCTTCTGCGCCTCGATCTTAGCCTTCCACAATTGGGTCCGTGCCAAGCGCTCGGCTTGCTTGCGAGCATCAGCCTTCTCAGCCTCGGACTGTTGAGCTTCGGCAGTCGCGGAGGGAGGGGGGACCTAATTCTTCAGTAACTTTAAATCAACAGCTAGAGGTCGAGCAAGTGGACTTACATCCGAAGGCTTCATGGAATCCTTGGACTTGGCTGGACTAGGCTCCCGCCTGACATTGCGCCTAGAGTCTGCAGAGTCATCGCGACGCCTCTTCGCCCGGTCGCGCGAGTCGTCTCGCCTGCGATAGTCCCTGTCCCTGGAATCACGGGGCGGCGTGCGCTCCCGAGACCGCTTCCTATCACGAGAACGGTCGCGGTGGGGTCGGTAGCTGCGGTCGTCGCGGCCGCCATAGCGACGGTCTCGGGAGCGATCTCTGCGCGGAGGATCGTAGTAGTCGCGCTCGCGGTCACGGTCGCGCCTCTGTAGCGCACGGTCAGCAGGAATGCGCGGGGCGCACAAGTAGATGTTGTCACGTACAGGGCTACGGGAGCGACGACGGTCACGGTAGCTGTCACCTCTGCGGTCACCGGAATACCGGTCGTCTTGGCGGCGGTGCTTGTAGGATCCTGCCGGCGTTGGTGAGCGAGTGCTTGGGCGTGCCATGACGACGAGCCCGAAGGCGCTGTGAGTCGTACGGAAGCTGGAGTTTTGTGGTGAGCAGCGGGGGGGACGGCCGGGAGACGGAGTGTTGTCGCGGCGGTCACGAGAGGAGGCGTGGAGGAGGAGCGGATGCCGCAGGTTGGTGACGCGGAGCAAGAAGTTGAGAGGAGCGCCGCCCGCGACTTAGCCGCGACGTCGATCGCCTCTCGGTGGATTGTTTCGCCGTACCCCGGAGATAAGCCGATAAGATCGCCCGGCGTCAAAAAAGTTGCAGCCCGGCCCGGCGCGCAGAGCAGTCGCGCGCAACCTTTTGTTTCCCAGCACATTCTCTCTGCCTGCGCCCGCAACCATGCCGTCGGTTACCCTGAGCAGAAAGCGCAAGGCCGCCACCCGCGACGTCTCGCCCCCGGAGGATGCGGCCTCGGGCGACGAATTCCAAGGCGGCAAGCTCGAGGGCATACTCTCGCAGAGCGAAGACGACTCCGACGACAGCGTGAGCGAAGAGGAGGAGGACAGCGAGGTCGAAGAGGTCGACGAGGAAGAGGAGGATGAGGAGCTCGATAGCGACGAGATCCCCTCATCGGACGAGGACGAGGAGGATATCCGCGAGCAGATCAGAACCCTGAAGGGCAAGAGCGAACGCTCCAATGGCCTTCCTGTTCGCGCAGATGACGGCGATGGAGACACCCGCATGCGGTCGACCTCCCCGGAGGAACCCGAGTACGGCTTCCAAAAGCTCGAAAAGAACTATACCGTCACAACGGATGCGAACGGCAACCCCCGCTACGTCTACCAGGAGATCGAGGCAGGATACGACACAGACGACTCCGACGCGCCGGCCGGGCAGAAGAACACGATAGGCGATATTCCGCTTTCCTTCTACGAGTCGTATCCCCACATTGGCTACGACATCAATGGCAAGAAGATCATGCGCCCGGCGAAGGGCGAAGCGCTGGATGCTCTTCTCGATAGCATAGAGATACCCAAGGGATGGACGGGCTTGACCGACCCAGCAACTGGCAAGCCTCTTCAGCTGAGCCGAGAAGAATTGGAGGTATTGAAGCAGGTCACTCGCAACGAGGCTCCGGCGGACGGCTACGATCCTTACCCAGACATGATTGAGTACTTCACGAGCAAAACCGAGATAATGCCTCTGAGCGCTGCGCCGGAACCCAAGAGGCGTTTCGTTCCCTCAAAGCACGAGGCCAAGCGCGTTATGAAGATTGTCAAGGCTATCAAGGAGGGTAGGATACAACCCTACAGACCACCAGAGGAGCGAGAGGAGGAGGATCCGGCCATCAAGAGATATGATTTGTGGGCGGATGAAGCACCAAGGCCGGATCACTCAATGCATATCCCTGCGCCCAAACTTCCTCCGCCTGTTCACGAGGAGAGCTACCATCCCCCGCCCGAGTACCTGCCAAACAAGAAGGAGAAGGAGGCCTGGGAAGCAGAGGATGAGGAAGATCGGGAGCGCGAATATTTACCTACAGACTTCGATGCCCTTCGGAAAGTTCCTGGCTACGACAGATTCATCAAGGAGAAATTCGAGAGGTGTCTGGATCTCTATCTTGCGCCTCGCGTGCGAAGGAGTAAACTCAATATCGACCCCGAGTCGTTATTGCCCAAATTGCCCAGTCCGGACGAGCTCAGACCATTCCCCACGACTTGCGCGACAGTATTCCGCGGCCACGAGGGTCGCGTGCGCAGCTTGGCTGTGGATCCTAGTGGGCGCTTTGTTGCAAGCGGAGGAGACGATGGATGCGTAAAGATCTGGCACATCCTCACCGGCCGCCAGGAGTGGAGCGCAAAGCTCTCCGACGAGGAGGCAGTCAATGTGGTCAGGTGGCGCCCCGGCCAGGATGCGGTTGTCCTAGCAGCCGCTGCCGGCGAAAACATCTACTTGATGGTACCGTTCGGCTTGTCGATCGTTACACCTGATGTCGAACAAGCGAGCCGGGAGGTACTTGATGCTGGCTGGGGCTACGCGGCGTCAAATCCCGCAAAGCACACTACCGCAGATGGCGCGCCGAAAGCACCTCCGGCTAAGTGGAATCGGCCCGGCTCCCGGCTTGAAGAGCAGGGCGTGCTCGTGCAGGCGACTGTACGATCAACAGTCAAGATGATCAATTGGCACAGACGGGGAGAGTATTTCGCAACCGTCTCCCCGCAGGGCCAGAGCAGCGCGGTGGCCATCCACACGCTATCGAAACACCTGACGCAATTGCCGTTCCGCAAGCTGAAGGGTCTGGCCCAGACGGCGCAATTCCACCCGTCGAAGCCAATCTTCTTTGTCGCAACACAGCGCACGATCCGCAGCTACGATCTGGCCAAGCAGGAGCTGCTCAAGATTCTGCAGCCCGGCGCGCGCTGGATTTCGTCGTTCGATCTGCATCCAGGCGGCGATAACCTCATCGTGGGATCATATGACAAGCGGCTGCTCTGGCACGATCTTGATTTGTCGACCAAGCCGTACAAGACGCTGCGGTACCACAAGAAGGCGATTCGCTCAGTGCGCTTCCACCAGGGCGGGCTGCCGCTGTTCGCGGACGCCAGCGACGACGGCAGCCTGCAGATCTTCCACGGCAAGGTCGTCGGCGACCTGATGGAGAACGCGACCATCGTGCCGCTCAAGGTGCTCCGGGGTCACCAGGTCAAGAAAGAGCTAGGCGTGTTGGACGTGGACTGGCACCCGCGGCAGCCGTGGTGCATGAGCGCGGGCGCGGACGGCACGTGTAGGCTTTGGAACTAGACAGCGAGTAGCCCGGGCAGTTATCTATCAGCACTAATTTTCAGAGGTCCGAGCTTTGTGCGGGAATGAAAGAAGGGTCCGATGTTGATCGTGCGGGCACGAGCAGGTGAGCTAGACTCTCATAGGGGCTGCGTGAGGTGGTGAGTCGCGGCGGCGTTCCGGCGCACGCAGCGCGGTGGCCGCGGCCAATCAGCGGGCGCCGCGGAACCCACGTTCTCGAGTTAAGCTTCGAGGCGAACGAGCAGCACGTTGCGCACGCAAACCAATCAAACCATCAAGAGGAGCACGCGACCTCTTTACCATGAGCGCCGCAGGCCGCCCGAGGGCGGTTCTGCCGCATTCATATGCGCCGCCATCCTGCGGCAATGCCCCTTCGTGATTCTTTCTCGCCGCCCAGCTGCTCCGCCCTTCGAGCCCTCCTCCTCTGTCCACCATGCCTCGCCCCACGCTGCCGCCCACGCCTGCGGCGTCCACTGACATCCCCGGCAAGGCTGACCCCGGCGTCGCACACGATCCTTCTTGGGTGCTGCCCCCGGCCGCTTTGAGCGACCGCGGCAGAGGCAGCGTCAGCTCCTCCAGTGTCGCCTCATGCAACGCCTCCGACTCCTCCTACCACCCTTCGTCTCCTGTCCCCGCGCGCCAATCTGCCGCCCCCACGGCGCAGACTTCGCCGTCGAGCTCGCGGAAGCGCTCTGCCAATGGCGCGGCCGTGACGCAAGATGACTACAACCTGCCCCCGCCGCCCACTCGGCTGCGGAAGATCATCCAGATGAAGCCGAAGGAGGAGAAGGCCAGCACCCAAGAGCAAGGACCGCAACCGGCAGAGGCAGCCGCGGCTGCTGGGTCTGCGACGAAGGGTAAGGGCTCCGGGTCTGGTGGCCGCGGCAAGAAGCAGAACACCGGGTCTACGGCTGCCGGGAGGAAGATTGCGCGCAAGACTGCACACAGCCTCATCGAGCGTCGCAGACGCTCCAAGATGAACGAGGAGTTTGGCGTGTTGAAGGACATGATCCCGGCGTGCGCTGGCCAAGAAATGCACAAGCTTGCGATTCTTCAGGTAAGTCGATATCACGTGCCGCCTGAGGTGGTTGTTTTTCAATACACTCTGCCTGAACTCGTGATCCCTATGCAACCGTTAGCAATTAAGCCACAAGGGCACTTAGCTGACGATGACGCCTCAGGCAAGCATCGAGTACATGCGCTATCTCGAGCGCTGTGTCGCCGAGCTGAAGGTTGCGACGCGGGCAAAGCAGTCGCCCGAGTCGCCGCGGGAGCAGCCGGCGAGCACAGCAGGCTGGCAGTTGTCCACCATGGCGGAGGACGACGAAGAGGATTCGGCGGACGACCCGGACGAGCAGATGTCTGACGCCGTCTCCCCTACCACGGCAACCACGCCCAACGCTCCGTACGCGCAATCTACGTACAACGGACCACCGTCCAGCACCACCTCTCCTTGCATCTACCCCGCAGACCGGGGCCACTTCTCCGCCAACACGTCGCCGGCAATCTTCCCCGCAGACGGCAGCCACAGACGGCTGAGCTCGCTGACCACGTCGCCCAATATCTACGGCATGCCCAGCGTGCCGCTTCACCACGCGTTCTCGACGCACTCAAACACGACGTCGCCGTCTATTCTCCCCTCTCCATCGGTAGCCGGTCTGCCGGACAGCCAGTCAAGACACCACAGCTTCGCTCTCACCAGCCCGGCGCTCGGTCCGCAGGCGGACTCCCGGGAGGACCACGAGGCGACGGCGGCGCTGCTGATGCTGAACAGTGACCGGCGGACGTGGAGCGGGCGCGAGTCGAAGTCATCGACGCCGGTGTCCAGAGGCATGAGCGTGAAGGATCTGCTGAGCGGGTGAGCTGTTGTTTCCGTCGTCGTTTTTCCTCGTTGTTCGTTGCAGTCGGTCATATTGGGCGATTCCCCGGGCATGGAGCAGGTGCACGAGCTTGTCATAGCTCTGGATGGGCAAGACAAATTTGCATCGCATGGTTATCGGTTGGGACTGGGGTTTGGGCAAAAGTTGGTTCGTAATGTCTCGTTTGGGTGCATGCTCTCGGTCTTCTGTCCATAGACTTTCAGCGCGAGTAATGATGCATCAACCCGTTACCGAATCGGCGTCTGCCGCCGGATGAATGGCTGCATGGGGGGCTTGGCGGCGAGGGGGTATAGGAGGCGGGCTAAGGGCGACGGATCGGCGTTGGGGCAGCATCACGTGCGCATCCCTGACATCACGGAACGTGGGGTTGCTGCATTAGCCGTCTTCCAGAAAGGCCAGCGAACAGCGAACGTGCAAGCGGCCGCGGCGCACACGAGAGCGGCGCTGCCCGTCCGACCGCTTGGCAGGAGGCCAGGGAACGCAATCCTGCGCGCGCCGCGTCACAGCGGGCGCCGGCAGGCTGTTCGATTCGTGCTGCGTGCTTAGCGACCGCCTGCTTGCGCCGCAGCCCAGCTGCTTGGCCCAGCCTGCCTGCCGGCCGCCGCCATTAATCAACAGCCTCCGCGCATCCCCAGCCCGAGTCCTCCGTCCGCCGAGCCCGCGCCCCAGGAGCCCACCCGCGCTCTGCCCCGACTGCGTGCTGCGAGAGCGCCGTGCTTGCCCGCCGCCGCGCGGCCCCGAGCAGTGGGATGGGGCGCAACGCGCGCAAGCGTATCTCGTACGGTAAGCTGCCCTTGCTTCGCCGTGCCACGCCCACTCCACTGACGCCGCCAGTCTTGCCTCTCGCGAACTCCGCCGCCGGCCATCGTCTCGGCGTCAATGGCCTGGCCGTAGATCCCTACAACTCCATCCTGTACGTCATCCCCTCTCCGCCTGCGCGCCGCCGCCCGCTGACCGCCGCGCCCGCCCAGCTACTCGGGCGGCAGGGACGGCGTCATCTGCGCCTGGGACCTGCACCTCGACCTCAGGCCCGCCCCGGACCGCGAGGGCTACGGCTCGCTCGCCAGTCTCGACGACGCCCCGCCTGCCCCGAAGCCGGCCACCACCTTCCGCCAGCAGGTCCAGGCCCACACCCACTGGATCAACGCCATCACCCTCGCCCAGAACAACCAAGCCCTCGTCTCCGCCTCGTCCGACATCTCCGTCAAGCTCTGGCGCCCTGCCGCCCACGATGCCGTCCCGCCCCAGACCATCGGCCTGCACAGCGACTACGTCAAATGCCTGGCTTCCCCCGGCCCCGACGCCAATTGGGTTGCCTCAGGCGGCCTCGACCGCAAGATAAACCTGTGGGATCTCAATGGCGCCGGCAAGACCCTGCAGATTGCTGTCGGCGACGATGAAAGCACGGCGAAGGGCTCGGTCTATGCCCTGGCGGCCACCAACTCGATGATCGCCGGCGGAGGACCCGAGAGCATTGTCAGGGTGTGGGACTCGAGATCGGGCAAGCGCATTACCAAATTTGTGGGACATACGGACAACATCCGTGACATTCTCATCGCCAGAGAAGGCGAGACTATCATGACGGCCGCGTCCGACCAGACAGTCAAGGTCTGGTCCATGACCGCCGGCAGGTGCATGTACACACTGACCATGCACAACGATAGCGTGTGGTCGCTCTACTCCGATCACCCGCAGTTGTCCGTCTTCTACTCCAGTGACCGCTCCGGACTTGTTGCCAAGACAGATGTAAGAGGCTGCGTAGAGATGGACGAAGGTCTTTCAGTAGCCGTCTGTCAGGAGCACGAGGGCGTGAGCAAGGTTGCTGTGGCAGGCGACTATCTCTGGACGGCGACGTCCAGCTCCAGCATCAACCGCTGGCTGGATGTCAGCACCGAGGCTGACGTCCAATTGCCGGATTATAAGCATCACCGTCTAAGTACTGCCACAGCACGCACGCGCATACCGTCACCCACCTCACCCATAAGCCCCCATCCCACGTCTGTTGCGCCTCCACAGGAGAAGATCCCCAGGAACGCGCTTTTGCGCATGTCGAACGCCGCGTCTTTCCACCTCTTCCGCGAACGCGATCAGGAATCCTCGACATTGCATTCTGTGGCCAGCCTAAGGAAGCCGTCGGATGTATTAATGGACTCTGAGCAGCCTGGAGCGGTACCAATGAGGAGCCTGCCGGATTTTACAATCGAGGGACAGAATGGGTTGATAAAGCATGTTCTGCTGAATGATCGGAGACGGGTTCTCACACTAGACACTGCTGGGGAGGTCATGTTGTGGGACCTCTTGCAATGTGCGCCGATCAAATCGTTCGGCAAGCGCCATCTCGAGGATGTGGCTCCCGAGATCAACACGACGGAGACCGTTGCTCACTGGTGCGCTGTAGATACCAGGACTGGTAGTCTAACGTGTGTGCTCGAGGAAAACTATTGCTTTGATGCGGAAATGTACGCAGATGAGCTCCAGCTGGAGGAGGCAATTGACTTTAGGGAAGACCAGAGAAGTAAGTCCAGAGCGGTTGATATCTACAGCCTATATTCTCTCATTATTACAAGTCACTAACTTCCGCAGTCAACCTCGGCAAGTGGATATTACGGTATCTCTTTGCAAACCTTATCGATGAAGAGATCAAGAGGGATGAGGTTTTCAGGCAACAAATTTTGCATGAAAAGAAGCAACGCAGATCCCCGGGCACTATCGACATTCCCGAGTCAAGCCTGAATGGCTGGAAAGCCGGCTCCGCGCCTTCTTCCGCAACCACTGTCCGGGCAAACAACGGATTCCACCTTCCTGCCACCACTCCGGGACTCGCTATTGGTGTTGCGACACCTTCTGCAATTCCCCCTGGTCAGGCTCATCACAACCACATACTGCCTCCGACAGCTGAAGAAGGCACGCAGCTAGAGAAGACAACCTCGCAAGGAAGCAAAGAGAGGACCTCGGGCGATTACTTCTCATCAAATCCGCAAGCACAGCCCGCCACCACTCCCGGAACGAATGGCAAGCCGCGCGACTCGAGCGAGGAAGCAATGACGCAGTCGCCGACCGAAAACGAAAAAGAAAATCAGGGCAAAGAGGGCACCATGTTCGGTCGCAAGTTTAAAATGTCTTTCGGTGGCATGAAGAAGCTGGGTCGAACGCCGGTATCTGAAAGTACTAGCAAGCCGTCCATGGAGACGCCCGTGGAGACGCCCGAGGACTCGGATTCTCGCTCCTCGAAGACGGACGACCGTGTTGTTGAGGACAACCTCTTGGGAGTTATCCAGGTCATTCGACACCGCTATGAGGATGAAGTGCAGGAGGGCGCGCAGAACATATCGTCGGCTATCACACCGAGTCTCGCGAACGAGACTCCTGTATTGAAACCGCCGGTTGGAACCTCGATTCTCATTCAGGAGGACCGGCCAGACTCGGGTGGTGTGGCAGATTTGTTTGAAGGCAGTGTTGGCACGTTGGGCCAGCAGGCGGACTTGATTGAGAAAGTGGCGCCGAAGTGGTTGGGTGAAGTGTTGCTGAAGGTACAGTCGCAACCATAATCGTGGAAGTGTTATTTGCATTTGGGGTCAGAGCTGACACATCCTCTCAGAACGTCATTCCCTTCAAAGAGATCGTCAAGGTCTCCTTCATCCTTGAGCCATACCAGAATTTGCTGCCTGCAATCGCATCAGATGGGTATGTCCCCTCCTCCAATAAAACCTTGCCATGTAGAAGGTACGGTAGAGAGCTGGTAATGCTAATTGTTCACAACAATAGAAATAACCGCCTAAATGCAAACCGCATGCTCCGCGCCCGCAAGATCATGGCATACATCGCCGAGCGTATCGAGCCGCAGTCCGAACAGCCCGACCCAGCCGCCCTCCGACCAGAGGAGTATCTAGAACTATACTGCAACAACCAGGTACGCCCCTTCCTTCCCCCACCTCTTCCCAGATCTTCTCAAGTACCACCATGACAACTAACAGCCAAACCCCAACAACAGCTCATCTCCCCAACCATGACCCTCGCCACCATCCGCGCCCACGTCTGGCGCGGCGGCGGCGACGTCCTCCTCTACTACAAAGCAAACGGCCGCAAGGAAATCAAACACGCGCCCCCCGTCCCGCCCGAAGGCCCGCATCCGCCGTACGTCCCGCCGGGAACCCAGAATAACATCCCGCTGTCGCCGACTGCGGGCAGCACGATGATGATGATGCCGCCGTCGTCGTCGTCGGCTCTTTCGCCCGGCTCGCCGGGTAGTAGGAGTCCGAGGAGTTCGGCGGAGGGGAGGGGTGGGGTGGGGAATGTGGATGCTGGGAAGGCTATGCCGCCTTGAAGAGGGAGGGAGAGAGGGAGGGATGGGGTTTGTATGTAATTTCTTTTGGTTTCAGGGAGAGAGGAAGGTGGGTGGACTGGACTACTTTGCGTGTGTTTGGGATGGATGCATGGATGGGTTTGGGTGGAGATACCATTGTGTTGTTGCTCCGAGTTGAGTGCATATGGGATGGGGCTTGTGGGGGAGAGATTAAGAGAGAGAGAGTGCGGATGCATTTGGCGGCTTCTTTTCTTTCTTCTCTTTTTTTTTTCTTCTCTGCTTGGCCTTCCAGATGGAAAGATCTCTTTTTTTCTCTTCATTTTCGTCGGACTTTTTTCGTGTGCATAGTACTACGGAACGCTGCTGTTCTTTGCTGCTTTTATTAAAAGGATTCTTCCGTTGTTGTGAATAGGGATGGTGTCTGTATGTACAAACAGGCACATGCATGGTGTCGAAGTACTCTTCGGCTTCTTGTGACCGAAAGCGCTTGTGCGAGAGATCTCGCTGGTCCCATTCGAATTTCTTTGGGGCTGCTGATGATTCAAATAAACTACGGTTCACGCTGGACTGTTTATATGCCGCGAAAGACCAGGAGCAGCCTGGTAAGGAAGAAGTTATCTCCGTCGGCAGCCGGGAAATGGGAGTGGTGGGGGTGGCTATTCGGGACAATAGTGGGATGATGCTAGCTTGCAGCGTTGAGAGGATGTTGTGATATTTGTAAGTGGCTCCGGAGGTGTAGATGCTGGTTGCAGCGGAAGAAGAATAGGAGAAAAAGAAGTGGAGAAACAACTAACAGTTTAGCCTCTCAAAGTTGTTAGTACACCAGTTTCTGAAGTCTGAAGGCTTTGTTTTCAGACAGCTGGAGGTTTTGGTGCACGGGAGAAGAAGACTCAGAGGCTTTGGTGGTGCTTTTTATCCATCAAGAGAACACCGTGATAGGATAGATGGTCTGTAGAATGGTCACGCGCTAACATGAAAGAAGTGAGAGCAGCGAATACCAGCACCGGAGGCTCACTTGGCCCTCGGGCCTGTCAGCTCCGCATTAAACCAGCAGCTTTCTTAGACTTTTAAGCAACCTCGATTCCTTCTCTCTTGAGCTGGAACTAGGAGAGAGCCCTGAGTGTCACTTGCAACTGTTTCCCAGTGCTCGTTGCAGGGTGGCACACTGTGTAACAGTCTGCGTACAACCCAGATGACTGTTTCATTTCGGAACTTCGGGTGGCCACTTCTCGGCTGGTCGTCGCCAGAGCACTGGTTGCTCAAACATCCACTACGCGATTTCGATTAATGAAATGTCGTCGATGGTGAGGAGCTTCGTTGGCCGGGACTGATCGAAGGAGTAAAGTAGATCGATGCTAGCGTCCACCACTCATGAGTAATCTGAAGCCATTTGGTAAGCCTACCTCGGCTCATCGGGAGCAACTTTCGAAATGCAACCTTCGATCACTCGATCGTTCGATCGGGGTGAATTCAATTCCCAAAGATGTAATCGAACTTGCAAGAGCTAAAATAAGCGGCGACTGTAGGGATTCCTGGCAAGAGTTCCATCAGCTATCTTTGACGCTCAACGTCAGTGTCAGCCATATTACAGTACAGAGTGGAAGATTGAGAGGTATAGGGCTGGGACTGCCAAGGGACGGACGGGACGAACGGCTGTTTGACGTTAGGCCAATTTAGTCAGAAGAAATTTCCTGATCAGGCAAACGGAATCCTTTCCGCATCATGGGCCTCCCGTTCCCCAGTCTGTGCCGTTTATCCACCCTCTGCCTCAAGAATAGTGATGAGGGGTAGGAAGAACCTTGTTCATAAGCCAAAGAAGGTTAGATTTGGCTCAAATTAGGGCCAGGATCTCTTTTATTGATTGGGCTGGATAGGATGGGGTTTTATGTTCTTCCTTATTTCCGGTGGGTTTTACGAGCCGAGGGAGAACTAAAAATAACAGCCTTCATGACGATGTGGGTGGCGGAAGAACCATACGGTTTCTGGGACACCCTGCAAGCCAATAAAGGCACGAGGCAGTAGTTTGAGCGGCTTAGATTGGCCACGGGTATAGCTTCTTTGTAGCCTATGTAGAAAGGAAAAATCAAATGAAGAAAATCGGGTATCAAGGGTCTATTATTGGCTGACGTCTTCCTCTTCTCTCTCTTCCTCACGCTTGGGGTCATTGGCCAAGCGTCTTCTCTATCGGGAATCTCACCCTAATCCAGTCGCCTTTTCGATAGTAAAGAAAGATCACTGGAGACGATGCCAGTGTGACAAGGCCCAGGACCGCAATGCCGTGGCCAGTGCCGAGTTCGACGATCAGGTGGTCGCCGATCAGTGGAAGGAGAGCGCCGGTCCATGATCGGACAATCTGGAGGGTAGCGGAAGATGCTACGGCATGCTGTGGCGAAATGCCGATGAAATATGCGCTCAATAGCATCTGGATTCTTGTCAGTCATAAAATTTGAGTGAATGTTGGATTCCGAGCTATAAGCCGGGGAGTTTACTCACCGATATAGAATAAAGGCCTGCGCCAGTTGCAAAGTTTGACAGCAGAGGAATGATCCAAGGCAGGCGAGTTTCTGCAGCCCATCCATAGACGAACAGACTTGAACCGACAAGAGCGCATCCGCCAAGCATGATTGCCAATCCATACTCGGGCTTCTTCTCTCCGTCTCCAGCCAAGAATGCCTTGATCCGGTCACTCAACAAGCCAAAGAAGAAAAGGCCGACGACCATTCCAGTGCCAATGCCAATGAATCCAGAGCCTGCTTGCTTGATGGAGAAGTCGTAGCGCTCTTTGTAGACACGCGGGATGGTCATGTAAAGCAGGACCTGGACCGAATAAAAAATGGCAGAAACGAGGGAAAGAGGCAGGATGCAGGGACTCATGAGAAGCCTGAATGGCCGCGAAGCCGCAGTAAGAAGCCGTCGTGGGATTGAAATTTCGGGCTTGGGCTTCAGAAAAAAGGCGAATGTGCCGGACAGCTGCATTTGTTGCCGAGCTCTAAGTGACAGTATTTTGGAGTGCGATGTCTCGCACATGAAGAAAAACATTAGTACCGTGTTTATGAGGGCCTTTTTGATAGAAAGTTAGAATTCGGTCGCTTGGGAAGTCGGTGATGGGACTTACGATTGTGGCCAATAGTCCGAAACATGCCCTCCACGTAATCTTCTCAGCAATTAAACCACCAAGCATAGGCCCCATGATCGGACCACACACAGCTCCAAAGGCCATGACGGCCATGGCCTTGCCATGCTTACCCTTCTCTATAACGTCAGAGATGGTGCCACTGCCCTGGGTGAGGGGGCTTGCGCCGGCGCAACCGGTGAGAAAACGAAAGACAATGAGCATCTCGACAGAAGGGGCAGTTGAACAGAGAAGGTTGCCGGTGAAGAAGACGAGATTGCATGCATGGTAGATGTACAGGCGGCCAAAGACCTCTGAAAGGGGGGCGACGACCAGTGGGCCGACAGCAAAACCAAGGACGTAGGACGAGACGGAAAGATCAGCCAGACTGCGATTGTTCGAGGCGAGGGCTTGCGCAACCTGGTCTAGAGCAGGAGTGAAGATGGCGGAGCCGAAAGGCCTGCGCTATGTGAGCACGGGCTTGAAGATTGCGGACGAGAACGGAGAAGAACCTACACAGAGAAAGCCAAAGAGCCTACGATCAGAATATGAGCCCACTTCTTTCTCTCGGGCCAGTTCTGTGGATTGTCCGGATCATCTGGAGATTTCCACGTGCAGTCATCGGCGTCTTCGAGGCAGGCGATGGTGTCGAGGGAGGAGCGGGCCGAAGAAGCCTGGGTCTCCAAGTCATCGTCTTGCTGGATCAAGGAGATGCTCTCGGACGCCATGGCGAGTTCTTGCCAGCAGAAAACGTGACCGCAAGCGAGGGCAAGTGATGTACCTCGCCATTTTATAAGTGAGATAGACGGCCTGCCAGCCGCTGCGCCGCGCATTGACACAGGCTCCTATACGGAGAGGTACGACGGCGTGTATCATCTTTGGTTCGCATGAAAGCTTTCTCGCATCAAGAAACGCGGTCTTGCAGGGAGGGCCTCGAGAGCGGACGCAGGCACTGCTAAGAACAGGACACGGCGTAGGCAGTGCCCGTTCGCGAGGCAAAGTCTAATCGGGACGACACGACGTTCTCCAGCCGGGAAGCAGACGGGCGAGAGCCCAGGATGAGGGGGCTCGTCCGGCGCCCATGTTGATGGCGGCAGAGACGCAGCTGTCTCTAGACGACGCCGACGCGCTCCACGGCGAGCTGGGCTGGATGGTGGGAGATGGTGTTGGTGGAGGAGACGCGTGAGCTCAGAGTTCGGGCGGAAACCGCAGCTGAGGCAAGCGCAAACTCTATTTGCGACGGGCCAACCACAGCGACTGGAGAGGCTGCCAATAGAGCGCGCCCCTGCCCAAGTTGCCGTTGCGTGTGATTCGCGGCCGAAGCTTCGAAGTGACCAGCCAGCGCGCCCACCACGACACCCTCACGGCCTCTGCCGCCCTCCCCTCGGCTGCTCCCCCGCTCACCACCGCGGCAGCAGCGCTAGCCAGGAGCTCCCCGTCCGCCGCCCGCCTGCCATACGTGTTGCGCCCGCTCGCCAATGATCCTCCCGCCGCTCTGCCGCAGCCTCATGTCGGCACTTCAGAAGAAGACGCGCCTTGCACACCGCCAGTGAGATGTTGATAGCGGATGCGTGAGACGCGAAGATCGAACATAAAGCCGCCGCGCCCCAGAGCCGCCCGTGCTTACACGCCTCATCCTTTCCTCGTAGCCTGCCGGCGTCTGCCTCCTTGTCTCCCGCCAGGGCCATCCACTCCTCCCGGGGCAACCCTAAATAGACTTCCGCGTCGCGAAGCCTCGCCACCCTCCTGTGTTGTAGACCGTCTGGCCTCTCGTCTGCCCTCAGCCAAACCATGGATGCTCCAAGGGCTTCCGACGCCGCCGCCACGGCCCACGCGGGCGAGACCGGCGTCTCATCTGAGCTGCACATTAAGACCCCAAACATGAACATCGACGCCCTTGAGCGCCAGAGCCCCAACGTCTCTATCTTCGACGGCACCACCAGACTGACTACCGATGACGCCACCGTTCTCATTCCGTGTCCCAGCGCAGACCCGCAAGGTGAGCCGAGCTGTTCCCCTCTTTCAACCCAGCGCTGACCACTGTGACCCCCACCCAGACCCGCTGAATCTGCCGCCATGGCACAAAGCCCTGATAGTGGCCATATTGACTCTCTGTATGTACATCCCGTCACACTGCCCTTCCTTGCCGTGCTGTGACTGATATATGTTGTCGTAGATGCCGTCACCGGCCTTTGCATTATCTCCGCGCTTGGCGCGCTCATAGTCTTCATCATGCCCGATTACCTTAAAGAAGGGATCAGCGAGGAACAGATCAGCGGCCTCCAGACCTACCCGTCACTCTTCCTCGGCGTCGGGAACGTAGTATCCATGCCGTTGGCTGTCGCCGTCGGCCGCCGTCCTATCTTGCTCCTCTCCACACTGCTTCTCTTCGTCGGCGCTGTGCTTTGCGCCACCAACCAGAACTTTGCTTGGCATCTGGCAGCCCGATGCGTCGTGTCCTTCGCGGGCGCGCAGTGTCAAGCACTCGTGCTGCTGATCATCTACGTACAACTCTCCAAGCCCTGTTTTTCGGGTCTTCCCACAGATATCTAACGGCCATCAGGACATCTTCTTCCTTCACCAACGCGCCAGCACCTTCCAATGGTTCTCCTCCGCCGAAGTGCTCTTCAACTCCAGTCTCGTCATCGCCTCCGCCTACATGGCTGAATCCCTCGGCTGGCGCTCCTGGTACTGGATGTTCTCCATTCTCGCCGGCATCTGCTTCATCCTCAGCTTCCTCTTCGTCCCCGAAACCTGCTACGAGCGTCCCCTCTCCGCCTACCGCGGCGACCCCAGCGACCTCAATACCGTCACGCAGGAGCAGCAGGAACCACAGGAGCAGCAGCAACAGCAGCAGCAGCTCCCCTCTGCCGCCGACGACTCAACCCAACACCACACCCGCAACTACGGCGCCACCCTTACCGACCACGACAAGCGCTCCATCGACACCGCCCACTTCGCCCCGCGCACCTGGCGCACCGACCTCCGCGTCTTCGCCATCGACCCCACGTGGACCAAGATGCTCACCACCCTCAAGCAAATCTGCCAGGTCTTCTGGTTCCCGCACGTGCTGTGGGTCGCCCTGCTCAACGGCTTCTTCCAGGGCGCCGACGTCAGCATCCAGATCACCTACGGCACCCTGCTGGTCTCCGACTACGGCTGGGCCAAGACGAGCGTCTCGCTGATCCAGCTGGGCCAGGTCCTCATCGCCATCATCTGCCTGCCGCTGCTGGGCTGGGCCACAGATCGGACCGCGACGTGCATGGCGAGGCGCCGGAAGGGCATCCACGAGCCCGAGAACCGCTTGGTCAATCTGGTCTTTCCGCTGCTGTTCAACCTGATGCTGACGGCGCTGTATGGCGACTGCTTGGAGCATCCGCACAAGTACCATTGGATGCTGGTGGTCGTGACGGTGAATTCGTACCTGTTGATCCTGCTGGCCGGAAGCACGGTGGGGACGACGTATCTGGTCGATGCGCACCCGAAGCGCGCCGGTGCCATTCTGGTCGTCATTCCGGTTACGCGCGGGCTGGTTTCGTTTGGGCTCAGTAAGCGGACCGTGGACTACATCGCTGCGATCGGGGCTCTCAACACTTTTGGCATTTACACGGCGGTGGGCGGGATTTTCTTCTTTTTGGGCATTGGGGTCTTCTTCTACGGGAAGCACATGAGACATTTCTGTGCGCGGTGGGCGGTTTGATGGACGGGGGTTGGGCTTGTGTTCCAAGCTCTCTTTTGACGATTATGATGACTATAAGATGAGACGGACTTGAACGAAATGAGAATTATCACGAGGTACACGGTAAAGAGCCGCGAAGAATTCCAGACACGGGTCGATAACGAGAAATGGCAGAACAGGAATCGCTCTTGAAGTTCACGTCAATCCCACCCGCGAAATCAGTGTAAAACTCCTTCGAGCCGTATCAACCTTTCAATCGGCAGCTCGAATCCGCCCCTGTTGCACCCGCCTTCTGGCACCGAACTGGCCATTCGAACTTGTTCCAGTATCCTACGTCATTCTGCACATCCCATTCTCCGCTGCACATGCATTCCCGCGCTCTGCTCGCGCGGCCGCTGGCGATTAGCATGGCGCCTTGGTCGCTGGAAATGTTGCAAAATTTGGACGTGATGGTGTCGTCTGCGAGCAGGCGGACTCTCAGAACCCAGTATACCATCCGACGCAGTGAGGATGATGCAAATTGGCCGAAGCTGCGAACTCTTGTCGGATCCGGGAGCGACTTTGCGAAGGGCTTGGACTACCACTACATAACCGTTCAGCTTCGATCTTCACGCTACTGGCACACCAAAGGTTCTTCGTGGAACCGAGGGTGCCAATCAATTGCTCCGAATTGAAGCCTTAAAATCCCCCAAGTGAACGGCTTTCGGTCCTTCTTGCTTACGCTTACTCTCTATAAGCTTCTCGCTAATCTTGAGCATATCATGCAGCTGATCTTTCATCGTGAAGGCCACCACCGCCATCCTTGTCTTTTACATCTGGTCACTCTCACTCCTCAGTTGCGTCAGATATGAGCGGTGTCACTGCTTTGACGGCAACGGGCTCCTGAGCGACGAGATGATAAGAGGCAGAAGCCAACGACGCGTATCTGGCGGATGCTAGTGCTGCACTAGACGAAGTGAAGGAGTGCATGATCAGTGGAAATAATAGAAGATCTTGGAAGGCATCTTCGGATATTGTGTGGTTGAGATGTCACAAGGTTTCCTGTTTGAGCGTAGCGTATTTTGGTGATGAAACCTCACTTTCCGCCTGTTGTCTCCATTCTCAATTGAACCTTATGATTGAGCGGTACTGGGCTCCAATTGTGCCCGTACTTTCAGAAGAACACTCGTCGTCTCCCGGGAAGAATGTTTTCATTGAGCAATGGCTGGGAGAGCCATAAAGAAGGTTCTACATCTCACTTCAGGGACAGTTTGGTATCCGGGCAAAGTCATCGTGAAAGAGAACACTACTCGGGAATCATCTCGTGATTCGAGAGGCGTACTGTAGTCCCAAGCCTCTTTGTGCGTATCTATTCCACCTTCTCCAGAGGCAGAGCGAGTTGAAGGGAAATGCCGACGCGTATCGAAAAAAACGAACAGAGGCGGAATGAAGATGCCCACTGGCGGTGCTGGGTGAATTCTCTTCCTCGAAGCTGTGCGCAAGGCACAAACATCAACGAAAAAAAAATGAAAAGAAAAAGTTCTTCCCCCGCAGGAGGAGCGAGACGCTTCAACTGCGGTACCCTCCCACCCGGGAATTTTATATCGACGATCCCTGACGCCGCATCTATAAAATGTTAAAAAACCTGCTCTCTGGAGAGAGAACTCGCCTGATACGGGGTTCTCTGTAGCTCTCGACGCATATTTTGGCTTAGACTCAAAGGTGGGTGATGAGGAAGAAGACTTCGTTGGGTGGACGAGTTCGAAGACTTATATACTAGGCTGCGGGGGTCTGTGCGCCGTTAGTAGGGCGCACACCGTCCATCACATGGACGGGTGGTGCATGTGCGCATGACATGTCTGGCCGTCCGCTTTGTTGAGGTGATTACCAAAGACCTTACACATCCACGGTGATTATCAAAGACCTTATACATCCACGGTGATTACCAAAGACCTTACACATCCACGGACATGGCAGAACCTCCCGTCCGAAGCAGGTGATCACGCGGCTCCAGCGCGACCTCACGGGCACGAGGTCGGCGCTCGTTGTCACCGCTGGGATCTGGCGCACGCCTACAGTGCCTCGGATTGAACTTCAGTGACGTAATGACGAATAGAAATGGACTCCGCCGCTCAGAAATACATCCCGTCCTCAGAGCACTTGATGTTAAGCCCAAGATGAAGGCTCTCGCGGATCATTTTCATTGCTTCGATACATCTTCCGCATCCGTGTCTTGCATTCCGTCGAATTTGTTGGCACAAGTTGAGGAGTTACTAGTGAGGGTTGAAATTTCCCTAAGTGATAAGATCTTGAATGCATCGAGGGAATCCCAAGAGGAAGCTTCCAAACTCAACGGCAAGTTCAAGATCCCGCGATATATCTAGAACCCAATTCACTCCCGAAGAAACACGACCTAAGCATACGCCGACCTCACCGCATCATACCGTGCCTGATTCACCGGCAAAACGCTCCCATGCCTCAGACTGCTCGGGAAGTTCGACGCATCCGCCGCGCTCCAGCTGCCCGCCTGCACATCCGAGCTCTGGTACGGCGCGTAGCCGTTCCCGCCGAAGAAATCCAGCAGCAGGTACGCCCTGCCGTCGACCTGGTTGTCCCAGTACGCGGCGGGGCCCTCGACGTTCTGCTGGATGATGGCGGCGGAGCCACCCGGGCGGGTCCAGGTTCCGAAGAGGCCGTCGGTGCTGATTTCGGTGAAGACGTTGGTGGCGGTTTCGTTCTTGATGAAGCGGGCGTAGGCGTTGTTGCCGAGGGGGAGGAAGGTCAGGTCGATGACGCTGGAGGGGCTGTAGTCGACGTAGTCGGTGGGCGTGGTGAAGGTTTTGAAATCGGATGTGTAGGCGGAACGGATCTTGATGGCTGAGGGGCTGCCGGTATGGGCGGTGTCGGAGGTGGAGTACTGGTCTGTGTTAGTTTGGGGGGTTTCTCTGCCTTGCTCGGTCTGGGAAATGAAAAATAGAAGACTTACAAACTTGGAGGACCAGTACACCAGATATTGGCCTGAATTTTAGTCATCAAGTAAGCATGCAACTCGAATTGACTTTCCATCATTGAAGCATGCGGCGCTTGTTACCTTGCTCTTCATCCCAGATGGCCTCCGGAGCCCACACCATACCGGCGGTCTCATCCTCAACCACAACCAACCTTTCGCCGGTCCAAGTAACCAGATCGGTGCTCTCCCAAACAAGGATTCCGCGCGAGCCAGTCCGTTGCGCCGCGTCCCAGGTTGTCTATGTCCTTCAGTTTAGCGAAACCCGGTCTTTACGCACCCCAAAAGCCACCGGAACCGTACTTTAGAGATATCCAGATCGGTACCGATGATGTACCACTTATTTCCAGCCTCACTCCCACCTCCCGCGACAATGGTAGGATCTCTCACTCCTCCCGTTCCTTGCGTGGGGACAAGAACCGGCTGACCGCCATTGAGCGTGGAGAACGAGAGCGCGTTATTGCCATTGCTCAGGTAGAAATACACGCTCGGCTGGTCGCCGAGAAAGAAGGCACCCAGGTATCCAACCAGGCTCGAGTCCGCACGCTTCGAGATGCCGTAGCTGCTGAAATCCAGAGATTGGAGAGGATGCGCGGCGACGGAAGCGCACAGAGCGGTAATGCCGACGAGTGCGGCCTTGAAGGCTTTCATTTTTGAGTTTCCGGGAAGAGGCGGGAGGACAGGGCGACGCGAGAGCGAAACGGACTTTTTCAGCATGCAGAAGCGTGCGATGCACGTTTATTTAAACGCCATTCTGACCGCAGCGGTGAACCGATTTACGTGCAATCCGGCGGGTGCGCGGGTGGCTCCGCCTGCAAGTTTAGGCGGAAATGAGAGCAACGACTTCGTATGCTAATAATGGAATGATGGTTAAGGTTACGAGATGGAACAGGGCGGACGATCGCGACCTTTTCGTTTGCTCCGGTGGGCGCGGTGCGTGGACCGAGCAACGACACCACGTCTGCTTTGCGGGAGTTGGCGAACGAAGCCGAGCTCGTCAGGAGAGCGCAGGCATCCATTGGCGGAGAATCACGGCCGGCGCGAGGAGAGGAGGACTATAGTGGCTATAGCGCCGCCGGACAGCCCCACGAGGTGTTGGAGGGGCTCCGCTTGCGGGGTACCTAGCATCGCAGTCAGGAACGCCCGTCGCCGTTGACGTTACCCATCACCACCTGCCCGGCTCGGTGCTCCGGCCTCGAGACATCTGGACGTAGTGATGGCTAAGGATTCTGCTGCCGGCCTTGGTGGTCGGCTGCCTTGTGACATGCCCTTTCAGGCCCTCCGTATGACTGAGAACCGCGTTCAGATTTAACTTGCGCCCCCTGGGGCTTTTGCGGCTCTCTCGGATGAGGTGTGCGCCGATAAAGCATGCTCGCCCCTACTTCACGCTCCCCAGCAAGGCCTCATGATCAAGCTGCCAGGCGGGTGAAACCCACCTCCAACGTTTAGAGACGTGTACTCCACTCGAGGAAGTCGTGTGATGCCAAGGCGGCGCCTACCCCACCAAACCAGAAACGAATGCCGCCGTCCATGTTCATGCTATAGCGTTTCAACCTCGAACGCTCCGACGCTGGCGGCTCCTGCAGCATTGGCGAGCAGGCCCGCGCCCTTTGGTTCCCTCGTCCTCCCGTCTGGATCCCGCATCCTTCGTCCATCGAAACGACATGGCTTGTTTGTAAACAGTCAGGCGCCCGTGTGGAGGTACAACATCATGGATTCGCGAAGGTTTCTGCACGAACTCGTTGTATCCGAAGCCGGAAATGTCCGCCGCGTTGCAGAGGCCACAGCCTTGTTCGATGCTTGGATATGCAGCTTGCTGCACGTATCATGGTCGTCGGATCGCTTGCTTTTGCGTGTCCGTGAAATCCTTGCCGTGGCCGAGAAGAAGAATGTGATCGAATGGCTGCAGGACTCGTGAACTTACTCAATTGAGACCAGAAGACGGCTGATAACGCGCGTTCTCAATATTTCTTTTCGCTGCGCGGACGGGATACAGTGCAAATTGAGTTCCCTCATTACTTTCCTTTTTGGCGCCAAGGGAGAACCGGTGCCACAAGAGAAGAAGAAAGCCCTTCTTTCCCTGCTCCTTGCGTCAATGGGAACGACAAATGGCGGATCGGGAAGTGCTTGCAGCATGCAATTAGCAGGCCTTTCTTCTTGTCTACTCCAGACAACTTACATACTCTGTGACAGATGCCTGGTCTCCGCAACGGAAGCGCACATGTTGCGATATGTCATTGTGCGCCGATGCATGCAACACGAACCTCGATCTTTCCATCCAAAACCCAGGGCTCAGGGCTCTGCATTCAGCTCCGCCAATTCGAACCCTGAATCCGTGCGAGGCGTTTCTGCATGCACCCGCCGAGGTCGTACAACCCGATTAGAAAAGATGTTTGGTTGATCGGTCGGCAACTTCCTGGTCTATGGATTCACGGCTTAGTGGAGCCCCTGGTGATCTTCGATGTGGGGGAGAGCGGCTCTTGCATAGTGGATGCGCACGGAGCTGCTTTGGTAGCCAATGATGTCGATTCGCCCTGCCAATGGAACAGAATGCTTGCGTGCAGACGTGAGTCCGTAGGTGAGATCGTGTCGGTGGCTGACTTCGGGTGCGCTGAGCCCGCACGCCCACTCGAAAAACACCGTCGTCGTCTGAAGGAGACGCGCTAACAGCAGGGCAGGTACGAGGGGGCTATTGATAGCACGCCGAGTGTGGCAATGGCGGTCTGGAGCCAGTCGGATGTCTTGAACTCGCTGTGGCACCGGCACGCGGGTCTGACAATGGCGAGCATCCGAGCGAGCTACACAGCATTGCGACCACGACCGCGACGCTCCTGACCAATATCTGACCAATATGTGCAACTCACCACTGTCCGCGCGCCACGTGATTGTCTTGGCTCTGTTATTTGTAGAAGGCACTGGAAAACAACACTGCACCGCCACAGGGGCAACGTCATCGATGAGAAATCTCAACGGCAACCGGTCAATAGGGCGCTGACCGGCTGCACCTATGACTCCTCGGGCGTGCGTGCAGGACGCAGCCGGCGAACGTCCAGCCCGGCCGCCGGTCGACGTGGTGGAGGAAAGTGGAGTTACTGGCTGCAGACTGCCGGCGGCCGGCCAACAGCAGGCGTCGCCGGGACAGCCACGCGCCGGTGTCGCGTGGGCAGACCGGCAGCCCAGGCGGTGCTGCTCGAGCGGTCGTCGCGCAGGGCAGAGCAGAGCACGATGAATGACAGCGAAGCAGCGCGGGCGCAGAGTCAGAGGGGAGAAAAACTGTGCAGCAATGTGTTGTACATGTACATGCTGCTAGCGGATCCTCCCCACGGCCGCAAGGCCAATCCCAGCGGCCGCAGTGCTGGGAGAGGCGGGCGGCGGAAGCATGACACGGCTTCCGCGCCTGCGCCATCGTGGAGCGGGCGGTGGCAGCCAATGGGCCGCGCCACGGCACTGCTTCGCGCACACGAGGACGGCGCAGTCTCAGCCCGGGCGACGGCGCAAAGGCAGTTAGGGCGCATGCACGACGCGGCCCGGAGCTGCGCAGCGGGCGCTGGCGGCCAATGAGCCGCGGGCCGCGCCCATCTGGATGCCGCGCTGCGTTGTTCGCGCGGCCGCCCCCAATCAGGCGCGGGCGACCTGCATGCGATGGCTCCCGCCGCGCCTTGGGGCGGGCTGGGTCTGGCAGGGCGGACTTGCGGTAAAGGTGACGCCCAATCGAGGCGTGAGACGGCGAGAAAATTTTTCACCTCGTCCACAGCGCGATTCGCAGGTCGCGGAGATTGCTTGCCTGGAAACGAGCGGCCGGGGGCTGCGCGCGAGGAATTGGGTGCGGCTCGCCGCGAAACACCCAGGGCGTCCCGGGCTGGTCGACGCCGCGGACGCGCCTGGGCCAGCGTGCGGCGCGGCGGAGGAACGGGAAGGGCGTGGCGGGGGTGGGCGACGGCAAACGGCTCGCAAAGGGGAGCGGCGTCGTGAGGGCGAGCGCTGGTCGCACACGCGCTGGTGCGACGCCTGCGCTTCTCCCTGACGCATGAACCATGCGCTCATGATATGCAGCCTGCCTCTGATCGCTCAACACTCTGAATCTTACCCAGCTGTGCCGCCGGCGTCCATGGGTGTATTATTAGGCTGCATGAACAGCATTACACGTCTTGAGGAAGCAATACGGGCAGGTGACCGTCAGCATCCAGGCTCTCAAAAGTCAGAGGCAGTCTGACGTCCCTCTCGCGCGCACCGGCCCACGCGCAGCCCACTGCCAGCGCTTGCTTTCGCAGGGCGGCGATCCGCTGCGCATCGCTCGCAACCGCCACCGATCATTTATGGAGCCGGCCCCGGCGGTGTGACTGTTCCAAGGCACGAGAGCCCAAAGGCCCAGAGATTGACGAGCGACGCTTGGGCCTGGCGCCCGCTCCAGCCACACGCGCGCACTGACTCTTAGACTCCAAGCCCGGGCGGGCATCCATGTCCAGCGCGCGCAAGGTTGTCGCGTCCGCAATAAAATCCGTCGGCTCCCTCCCGTGCAGCAGCCTTCTGAACCCTTTGGCATCTCGCCAACCAGACCACCACTCCGCGCCCACCACCGACACTCGAGGATCGCCACCGGTCCGGACGCCACGCCAGAGAACTCCGCCACGCCTCCAATGTTAAGAGACAGAGACTCGGTTTTTCCTTACTCCTCCGCGACCGAACCTCCCTCTCCCTCCTGCGCCGCTCCGCTCACGACCGCCGCCCTCCTCACGCCGCACTCGCCGCGGTGACGGGTCTGATAAAGCACCCGCTCACCTCCCTCCTCCTCTTCTCCGCGACATCCTTTCCACCATTTTCTCCTACGACATCCCCCGGGGCCAGCCGGTGCCCACCACCTAGATGTATTCCTCAACGCAGTATCCGGCACCTCCGCCAGGCTACATGCCTTACGACTACATGCGCACGCCGCCCGTGTCGCCCTCGCCCGGCACTCACGGCTACTACTCTCCGCGCTACACCTCCCACACCGCGACTCCGTCGCCTCGAGGCTCGCCGAAGCACCACGCTCGTCGCGCGAGCCAGTACGATCCCCCCACGTACACCTACTCGCGCGTGCCGCCGCAGTACTTCAGCACTGCGTATTCTTCGCCGCGGTATGCGTCGCGCGAGTCGACCCCGCAACGCGCCTACGAATATGTAAGTGGCTCTCGTTCACGACAGCGGAGTCGCAGTTACCACAACCCGGATGGCGCGTCCTGCGGGAAGTCTTGCACCTGCAAGTACTGCCGCTGCGGCGAAAAGCATCGCTCAGCTCGCTCGCAATTCTACCGCAAGGTGGTCGTTGACGACGATTATGATGACGACTATGCCTACCGCGAAAGCCCACCACCGCCATACGAACCATACCACAACTATGCGTACAAAGACACTTACGAGAAGGTCTACGATCAGGTCCCTGGCTACACGGAGGCTGAGCCCACTCGTCCCCGCGCTCGCCGGTCGTCGCACTCCTCTCGCCCCGCCGCGACTTCTACGCCCAAGAGACCATCGACAGCAAAGTCGCCACCCAAGGCAACCGATGAGGACGCGCGTCGCGCGGGCATTCCGGCTGGCTACTCATTCAAGAACTGGGACCCGACCGAAGAGCCAATCCTGTTGCTCGGAAGTGTTTTTGACGCAAATTCCCTCGGCAAATGGATCTACGACTGGACCGTCTTCCACCATGGACCGGCGACGCCGATGTCAGAAATCGCTGGCGAGCTATGGCTGTTGCTCATCCAGTTGGCGGGCAAGGTCAAGCGGGCTGAGGAGGTCATGCAGAAGATCCGTAAGCAGGAGAACCGGGAGCTGGTGGAGGATTTCCTGGAGAGTGGCGAACGGCTCTGGGTCCGGTTCAGCAAGCTGCTCAAGATCTGCGAGGATTACATGTGGAAGGCGGCTAAACGTGAGGCGGGCGAGAAAAAGCCCGTCTCGATGGGCAAGAACAGTGGCTGCGAGTTCGTCGACACTATTTTCGGGCGCGACAGGGAGCTGGAGAAGACGGAGAAGCTTATGACTGGCATGCGCCTCTGGAGCATGCGGTTCGATGCCAATTGCGAGGATATCCTCCGCTACCCTTCTGCCTAGACGCCACCGTCTGAGCAGGGGTGGTGTGAGTCAAACGGCTTATTTCTTTTATATGGGTTTCTTTGCCTCCAAGGTTCTCTCTTTTCTGCTGCTCATTGGCTTTCTGCAGAGATACCACTTTTGCGATCCTATCAATTTCCCGTCTTAATGTAATACTAGGTTTCCTTTCTTTTTCTTTGCGAGGTTTTGTCAAGGGCTGTACACTACCAGATCAATCGGGGAGCATGTGCATTTGGGCGGCGGCTGAGCAATTGGGTCACGCATTCACGGGGGCGCTTCTCGATTACAATCTGGCACGTCTTCGAGTCATCTCGTTCAAGCGATCTGATATTTTCTTTCAAGGGTTTCTCTGGCGGCTACAAAAGTTGGATACCTCATTCGTTGCTCTGCTTTTCCTTTAGGCAACAGCCTTTGCTACCATTGCGTTCGCCTCCTTAGATCCGACAGACTCATAATCGCGCAAGCGGCTTTACTTCTTAGTTGGTGCACCGATGCTCCCTCGTGATGACCTCCTGTCCCAGATGCCGCGCCTATTGCTGTGACGTTAATCGCTGAGGTGTGCGGCGGTGTTTTGGTTGACGTCTGAATAGCCAGGCTGTCGCGGACCACGTCAAAGCACACGAAACCTGCCGAACCAGAGGCGGATGCCGCCACACCCACGCACACAGCGCCCACGCACCGCAGCCCGCTCAGCTCGTCGTGGTCGCCCAGCCCCTCGACGCGCCCAAAGCAGTAATGCTCGACAGGCAACCTCGCACGGGAGCGCCGCCGCAGACCAGCCCCTCGCAGGGTGCAAGAAGGGCTATCCCAGCGCACCCGCGCCGCCGGGGACGCTCACGGCAGCGATTGGCGGCGCGCGTCTCAGCCGCGGCGAAGGCACCGGCCGGTCGCGCGGCCACGCTTCCATGCTTTTCTCCGGCTTCCATCAGCAGCGCGCGGTGATAGGACGGCAGCAGCCATCAGCCTTACCGACCCGGGGGCCGTTCTGTTCGCGCCGGCCGGCCGCGCTCCGCATGCACGCCTGCATCATCGCCCGCCGCGCCGTGCTAGCAAACGCCGGCGCTTGCGCATCGACAGCCGATCCACCACGCGGTTCGCAGATCCCGTGCCGCGGCTGTCGGCTCCGCTACCTAGCTGCCCGCCGCTCCTCCAGGGCTGCTGCTGCTGGGAGGAATAATCGCCGCGCGCTGCCTCCGCCAGCGGGAGTCAGCTGGTGTTTCGGTGGCACCCGACGCGCCCGTCCCGATTGATCTCGCCGCTCGACCAACTCTCGCGAATCGCCGCCATGCCGCCATCCCTGCCCGACCGACGCCCATCGGCGTTCATCGCTTTCCTCGACGATCGATGCGGGGAATCAGGAGCCAAAGCCTAACGCCGCCATGCCACGGCGCAACCGGCAGCATTGGGCGATGATCTTGGCCGGACAGGTACCTCCGCTCGCTTGCAGCGCCGCAGGGATGCCGCCTGGCCGAGCGGGGGGGCGCATTCCAAGAGAGCGGACGCAAGTCACGCAGTCCAAAGACGCAAGACGGACAGCCGCGCGCGCCGCGGCGGGGGCGGCCCTTCGCGTGCGCCTGCTGAGGCTGCATCCTGCGGCGAACCTAAATTCCCCCTCCTAGGCTGCGCGGAGTTTAGGCTGCTTCTCTCGAAACCCCCTCACGGAGCCTTTGTTCGTCATGGCCTTTGCCGCGGCCGCCGCTCCCGTTTGCAGCGTGTCGCGCCGGCGCGTGTGGAACGCTGCATCGCAGGTCAGCTGCTCTGCTGCCTCTCCGCTTCGCCCAACGCCGCTGGCACGCAGGCGGCGCTGGCCGGCCGGCCTGTCGGCGGCGCGAAGGGGTGCACGAGTGACTTGGTGACCTGGTGCGCCATTAATTGCCTCCTCCCAATGGAGCAGCGTCTTCGCCGCAGCAGCTGAGTTGAGTGAGGCACGGGATATTTCGCGCAACAACGCCGCATCACGCTCGCATGCGGCACATTCTTGTGCTTCGCCGCGTGTGGGGCCTCTGCAATGCACGGCGCGTAGGCATGTACTCGCACAGCTCGTGCTGGGAATGCAACGCGCACGCGCGGCTGGAATGGAGGCGACGATTGAGGCGTGAAGAATGCCGCGACGCACATGCTCGTGCAGCCGCAAGGCGCCGCCAGAACGGTGATAGGCGCAGTCCGGTGAGATAGACAGCCGCGGCGCGCTGCCATTTGTCCTGTCTTCTCCTTTCCCCCGTTTCGATGCGGCAGCGAGTCGCCGTGGCTTCTGCACTCGTCGCTTTCCTATTTGCTTTCCTTTTCCGATATCACGGATCGAGATGCACGCCATGTGATCTCCTCCACTCTCTCGCGCAATCTGGGGAGCGCACCGCCCGCGCCGTTTCGTATCCTCGCCGAGTATCGTTCAGCCTACCTCATCCCTACTTCACGCCGTTGCGCGCCAAAAAAGCAACACACCACCACTGACTTCTCGTTTCCCAATCCTTCCACACATCCGTGCTTTCGAGTGTTCGGAAACAGCACCACTCCAACACTGCTCCTAACCGCCCGGCAGAAGCGGCGACCTCCGAGCCATTTCTTCCGTCACGTTTCTCTCTCTCCCCAAGCCACAATCACAACACCACACACCACACACACCTGTCTACGCGCATCGACCCAATACCACGGATCCACGCCCCTCCTCGATTTTCTTTCGTTCGCCTACACGTATTTGGCGTCCGGCACGCACGCGCGGCACGGCTGCGCCCGAGCGAGAAAAAGCTCGTGCTGGCGACCCTCCCCCTCCCCTGTCACATTCCCCAACAGCTCTTCCAATAATAACGCCCCATCGGCTAACCGTAGCGCGCCCTTCTACCTTTCTTTTTTCCTAACCGTCCTGGTGTTTTCTCAAGAACTTTCCCAACGGAGCTCTTGACTCCGGGATGGTAGTAAAAGTGGTGGGGAGGGGGGCTGTGTATCCCCAATTTTTCTCATCCCACCATCTTCGGGGGGGAGGATTTTTTTTTTTTGGAATTCTCTTGTCCTTGGGAGCTGTGTGCCGCCTTGTCCCGACAACGACGACGGCTGGGCTACTGCAGCTGCGCTCTACTTATGGGTACAGCTACTATTCTTACTTGCAGAAGAGAGAAAAAGGCCAGAAGAGGCTCAGCCCCTCTCCTCAGCCCCACCTAGGCTGCAGAAACGGCCTGTCTGTCGTCCGATGGCGCGGCGCGGTGCCCCCCGCCTCGAGGAGGGCCAGGCCAGGCCCGGTCCGGTTCATCGGTTTTATTTACCGCCTGCAGCCGCTAGCCCTGCCCATGCCACCCTTTCCCACCTTTTCCCGAGCCGCTGATTCGGCAGGGAAAATGCCAAGGTGTGGTGTGATGGTGGTGGTGCGTCGTCGTTAAGAAAAGGTCGCATATGCGGTCAGCAAAGCTGCTGCTGCTGCTGCTGCAATTTACCCGTGTATGTATGTAAGGCATGCCGAGCGAGCGAGCGGCGCCCGCCGACCCGCCGACTTACTTACCTACTCACCAGCCTACCTACCTAAACTTGCATGCAGAGCCCAGAACGATTTGGTCTTGTCGTTGGGCGCTTAGTAACGGGCTAGGTATGCGGCTAGTTGGTTGGTGCAGCGTGTGTGCGCATGTGGGTGTGTTTAAGCGTGTAAGGCGTGTGCTTGGGACCGCCCGGGCTCCAGTCTGCCCGCCCTCTGAATGGCTGCACGTATGTATGTACATACATACCCAGGTACGTACCGCGGACGTGGGTGGGGTGAGTGTGAGTTGAGCGTGCGGGCGGCTGCGAGGTCGGTCGCGCTTGCTAGCTAACCACACATGGTTGCTCTGCCGTTGCCGCTGCGGGACACACGTGAAAAGCAGGGATTATTCCCCGTTACGCTACAGGAGGTAAGGACCTTTTCTTAACCCCCCGGCTTTGGCTTTGGTGTTTCTTTTTTTGGGGGCCGCGGCTGAGGGGCTGTGTGCTGGGACGCGGCTGCGACGCGGGTGACTTTTACTGCTATTTTTCGAGTCCTCGCGTTTCTTTGCATCGGCCGCTGCTGATATGCAAGGTGATTGTTCGAAGCGCTATTGATGGGGGCATGTGAATTTTTGGGAGCTGGTTTTCGAACGTCCTTGTCTCACGGCGTCGGCGCTTAGAGCTGAGTGCGTGAGCGAGCGCACAAGGCTGATGCCGGCCGGGTTCTGGGGTTGAATTCGGGTGTTGTGACTGAGAGGTTGGGATGCAGGGGGGTGGTGGTTGAGGGACGTGGAAGTACTGGTACTTGGGTCTCGACATGTGGCGGTGCGGGTGTGTATTACTTCAGCGGAGAGGTGGCGAGTGCTGATTTCGGGCTTGCCGATGTTGCCACTATGAGGCTTTGAGTCACCATCTCGGAGGGATTTCGCAGTGCTTGCTCTAAGTGGCGAATCTCGGCTCACTCATCAGTGCATCATTCTAACTCATAGTGATCCTTAACGTCTTTAACTCCGATAGTGAGTGGGATGGTGACTCCTCGCACATATAAGCACCTCCTCATATCCGAGACAAATAGCTGATTTGAGTCAAGATCAAAGTTTCATGAATTAAACAAACGTAAGACGATAGGGAAGTATCAAATGCTTCCTGCTTTGGGAAGGAATATCCCTGTTGAGCAACCAATTACTATACTACGAAGACAATGAACGAGAAAAGAGAGGTGGTGAGGATTCAGGAAAAGATGTACCAGTCATCGAACTTAGATGGATTACACGGCATGCGGTGGTGTCAAGAAATGAACACAGAGTAGCGGAGACACAAGAACCACCACACAGTTTGTTTTTGATCAAGTTTCGCGGTTTGCACTCGTGCCGGTTTTTAGTGTAAGGACTTCGAATGAACCGGAAAAACAGAGTGGGTAATCCGTCTCCTTACTGTTAGGCTTTCCCTGTGGCCCATGGAGACCAACGGGTGAAAATAATCTTCTTCCTGCTCATTGCTTCGACAACCAAGCAACCAAACGATTATGGAGACACCGATACAGAGAATCTAAAGGATTGCTCGTCGAGACAGCATGAACCGGAAGTCATCTATTTTGACTCCCAAAAGGAAGCACAGGCGGCAATGGAGAATGAATCAGTATTTGGACAGAAATACCTAACTGAGCAACTCCAGTCTGCGTGGGCGACCTTATCCTCATTTACAAATAGCCGGAGAATTTAAGCTAATGTTAACATTGTTCTCATTAAAGATCCAAAGACACAGAGCATCGGTCCGGATCAAACTTGAATCTCTCCTTCATATCCAGTAGCTTCTCTACATCCCAAGCTGCAAGGACAAGCAGCCCCTTTGGAATCCGGGACCTGGACTGGCCAGCCACACTGCGCATCCTACAGGCAAGCTCTCATCGTTCTAAAGGTCATCGTTATTTTTATTAAGGCCTACCTTCTCTGTAGGCTGGGTGAAACCTCCACCAGAGTCGAAGTTGTGTCCACAGATGTGTGTTCCTTCCACTTGATCCACCTCGATCTGAAGCTGCAGCATTCCGCGCGTGAGAGCTCACTTGCTAGCGACAAGCAATGACCAGCCTGCAAACAGTATGAAGGGCGACATGATAATGATATCAAGAATGATTTCTTCCCGTCTGGATCTTTCGGCTTAGTGGTAGCTTTGGGTACCCAGAGAGGCAAGACGGATGAGATTGCCGGGATCTCGGGCGCGAGGGTTGCGCGCACAACGTTTAAATCCTCGGACCCATTCGTCTCGAAAGTGGTATGCACCACCTCGGGTTCAATTTCTAGAGTTGATTCGTTCACGGCAGAATACGTGACGCTCGTGAGAAGGATGCCAGAATCTGGTTTCTGTACTCGCCTCTCTTGCTAACGTGTTCTCGTTAAGTCGGCACCTGATACCGTCAAAAATTGAATTGACATTTAGGTATCTCGGAAGTCAATAAGGCTCGGCTATACTGCCGTGGTAGTATATTCGGCTCGAAACTTGGCCGAACTTTTTTCGAGGACTTCACGACGGCAAGCAATTAGAATCGTGGCTGTAACTCCAACGGTAGCGTAAGCCCGGGCGATCTCAGAACCGATGCCCTCGCGCCACCGCTGATGACGATGGTCTTCCCAACGGCAGAGTTGGCAGGGTTGGTGGGATTAATTATGGGATATTGGGTGCGGTGCGTGACCTTGGTCAGGCGAGTTGACTCGACGCGTATGGCGGCAGAGATGACTGCGGGTGTAGAAGTGGCGAAGTGCGGGGCTTAAGTCTGAAGTTTAATGCTGTCACATTCTGGAACCCAGTCTTTTTCCACTACCCTGGACTGCTGTTGGTATAGCAATGCATACCAAACAAAGTGCGGTGGAGATGACGGGGAGCTCTCCATAGTTGACGCTGCTGATGTCCGTGTGATATGTCTTGGATAAAATGCGGCCAGGTCAAACCGTGTAAGCCAGCAACTTGGCAAAGCAGTATAGTGTAAGCCGGCAATATGGTATCCGGCGATCCGAAGACCGTGTAGTGGTCATGGATGATAACACAGCCACACGTGATAAAGCCTGTAGTCGCCAAGACTAGACCATAGTAATCCAACGCGAATTATATACCTAGTCTGTGCATTGGTGCTAGAAACAGATTTGGCTACTCTTCCTCATATTGCTTGTCATTACGACAACTGGGACGAGACTTCGGACGTTACGTCGCTCTTCCCCGCTCGGCGCTTTACCCTCCTACAGCAGGCGGCTCGACAACCCTGAAGTAGGTCTTCATGAAGTCCTCGACGTGTACATAAGGCCGCGTATCATTGTCGGGTTCGGTGGAGAAAGCTGGTCCAATATTCTGAGACTCGTATAAAGCCAGCTTGCATGAATGCCGCCAGTCCTCCCCAGACCTGCGGCATCACCGTACGTATTTAACGGCCAGATGTTGGTACTTTAGAGCCCATTGCCCCAATTGGATTCTGCGTCTTTGATGGTGTTGTTGAAGTAGCGGGGAACGGCGTCTTCTGGAATGAACAAAATTTGTCGACATTATGAATGCCGGACCCCACTCTAGGGTGAGCTTCCAAGAAGATCCGGTGGCGAGGTTAGGCATAACGTAGACGCATTCATAAAGACGGTCTGCTTTTGGCGCTTGATAGGAGTATGTGTGTCAGTCTTGATGTGACTGTCGTGGTCGAGATCGCGGCTGTTGAGCCATGTTTAGTGTCTTGCCACTTGTGGAAGTCATAGGATAACCCGTGAAGTTCATCATTAACCCCTAACGCAGTGTCTGTTGGACCCACTGACATCTATTTGAGCGTGTGGGTGACTAACGGAAAAGCTGGTAGGTGGTCTGTGGGGAACCGTGATTTCGCAATCTAGACGGTTGGAAAAGATGGTATTTTGACTGTCTTCCGGTTCAGCTCCTCCATCCCAACTTGTCTTCCAATAGAGCTTCGACAGAGCTTAACGATGGCATCCAGTGAAAACTGCTAGGAATGCGCATAAATCCGTGAAATTTTCGGTGCCGACACGCTGAGATCTGAGATCCAGGCTCGTACAGCTAATCTCAGTTCCTCCTAGGATACCTTGCGTTGCCGTTTGTCACTACGGCTCACCGACTCACACTTTCAATACCGCTCTCGGCTAATTCTTCAAGTCCTTAGCATGCCTCTGCGTCAATTCTGGGCGCCTTATGCGTTATCGCCGAGCTCGAGCACCCACTGTGACCCCCATCATCTCGCGAAGGTTTCTAGAACGTCGGTTCATCTCTTCGATGCCTCCTCCCACCCTGTACCTTACCCGACAAGGTCTGGCAACTCCCGTGCGGATATAGCAGATCTCTCAGATCGTCAAGATCTCCGTGTGGCTGCAAAGATCCGATTTCACCGTTTTGGTTCTCAGGTGGGCTCACGACTCAAGCACAATGTAGGGCCGACTTGGCGCCGGCTCAGGAGCAAGCAGCAGTTCGCCGCTGATTTCCTTTGGCTCTATGGAGAGTAGTCACCTGTACAGACGAGTTACGTATTTAAGTTTGAAGTTGAGTGCAGCAAAATCTTCATTTTGGTGGTCACTATTCCCAAAGATCGTCAGCCTGGAGGCTCGGCCCCATCGCCGCGGTGCCGACACCCGTTGGGTATCGTGTGCGTTCCCAATTACGAGGCTTGCGACAAAAGCACAGAGCACACCAAGTGCCAGACCCTGACTTTCCGCTGAAAAATGGAGAAAGGGCGGCGAATCTTATCTCTACGTTTCGCCGCCAGCTCGCTGAAAAGCAGTGTCTGCTGCGCTCTCTTCAAACCTCTATCGTGGTGAATCTTGCAGCTGACCTGATCTGGCTCAGCATGCCTCCAACACGCTTCCATTAAGCCAAAAAGAAACAGAATGGGCCTAAGCATCTCGTCGTCCCGGTCGCCCCGCACTCTCCTCTCTCCACGTCTCCGCTGGACGTTTTCCCTCCCCTGAGACTTTCTCCTGACGGCTTCTGCTACCATGGAAGTAACTTATACCTCGACCTACGTGGCCACAGTCTCTGGATCGCTGGTTCCAACTGCAACAAAGATAATCGTAGCTCCACTTCCTCCGCCATCGGGCTATGTCCCTGATTTCGACAACCCACAGCGCAAAGCTGATATCGACGGCTACTGGGTCCATGGCGTTGGGATATTTTGGGCGCTCATCTTTTTGGGGATGCGGGTGTTTGTCAAGATTAAGATCACCCCACCGTTCAATGTCGAGGATGGTAGGTTGCTTGCGTGCTGCGTGTCCGAGCTATTGCTGACCATTGGATAAGTCTTCCTCATCCTTGGATGGGTTAGTCACTTTTCTCCCCAATACACGAGGAGTGCATACTGACATCCACTTAGGCATGCGGCATGGCATGTCAGATATTATTCGTGTGTAAGGACCCCTGCTTTGTTTCTCATTATCCTTTTGCTGAGAAATGTTCCAGATATGTGGCGTTTCAAAATACACGGCCTCCACGCCTGGGAGATGTCCGTTGAACGCTTCGATCTATACAACATCGTATGTTTTTTACCTTCTCCAGCCTCCCGCCCTTCGAAATGTACGCATACATTAACATTACCTTCCAAAAGTACATCATTGTTGGCCCCTCCCTCTTCGCTCTCTGCCAAGTATTCGCCAAATACTCGATCCTTCTGTTCTACCACCGCCTCGGCCCAATTCCATCATTTCGCATGTGGATCTACATCCTCATGTTTGTGTTCACGGCGTATACCATCGGCATCATCTCCGTCATGATCTTTCCCTGCGTACCCATCGCCAAGTCATGGGACTACTCCATCAGAGACGGCCGCTGCATCAATCGGACCGCCATTTGGATGGCAGCCGCGCTCGTAAACATCGTTGGAGAAGTGGCATTGCTCATGTTGCCGATGCCCCTATTGATGAGACTCCAGATGCCGAGGATGCAAAAACTCGGGCTCTTCTGCATGCTTGCCGTCGGCATGTTGTACGTTTCCCCGACCACCCTTGCCCGGACGTACATACATACATACATACACGTTCTCTCCGCTTCCAACACTGACCCACCCCCAGAACCTGCATCACCAGCATCGTCCGCCTCGTCATCCTCCTCCCCAACCTCGCCTACAGCGACCGCGACCGCCCCTGGACCTACTCCGTCACTTGCGTCTGGGTGTACGTGCAACATACCACCACCACTCCTTCTTTCCCCGCCGCCTAACCTTAACCCCCAACAGCGTCGCCGAAGCAAATCTCGTAACCGTCTGCGGCTGCCTCCCCGTCGCCAAAAAGTTCCTCCGCCACGTCGCGCCGCGCCTCATCGGCGAAGCGTCCACTTCCTCGCTTACCGGCACCGCCGGACACCCCTCGACACAGCTACGCACGATTGGCGGCATTCGGTCGCGCCCGCCGTTTGGTAAGAGGGGGAGGTATGGAGAGATGGAGGGGGAGGGGGAGGGGGAAGGGGAGGAGGGGAGTACTGAGCGGGAGAGGAGGGCGTGGAGTGATGAGGGGAGTGAGACGGCGATTGTGGTGACGAAGAGGACGGTGGTGGAGGTTGGGGTGGAGGAGGAGGGGGTGGGGGTGGAGCGGAGTGGGAGGGGGAGGGCGATGGGGTTGCCGGAGGGGGTGAGGTGAGGGTGGGTTTTGCTTTTTGTAAAGCCTGCTTGTGGTGCGGACGAAAGAACTATGTGAATTTTGAGAGATGGAAAGGCATGAGTTGGTTAGAGGTGTCCGTGGTTAGAACAGGTATTATCCCTGTGGTTCGAACGCCGAAGACCAAAACCTTTAGCTTCCAGCCTCACGGTGGTTACAGCGGCCGAGTGATATCCAGAGAATCTTCCAATCTGATTCCAGTCATGCTATGGTAAAGAGTCATGGGTTTTACTGGTCATGCATAGATCAGCATATCATTTTAGAAACAATATTCTCTCTCCTCACACGATATATTCGATCAACATGTATATATTTACAAGAACCAATACAAAGCAAGCCCGTCAAAGTCCCGGATAAGCTCTCGAAGAACTTCAAAGCATTTCTTATCCCACCGTCCCATCTCATCTGAAAGATATCGTTCCTCTAAATTATCGTCGTCATCCTCTTCCGCTTAGACGCACTGGGAGTAGTAGTCGTTCCAGGCCTTGCAAGTGGAGCCGCTCTCACACGAGGTCGAGCCACTGTAGTTGGAGCCGCCGCACTGGCCGTACTTCTTCACGGCGCCAGAGGTCGAGCCGGAGGTGGGAGTTGCAACGGGGGGAGTGAAAAGGGGAGTGCCGGCGGGGGCGCCGACGCTGAAGCCAGGGGTGTTGACTGGGGTGGGAACGGCAACGGGAGTAGAGATGATCTGAGGAGTGGCGATAACAGCGGGCGTGGAGGCAACAGCAGCAACGACAGACGTCGCAGTGCTGGCGGCGGCGCTGCTGGCGGCCACGCTGGGAATAACGACGGCGCCGGTGCTGTTGGAGGAGCTGCTGCCGTCCGAGGGCCACACAGCGGGGCCAGGCATCGTGTAATTCGTTGGGATAGGCCAGTAAACTGCAAAAAGAGCGTCAGGATGATGTAAGACGAAGGTGGGAAGGGTGGGGTTACTTACTGTTGATCAGGAGGCCGGGTTCTTCGCCGGTGTAGACGCCGGGAATCTTGACCGTAGGCGAGGGAGTGGCGGTAGAAGAGCCGGTAACCTTGATCTGAGCGCAGGAGATGTAGAACTGAGCGCCGCCGACGGTGGAGGCGCCGTGGAGGCCGACATGCTCGACGCGGAGGAGGTACTCGCCAGCGGGGGTCTCGTCGGGCAGGGTGAAGGTGAAGTTCTGCAGACCGTTGCTGGCCCACTGCAGACCATCGCTGGTGATCTCGGCGGGGCCCAGTTCATAGACCTTGAACCAGTCGCCGGAGCCGTCGTACTCGGCGGCGGTGGTGGTGGCCTTGGACATGTAGACCTGGAGCGGGCCCGGGTGGCCGATGGACGAGTCCAAGGCGAAGCCGACCTCGGAGCCGGCGGCGACCTCGTAGGTCTTGGTGGTGCTGCCGCTCGCGAGACCGCCGACGTTGCAGCGCAGGTCGTTGGAAGTGACATCGGTGACCGGGGAGTTGGAGTTGGTGTTCTTGCGGACGTACTCGTACTCGCTCGTGTAGTTGCCGTCGACAATCAGGCGGTTGAAGCAGTAGTGGGCGGAAATGCTGGGGACCAGAGCGGCGATGGCCGCGAAGGTGGAGAGAGCGTACTTCATTTTGGCGAAGGGAAGGTTGTGTCGCGGGAGGGGTTGATCAGAGTTGCTGCGAGCGAGAGAACGGTAACCACCAGGGTTCAAAGAAGGGACGAATGCAAAGCAATCAAAATGAGTGACGCGCAGCGATCACGAGTGAGGAGAGAAGGCGAAGAGCTGATGGGCTGGAGAGGAAAGCCGGCGGCAGGGAGGACACGGGCATTATTATATGTGCTGGAGGCACAGCGGAGCGGAGACGGGGCGCGGCGGGCGCCAGCGCCGCGGGAGGCACTGCCAAGTTTCATGCGGCGTCGGCTAGCAGCGCACGCGGAGATGAATGGACAGCGCGCGATGCGCGATGCGCGTTGGGCGGTGGTGGAGTTGGAGGAGTTCCGCAAGCGGCAGTGCGTGATGTGCGGCAGGGATGGCCAGGGGGCTAAACGCCGGCTCGCGTGCAGCGTGTGGCCCCTCGCCGTTTCATCTTGACTGCAGAAACAACACAACCCACCGCGTCTTGTTTCAAACACGCCCGCGACATTCTCCACCAATGACGCCCGCAGCCGTCGCGTCCCCGGCTGCCTCAGTCGGCGTGGCCGCTGCCGGCAGTCGCGGCGGGCGGGCGGGCGGCACCGCAACTCGGCCAGCTCTCGACGGCGACACTCGTTCATGCTATAGAGAGCCGTCTTTCATGCCGCAGGGCTGCCCGAGCGCCCACGCGCTGCTCCTTCAGCCTCCTTTCTCGCTTGTTCAGTCACCTCCGTTCTCCACACGAGCGTACACACGGCAACGATCGTCAGTGTGCGTTCCCGCTGGCCCCTTCTGGCGAGAGAAACACACGACTGCGCCCAGAATGGCCCGTCCCAAGATCCTTGGTCAAATGCCGAGATCCCCTCCTGTTTCCTGGGCTTCGGATTCTTGCCACATCCCGCCCTGGCGCCCTGCTTGCTGCTGCGTCTCTCTTTTCTGACCAACGCACGAACGCTGGATCCAGCAAGACGCCCGTCTTGACATCCGGCCATCGTTTGGGACCACGCCTTGCGGAGTCTTGGGAGGCCTTGGTCCTGTGCATACGTCACCTCCCCCGTCTTCTTGCCCGCCGTCTTGGAGCCGCGCGCCTGCTCGGGTGCATTTGCCATCGATCTTTTTTTGTCTCTGTCATGCATCCCCCTGCTTCTCAATTTCTCCATATTGCTCATCGGCGCTAACAATCTTCCAAAGTGGATTCTTATCGCGTTCCGCGCCGAGGTCCGGACGCTTGGATCCACCTGTTCCAGACATCGGGTGCAAGGCGGCGGAAATAGCTGTTCTTCTCACTTCCGAAGCTGCCTGTGGCTCTTACCAGGCGGGTGTTTTGCCAGAGCGTGGTAGGCCGGGATCCCTTTTTGCAACGGAATACAACCGGGTGAGCTCCATAGACCATTCGTAAGTACACGTAGATTCTTCATTTCCGCTTCTTACCGGCACACTACGATTACACTGTCTTCGTATTTCTCTTCGTTGATCCTCTCGGCCTCGAGTCGGTTGAGGGAACGGGCTTCGGCGATCGTCCTAGGTTTCTACGGTTCGGGAGGGAACACGAGCACGGCACGCCGGCTCCAAATCGCCGACATTCAAGTGTAGTGTCAACATCGCCTCCAGCTTTCGGCGTTTTTCGAAGTGAAGCACTTCCTTTCCTCTTTGAGTAATGGGACATTGCGGAGAATGCCAGACGTCACCTCACACGCCTCTACGGCCCCAAGGAAGGAGTTCACCTGACCTGTCGCCAAGTGCTTGAAGAATAGCCCATGACTGCCGGAACTCGTACAACCTGGACAGGTCAATTTTCGGGACACGTCCTCCGCAGAATTGCTGAAAGCCCACTTGATGGGTTTCTCATGTTCGCTACTCACAAAAAACACTTGTAAATCCTCTATCTTTGAGGATTCGTCCAATTTTGATGGAATGTAATCATATCTGACTCGTTATTTCACGCACCTCTTGACCCATCCTGGCGTTCCGCAGGGCCATCGGACCGGACCGGCCGTTGCCACCCTCCAGCTACCGACCGCACACCAGCACCATGAAAGGGCAGCCGTTAGCTCAAGCTCGAGAATTACACCGTAAATCTGTGGTAAAGTGGACCAATCGTAGACTGTGTCACCACACTTACGTATTCCGACATCTACTGATTGCCCCCCAACTCCATAGCTCGAGACCCCGCGCACATCGAGCCTTTGATCCTCCACCAGACTCCTCCTCGAGACGCCCCGCTCCCATCGCCATCCCTCCCGACGCAAACCCATCCCGTGACTCCGTATCCGTCTCCCCCACCGTCTTTCCTCAGCCCGAGCCCCAGACACGACGGCCGTCGCCTTGGTCTTCCCCAGCCTCTGCGCAAAAAGGTTCAAACGCAGACCCGAGGCTTCGAGACCCTGAGAGCTCGTGGCGTCGAACCCGCGCATGATCTCCCTGCCGTGCTTTGAAGGTTTCGAGTGCGGTCTGAGGGCGCTGGTTCCAGGTTTGGTCCCCGACGGTTAGCGCGGAGAACAATGGATCCCATCCAAATCTCGCCGTGTTAAAGTCGAATCTATTTGAACCCAATAGATTATCTCACCAAGGGCCTTGCGGAGAGTCCCCGATCTAAGGTGGCACGTGGTGGGACAGACAGCACGCTGAATTACTGCAGGAACTTTCCCATCTAGGCTGCTTGCATGCATGTTGTCGACTAAAACAGGATGATTGGGCATTCGCTGTGTTTGGCAATCAGTCCGCTTCTGTTACACAACAGAGAACAACAAAACCCCTGTAAGCTCAAAGTAATCAAAACAGCCGACGTGGCGAAAACTTTTCACAGAGCTCCTGACTTTCGGTTTCGGGACGGACCTCAACTTTCGTCGGACTTTCTCTGCACAACCACTATGGTCAAACGCATGGTGTCATCGCTTTTCCTCCCTTCTCTTGAATCCAATCAGATGAATCCGTGAGGGCTAGAGATGACTCGGAACCATAAAACCCGGACTTATCGCGTCCGCCAACTCCCGCCACACGTTGACGAGGCTGGAGTCCGTAGCCTGCTGCTACAGGCTTTTGAGGCGGAAGAGACCTCTCAGAAAATTTGCGTGCACTCCCTAGCCCGAAGCCTAATTTCCTTGGACGCGGCCCACTCAAAGACAGCTACATTCACCGCTGTTCCTCCTCCAATCTGCCTTGAGGGGCAAAAGGAATGGCCATTCAAGACGCGATACAACGAAGCAGAATTCACCATTATTGTTGATCGACACTTTCTAGACTTCACCGTTCTGAACGATGTGGATGATGCTGAACACTTTCTCGAGTATGTTATTATATCCTTACTCTCAGAAAATCCATGCCTAAATGATACTTTCTTTCTTGTCTTTTATGCTGTCGGGCACGCTAAAAAAAACCTTCACTATAGTTGTATCGCAATCGGCGGCCTCGGAAGCCATCCTTTTGGCACCTGGCAGCAACCCGGAGATGACAGTACGTTCATGTGGCTTAGAGATGGCGTTCCCGAGGATCTTCCAGGCACCAGGATGATAATCTATGGGTACGACTCTCACGTTGCTAGGAGTAACTCCTTTCAGCATGTCTTCGACTTGTCCCGGAGGCTTGTAAATCGGCTTACCTCGTTGGGTTTCGGCTCCTCCGTGTCGAGACCGATTGTATTTCTGGCTCACAGCCTCGGCGGTATCATATTGAAAGAATCCTTGATCACTCTAGCAGAATACTCGGACCAAGAAATCTCAGTCCTTGGCAACCTCCGGTCACTGATTTTCTTCGGGGTACCACACAAAGGCATGGTAACATCTCACTTGGTCACCATGGTTAAAGGCCAGCCGAACGATGCCTTAATTCGAGATCTCTCTATTGGCTCTCCCTACCTTGCCCGCATCGAGAACCGGTTCAACGGAATCTTTAAGATGAGAGGCTTCAGTGTCTTCTCATTTTACGAGACCCAAACGACGAAAATGGTAGCGGTAAGTAATATCATCAATATATGAAGGCAGCACTGATAAAAGTCACAGCAGTCGAGTACTGGCGAATGGAGTAAAAGTGGGGAGCGCGTAAGAATGGTAGATCGCGACTCAGCCATACAGCAAAGTTCTCAACACCCCGGCGAAGTATACGGTATAGACGAAGACCATTCAGCAATGGTGAAGTTTGCGAGGAAGGATGCCAACTACGAATGCGTACTGGACTGCTTGCGGAAAGTAATGGCATCGGTCAGAAGGCGGGAATCCGACGAGTCTCGAAAGAGGCATCAGCACAGGAGCCGTCAGCGAATTCCTGATGAGCTATTCGGATACAATCAGAGGATAACACCTACTCAGAGTCCTCATGGAAACCAGCGCGATGCGCTCGGAAAGCTCAACACACACTTTCGTGAGCGTACGTGTGCTAAACCACTACGTATTTCCACGTGAAAACTAAGCCAAGCTTTCAGGCATCATCCAATCACTCAAACTAGACATCCTCGATCGTAGACTAACAGATATATCCCCTCAATTTTCATCGACATGCGAATGGGTATTCCATGAAGAGAGCCTTCAGATCATTCCCTGGTTGCTAAAAGGTCAAGGCGTATACTGGATTCACGGAAAACCGGGTTCCGGGAAGTCAACGCTCATGAAATACATCTACCAACATCCCAAAACATCCCAGCTGCTACTCGAGTGGCAAAATTTGGGAGAGCAACAGTCGAGTAAACGACATCTGCGAGAACAACAATCAAGGAGACAGTGGTCCGGGAACCTCGTCTCCGCCGCATTCTTCTTCTACCACCGGGGCTCAGCAATCCAAAAGTCTTTCACGGGGTTGGTGAGAAGTGTTCTGTTCCAAATTCTGGAGGAGGTCCCTGCTCTCTGCGACGAAATACCAGATGATTACCTCCCCAGTGCTGAAGAAGAAACGTTTGACTGGCCTCTGCTCAGCCTTCAGGGCGCCTTGAATGCGGTCCTCAAGCAACAGAGCCTGGCAGTAGATATCTGCTTATTTATCGATGCTCTTGACGAATTTGACGGCCACCTGGAACTGGTCTCTGGATTCATCGAACGACTGATCGCTCACAAGCCTGGAGCAAAAACGCGCACCAAAGTTCTTTTCTCGAGTCGCCCGCGAAACATCATCCATAACCACTTTGGTCGTTTTGACAATTTTCAGATCCACCGATACACCAGGGGAGACATCGAACGCTATACAATTGGGAGGATGGAACAATGCTCTGGCCTGCTCAATTGCATGCTATCATCTCGGGAAACACGTGAACCTCTGAATCACATTGTCTCTAACATCATCAAGAGAGCCGATGGCGTCTTTCTTTGGGTTCGACTCGCTGTTGACGACATCATCCGAGCTTTTGAAAGGCAGGAAATCTCTGCGACTGGAGAGCTTGTGTCAGTTCTACAGCAATTGCCTTCCGAGCTGGACGATTTCTACGAGTCAATCATTGAGCGGATTCCTCATGATTTCCGATGGGACGTCTACCTCACGCTGGACGTCCTCCTACGGGCTTTAGGAGAACCCACTCTGGAAACCATTTTCCGAGTAATTGAATGCGCACGATGCCAGACGCTGGAGGAATGTGGCAATCAAATACGGAAGGAGGCGAACTTCATGGGGTTTTGTCAGAAATTACGGGATCGTTGTGGAGGCCTCGTTGAGATCGATGGACCCTTCCGGGCAACTACACGGATTCGACTCATGCACGAAACTGTGCGTGCTTTCTTGAGCCGGCCGAAGTTTCAGGGACTCATCGTCGGCCGAGCCGCCCTTTTTCGAGCACAAAACGGGTATACCGAGCTTGCCAAGCTGTCCCTCGCCTTGATCAGCATCTCTTCAAAATTCTCAACGGCCATAGGAGTTGACAAGGAAGGGTTTATGCAACAGTGCATGTTCTACTGCTGTCTCGCTGAGACCACGACGGGAAATTGCCAGTCTCATCTTATTGACGCGATACAACCGCATGATTTGCACAGACATTGGGGATTCTCAGACAGCAGGATGAGCAAAATCATATACCAGCCGAAGACAGCACTCTCATTCGCCATCGTGTCCGGTCTTGTACTATACGTGCAACAAAAGGTTGTCACGTTTCCAGGTTCAGCAAACCCTCTTCGCAATGTCGTCGAAGCGGCCGTGGGGTATGAACGGAAACGCGAATATCAGCTCAGCGGATTTCGGCCCGACTACTCTCGAATGACACGCTTTCTTCTTTCCAAAGCAGTTGAGGATGCTACAAAATGTACGGACCAATTGGCGGCAGCATTCTTTCATCTCTTGCTGAATCTCTGTGGACAAAGCGACTGGCATTATAGTGAATGGATCGGATCATTTTTCCACCTCCATAATTCCGAGTTGATCATGGATTTAGCTCGGGCATTTCTTGAAAGCGGACAGGATCCGAACATGGAGATGGCTATCACATCACGTTTACACTCAAAATCACGCCGGGTTGCGTTGGGTCCGAAGCCGTTACACCTTTCACTCGGTCGGATGATCGAGGTCCTTCTGAACCACAATGCCGATATCAACGCCAAAGACCTAAAGGGGAGGACCCCTCTTGATGTCGCGATCCAAAGATTCGTTTGTGGACAAATCCCAGGGTTTAATCTTGGACTCAACACTTCCGTGGAACTGGGGAACGCTATTGATGTGTTGATTGAGAACGGCGCTTTTATCACTCGGGCTGGCTTGCGGCTCTATCGCCGCTGCGTTTTGTTGTTCTCTGAGGATAATCGCGATGTACGAAACCTCCAGCACCTTCCGCACAGGTCATTGGAGAATGGCTTCATATCTTCTTTCGATTTCATGACAGTACCATTCGCGGTATTGTTTCGGATGGCATTATCGAAGCTGGGACGTAAATCGATGCGAGACATAGGTGACTATTGTTGACGTTTTTTTTTTTGAGGATCTGCTATCCATGATCATCATCATCGCTCTCCCCTTTCTAATGCTATTTTTTTTTGTACGTAATCACCACGAAGGTGAAGGCTATCTACTGTAAGGAGATCTATTTTAGGCTTTGCTTTGCTCAGGCCGCCCTTCCGCAGTGGCAATTCCTGTTCGAAGAGGAGCGAGGGAAACATGCACCGGTGGCAGACAGACCATCAGCGCCATCGAGATCGCGAAGCATTCCGCTGACGTCCGCCGGTGGCTCCTGGCCAATCGCTATACACATCAACGGAAAAGCGCAAGTCCAGATGATGGTGGCGCAGGACAAGGCATGAGCAAGCCATGGTCAGGAGTGCAGCTGACGCCGCTGATAGTTCGGTCGACCGAACTATCAGCGGCGTCACGACGAACTTGTTCTGGGCCATTTGCGTCGTCTTGCCGTGGTTCGCAGAGGGTTCGAAGGGGAGGTCCTGCGTTGGCCGTCCGCAAGCGAGCGTCTTTTCTTGGGCATTTGATGTTTATTCTTCTTTTTCGCTGTCGTTTTCCTTCGGGTCCGTTAGTGGAATGTAGTCGTTTTCCCATGAATTCGGAGTACTCTCGGTGAATCGGATTGGTTTCACATTTGGCGCAGGAGTCTAAAGTCTATTCGAGCCGCCCGGGACATGCTTTTGGTGGTCATTGGTCATATTCTTTTCGCATGTCTCAAAAACAACGAAGGCATATCACTGTGTCTCGATCTAAGGCAAAGCAATCAAGACAGGCAAGATGCCCGATTACTATTTCGAATTACTGCACAATTGTTCCGTGGCTTACCAATACTCTTGGAACTGTCTATACCTTTTTGATCATAACCATCCTCTTCAAAAACTTACTCTTCACCTCTGGTCTCCTCTCATACGGCGCGCCTTCTACAGACTGTTCCGTGACAGGGTCAATACCATCAGTATCCTGGCCCTTCTCTGCAGCTAGGCGTTCGAGCTCTCCAATCTTCCAGGCCCTCAGCAACCACATAAATACCGCGGCGCCCACATACATGAACCCGGTGAAGATCTGGGCACCAAGGTAATTTCCACCATTAGCCGCCGTGATCTGCAGGGCGATTGCCTCGGAAAAAGTAGTCGGCAGAACAAGAACAAGCCAAGTGATGGACAGGGCCGAAGGCAGATCCGCCAGACCAATGGCCTCGGTAGTAACGGGCGCGACGACAGCCCAATAGGTGCCGGCAACCATGCCGACGACAAGGGAGAAGAAGATCATGACTCCGTAGCTCTTGGCAAAGATCCAGATGACGAGCGAGAAGAGGCCGGCGAGGAAAGTCATGGTAGCGGCCATGTTCATGCGGCCGATGGCGTCGCTGAAATAACCGATTGGCGGGCGGCCGAGGGCTTGACCGAGGTTGAGCATGGCGCCGATGACGGAGCCCTGGTGCGCTGACAGGCCAATTCCGCTTTGGGCGTAGTTGGGCAGGGAGAACAGCAGCACGATATAGCCCAACATGCTCAAGAAGCCGAAAGCCAAGAGTAGGAGGAACTGTGGACGGCGGAAGAGGCGGTAGTCGAAAGCCAGTTGCGAGGAGCCGATCTTCTTGTAGCGGTCCTTGATGAGCAGGGCGCAGATGGTGTTGACGGTGAAGGCGCAGATGCCCAGAACGCGGAAGGCCCAGCCCAGGCCGATGTTCTGGATCATGGCGTTCGTGGCCAGCGAGTACATCAGACCGCCCAGGCCAGAACCGGAGGCGGCAATGCCGTTGGCGAAGCTGCGGCGCGTTGTGAACCATTGCGGTACCACGCCGACGGAGCCCACGAACAGAAAACCCATGCCCCAGCCGAAGCATACACCCTGGCTCAGGAAGAGCTGCCATATCTCTTTCGCAAAAGACGCGCCAATGAGGGAGAGGGTCTCAAAGAAAACTCCGATTAGAAGAGTGGCACGGGTGCCGAACCGGCGAGTGGTCATGGTGGCCAGCGGAGAGACAAAGAGGGCCTGCGAGATGGAAAGACCGCCCACGAAGGCAAAGTCGAGACGGGTGGCGCCTGGGAAGACATTGTTGGCGAGGTAGTGGGCCAGGAAGACGCCGTAGCTCTGGAGAGGGCGTGAGGAAGGGCCGAAGCAGCAGGTTGGCGGGCGGATGACTTACGCTGTTCAAGCCCCAGGTGTGGGCGTTGATCCAGAAGGTGGCAGCGCAGCACACCCATCCGTAGCCTCCGTTGGGCGGCACGTCGGCTTTGGTAGTCTCAGGCAGAGCGGGAGGCACAGACGGCGGCTCATCCAGATTCGTGTCTGGCTCGTCCAGCGCCTTTTCGGGCTCGCCGTGCTTGTCTGAGGCGGCGGGGGACGGGTCGCGCGTCCGCGACAGCTCGAAGGACTGCAGCGAGGCGGGCATGGCGGCGACGGGCGAGGAACAGGCGCGGCGGCTCCATGGCTGCGATGGCGGCGGGGGACGGTCTTTTAGTCAACGGAGCAGCGCGTGGGCTCGGGAATAAGAGCGCAGTGCCGTCTTGTCTGCCGTTTTGCCGCGCGCCGCGGGGATCGCCCTCTGATCCTCCCGCCAACCCCACGCGGCGGCGCGTTGCATCACGAGGCGGCCGGCGGCGGGCATGACGCAGTGCGGCTGAGCGGCGTCCGGGGAAGCCTGCGACAGCGGGAGAGCGGGCAGGGCGGCCGCCTGGGATCCCTGGGGCGGGAGGCGCTGGCGGCCGCGCAGGCGTTTGGCGTTGCTGCGACGACCCCAGCACAACACCAGCGCACCGCCTTGGCGGCCACCTATCGCCAGCCATCTCCTCTCCGCCCTCCCCAGCGCCCTTTCCTCCACGTAGCCCGCCATTCGCTCGCTTGACCGCTCCCCGTTCGAGCCTCACCCTATCCTCGCCCGCAACGTCGCCGCCCGCTCGCTCCCCACCGCCGTCCCCTCGCTCCTCCGCCCAGCTCTCAAGACGCATCGCGCTGCACTGCAGCATTCCAGCCAAGCTCGCCCAGCATGCTGTCGCGCTCGCGCAGCAAAGACAAGGGCAGCGCCATCCCCGGGCCCACCTACATGTCCAATGAGCAGTTCGGTCAGTACTCCCGCTCCCTCTCCACGCCGCTGATGTGCCAACTCCCCAATGCACAGGCAACTACCTCCGCGACATCCGTAGCAACCGTCCTGCCCGCCCGAATGGCTCGCGCCCGCTGCCTCCCTCGTCCATGGGCTCCCTCCGCTCGCGAGCCGATGGCACCGCAACTCCTGAGCCGCAGGACCCGCCGTCGCTGACCCCGCCCAGGTCGCAACCGCCGAGGAGCTCCAGTGCTCTCTCGCACCGCGACATGGCCACTCCCTCGTCTGGTAGCAAGGGCTCCCTGCGCGAGCGCCTGGCTCCTCGGGCCTCCTCCAGCTTGGGCCGGCCCCTTGTGCGCGACCCCTTCACCCGATCCTCCTCGCGGAACTCGTTCGTCCAGGACCCGGCTACAATTGAGCGCTCGGCGTCGCGCACGTCGACACGCTCGACGAGCGACGAGCATCGCCGCTCGTACCGTGAGAGCGGTCATCGCTGGCTGGAACGCCACCAGGCACAGTCGCTCAGGAAAGCACTGGAGGACATGGACATGCACGAGGAGCAGAAGCTCTTTGATGCAGCCCGCGACGAGGCCGCAGAGCTGGTCTGGAAGCACCAGAACCCCAAGGCCGCTTATCGGAGCCCCGATGCGCCGTATGAGTACACGGCCCATGTGAAGAGGGGGAGCCACGCCCGAGCGCAGAGCTATGACGCCCCCTCGCCACAGTCGAGCGGTCGCAACAGCGCGCTCAGCAGTCGCGGCTCCGGCTCCAGCTCCTCATCCGTCAAAGTGCACGACACCGCGATCGCCGAGTCGGAGGCCAAGCCCAGATCCAAAAAGGAAACCGCCGCCCACACGTCCAAGCCCATGGAGCCCGCCACGCAGTCGCCCGTCAAGGGCCATGTCTCGTTCGATCTCCCCCACACCAGACGCCGAAGCAGCGGTTCTAAGAGGAAACCCAGTGGCAGTCTTTTCGAGAACCCCAACGACAAGATTTATGAAGAGCCCGAGGAGGCTGCTCCAGCTCCGCCTGCTGAAGAGAAGCCAGCCCCGCAATCGCCATCGAAGCTGCCAATCCACACCCGCAGGAACCCCTTTTCGCGCATTCAGTTCGGTCGCGATAACCTGAACCGATCAAGCACCGATTCGCAAGTGCCCACTAAGAATAGGTTTGACAGGTTTGAGATTCATAGGAATCCGCCTTCGCAGTCGCGTAACCCGGCGTACACCCGCAACGAGAATGCGCCCACAACCCCAACACAGGCCGAGCATGCTGCCCCTAGTTCTGAAGAGAACTCGCCCGTCAAGATGAAAGATGGTAAGGAGATTCGAGGTGATGACATCCGTGCAGCCACCAGCATGAGACTCAAGGATCGGAGTCCCAAGTTGCCCACTCCCACCATGGTCAGCGATAGTCCTGGACGTCCGATCGTCAGCTTCCAGAAGGACTACAAGCCGAAGGAGATCGAGCTTAAGGAAGAGCAGTCGAAATCGGTTCCTCAAACTCAGGCGCCCGAAACGCGCATCCAGCCAAAGGCGTACCCTCCAAGTCCTACCAAAAGCTCAAGCGCCCCGGCTATCCCGACGATTAATGTGCCCGACTCGCCCAGAATGAAGTCGCAAAGCTCTGCAGCACCGCGCATCCCAGTCATCAACGTTCCCGACGACCCTCCTCGCGCCAAGCCCCAGAGCTCTGCCGCACCACCCATCCCAAGCATTGCCGTCTCCGACGGCCCATCCGTCCCCTCAATCAACGTATTCGACTCCGCACCCCCCAGCATCAACGTCTCCTCTGCCTCAGGCAGCGCCTCCATGCGGCCACTTCCCAAAATCCACGCTCCCTCCTCCTCCGCCCGTCCCCTCCCCGACCCTAAATCCGCACCTAAGGGCCGCCCCTTCCCGCGGCACGCCAACACCGCTCCTTCATCCCTGCCGAACAGCCACTGGACCCCAACCGGCGGCGTCCGCACCTCGGCCCTCTGCGAAGCCTGCGCCCTCCCCATCGCCGGCCGCATCGTCAGCGCCGCGGGGGCCCGCTTCCACCCCGAGTGCTTCCGGTGCTACCATTGCGGCGAGGCGCTCGAGTGCGTAGCGTTCTACCCGGAGCCGGCGGCGAAGCGGGAGGAGCGGGTCGAGCGCATCACGAGGCGGGCGAACGGCGAGGATGTGGAGGGAGGCGAAGAGGAGGATGGGGATGAGGGGTTGAGGTTCTATTGCCATTTGGATTATCATGAGTTCTTCAGTCCGAGGTGTAAGAGTTGCAAGACGCCCATTGAGGGGGAGGTTATAGTGGCTTGTGGGGCGGAGTGGCATGCTGGGCATTTCTTTTGTGCGGAGTGTGGGGATGTAAGTATCTTTTTCGTTTCCAGTCTCGATGTTTTCATTATGTTTCGTGGCTGTTTTCCTTCGTCACCTTCCCTCTTGGTTTTTTGTGCGAGTCTTGGAGATGTGCTGACCTTGTCACGTCCAACAGCCTTTCGACTCGAGCACCCCCTTCGTCGAAAAGGACGGTTATGCCTGGTGCGTCAACTGTCACACCAACCGCTACTCGACCAAGTGCAAGAAGTGCAGGAAGCCGGTCACAGATACTGTGCTCAAGGCACTAGGATTTGAGTGGCATCCTAATTGCTTCGTTTGCACGGTAAGTCATTGCTTCACAATTATGTCCATGAAAGATACCTGGTGGTGCTGACGGCCTTGCTCAACAGGAATGCTCGGGCGAGTTCGTGGACGGTAGGTACTTCCTCCGCGGCGAGACGAAGGATCCGGTTTGCGTGAAGTGCGAGGAGAGGAGGTTGAAGGCTTGAGGTGCCGGGCGATGGCTGGTGATGACGGTTTGGTCTCTACACTTCTCATTCCTGTGCTTTTCTTATTAATTGGCCTCTATTTTCCTTCCAGTCACTCTTTAAATGATTTTGCGTACTGTAGCTCTGTATTACTTTTTTCTTGCTAGTCATTGTTTTGGGTATAGCGGGTGTTGAGGTTATGGTGAGGGAGTGTATGGTGCTTTTTGGATGGTTCCGTATCTCATAGCGTTGTCATTCCCGTGCATGTGCATTGGAAGGAGTAATTGACACGAGCTCCTCTATTTATTCACTTTCTGACGTGCTTGATTTAAGAACACTCAACTACCGATCGCTGTGCTGTGTGCTTCTTGAGATTGTCCTTCTTTCACACCTGTTTGGGAGATAGCGGCGACATACTGGGCTGTGGGACCTCCTTCTGAGTAATCTGTCTTCACTGGCTTGTCGCAGAATGCTAGGTCATCATTCCAGAGGCTTCCCAAAGGTCTTTTTTCTTCTTTTTCGACGTCGAGCATTAAGTAAAGGTGATTTTGCTGACTGCCTCCTAACAGCAAAGCTGATCTCCAGCAACACCGCTGGAAGGTGCATATCATCATTTGACGCATGTAAAGCAAATTCTGCAAGCGTGCAGCTTTTCCCGCTAAAGTGCGATCTTTATCCCGGCCGCGAAGTGTCGTCCAGGCGCCTTGTTTGTTGGTCGTCTGAGCAGCGCAGCACTCACGCTTGCTGACGAAAGTCTCTGCCCGCGCGCCATGTAAGTGTCATACAGACCTAGGCCGCGGCGAGTGGTGCCATTTTTTTTGTCTGGCCGTACAGACGCAAAGCCACGCGCGTGACCCGTTGTTCTGTACATACAAACCCAAACCACCTTACGATTGAGATGGCGAGGTGACGAGGTACTGCATCTGTCCCCCCTTCCCTCTATCTTGCTTGATACACCACTTTCTTCGGCTCCTCGCTGGTGGGCTTGGAAGTCAGGAGTGTACCTACTACTGAAAAGCTCATAGAAACGCCGGGGCTTAGCTGGGCCGCCTGGGAGGCCTCCACCAATTTCAGATCAATTTTGCTTCGCTGAAAATCTGTTCCTTCATTCTTCCGCTTTCTACCCCGTCTTTGTGTCCCTAGGCGGCGTCCGCAGTCCCTTCCCGCCAGGTAACCGAGTGTTCAGCCCGTGTGGCCACTATGGATTTGGCACACATGTATGTGCAATGCTCCATCTGCACGAAGAGGAGTGAGTAGAATCACCAATGAGAACCACTGAATGCAAGGTGGGTCATATGCAACAGCAATGTTAAGTCACCAAGTCCTTTTGGACGAATGTATGCAATGTTGACAATCCAAAAGCCCACCCAAACCCTAATTGGAGAAAAAAAAGAGGTAGAAACAAAACACCAGCGCTCACAAAACGCGACCATCACCGGTACCCTACGCAACAAACCCCCCCACACGCCCCTCAAAACTCCATCCCGCACCATCAAACGAGCCCGACGCTGAAAAAACTAAAAAGCTCTTACCTACCAAGATCTCCCAGCGAAGCCAGCACGCACCCATTAACCACCTTCAACTCTGCGAGGACCCCCCATTCCCCCTACCCCCAGCCCTCCTCAAATCCACCCCAATATTCCAAGTATCCAAAAAGGAATCCGCCGCATCCATAGCAGAGTCCAAGTCAACCTCGTCCAAAAAATTCTGCCGCTGGCCCGGCTGCTGCGGCGACGACCGCTGCGAGCCCTGCTGGCTGAACGTAGTATGGGTCTGCGACAGCGGCCGGCGAGACGCGCGAGGCAAGGAACGGCTTGATGCGGACGGAGCGGGCGCAGATGACGATGGCGGCTGCGTGAGCCTTGGGAAGCTGGATGTGGTTGGGCTCGGGTTGGCGGGATGGGCTGCGAAGTCGGTGGGGTTGAGCTTGATGCTGGATGTCAGGGTTGGGTTGAGAGAGTGGGGCTTCAGTCCTGATGATGTATGGTCTGGTGCAGAGCTCGAGAACTTTGGCGGCGCGGGTGTTGCGGTCATGTTAGCGACGGTGGGGTCGGTGGTGTCGCCGTCGACGTTGATTTGAACGGCGATGTCGATCTGGCTTTGAGGGTTGATACTGTCTGCAAACTTCAGAGGTGAAGCCGCTAGCATGACCCTCTTCCGTTTGTTGCTCTTCTTTACCGTGCTAAATTGGAGCGGCGACGCGCCGTCCAACAATTCCTGAGTGCTTATAAGCGCAGGAGAAAGCTTGGGTATGTTATCTGCAAGGAACGGTTTGCCCCTGTTGAAGTCCTTGAATGGTGTAATGGCAGTGTACTCTGCGGGTGGTTGAGACGGCGGAGGCGTGCTGGTTCTAGTCTGCTGCGAGCTGGTGATCCTATCAGGTGATGGAGCCGGATTTTCTTTGCATGGCGATTTGAATTGTTGCTGGAACGCTTGCTGAGCGAGATGAATAGCCGCCTGAGTGGAGAAATCACGAGCCTGGCTGGTTTGATCCTCTCTGTTGTCTTGACTACCGCTTCCAGCATTTCCTACTTCGGTGATAGGCTGGCCATCAGTCTGGGCGTCCGGGCTTGTTGCATCAATATTTTCCGTGGGGAATGACTCAAAAGTCATCAGACGGGCCCTCTTGTTCTGTGCGAGCGGGCGTTTGGTGGACTGACTAGTAGGAAGAAGCTTCGGTACATTTTCGGTAGGATCAGAAAGCTTTCGGTACACGAATCCGGAAGAATTGGCTGAGGTTGGCGAAGCGTGCAGAGGATGCGTCTTCTTTGGCTTCTTCGGCTTCGTTGGAGCGGGTGCAACTGATCTCTCCGCAGATTGCAAAGAAGCTTCCTTCAAGAGTGAACGATCCGAGACTTTGTTCGCGTCAGGTATTTGGATTGGCGGCATGCTGTTTTCCTGGCCTTCAAATGGGTTGCCCAAAGATTGCAAAGCTGCTTTCTGGAAACGAACATCACCTGCAACCATGACAATAACATCCTCATTGCTTGGGTGCGAAGGTGGTCGTATCACATCTGCTGGGTTGACTCTATTTGTGGTAGGCCTGACACCCAGGATGGGTCGAGTTGTTGGAGTAGTGCTAACGACCTGATCGGGAGGCTCGGCTGGGGGCGAGGAGAAGCGTTGATTGATAGGTGTGAACCCACTGGGATGTTTTCGACGCGCTTGATGTCTCGGACGAGTAGAGCCGCCTCGAGCAGCGCCGCCAAAGGCAGAATCAACTCTCTCAGCCGTTTGAGGTGCTGCTGTAGACGGGGGGTCTTCTCGATTCACTCGTGCAGCCCTGGCAACTCCCGAGGGTTCCATATTACCCAGAGAGGCTGGCTTCTGCAGTGAGCGCTCGTTGACATTTGCCTGAAGCGATAAAGGGACACCACTGTCTGCCGCCAATTGCTCCGTGTTATTGCCTTTCCCAGAATTTTTTCTTGAATCCGACTCGTGTATGTGAACTGAACTACGTTGTTGTGCGGACAACTTTTTATTTCTTAAGGACGTCGATGATTGAACAGATGGGGCAGACGGCCTGGCGCGAGGGCGTTTCTTCGCAATCGTGTCGTTGTCAGGGAAGGATGACGGAACAAGAGCATTTCCATTCTCGACTCTATGAGGACGTTCCTCTGGTACCAGCGAGCGGTTACGCTCATATCGTGATCTAGGACGAACCTTGTCTTGGACAGTTGCATCTTTATTTTCTGTCTTGAATCGTTTATGAGGTCGCCTTGTTGGAGTTACTGCGTCCATCACATGATTCCGTTCTTGGAGGCTGTGTAGGTCCCTTGGCGGCGGCTCTGGGCTGCTGACAGGAGACCCTAGACGGCTTAACCACTCGTCCGTAAAGCTGCTGCGGATTTCCCTCGATCCGTAGGCCCTGTTTATCGCATATTGCTCGGCAGGATCTTCAGCGTCCTCGGCCGCCGTCAGGTTAACCGGTCGAGCAGAATTCTTCCCGAGAGGATCATTCAGCACCGCAGCAGCCTTCTCTTCCCGTTTTTGCAGACGGATCCGTCGCTGCTCTCTTCTTTCTGCCTTTGCCCTTTGTTTCTCTGCATCTGCGCGCTCCGCTTCAGCCCTTGCCTGGCGCTCTGCCTGTTGGCGGATGGAAGTGGAAGTAGGACGTCCGGAGAAGCGCCCAACTGGATCGTGCCGCGAGGCGGTCGAGGCAGGAGGATAGCGTTGCCGCACACGGCGTCCGGCGGCCGGGATGGATGCCTCCGGTTTGGGCGAAGTTGCAGGTTGCCGGGTTTTCTTCGAAGCCCACGGATTCTGCCAGTTCGACTCGAAGGGGCCTTTCAACGCAGCCGAGAGGATGACAGGCGTGAAGCCCTGCAAGTATCGCTCAGCGATACTCTCGATGCGACGGCGCTTAGCCTCACGCTGGGGGATGTCGTCTCCGAATTCCGAGTCGCGGAGAGCCGAAGGGAGGTCACAGGGCTCGCAGGTCAGCGTGGTAAAGAGCGGATGGCGCGGAATGCGTGCCATGGCGGAGATCAACGACAGTCAGCGGCGCGAGACCGCGACATAGCTTGGTGCGTCGCAGACAGAGCGGATGGCTGGGGGCAGCGCAGCTGCAGTCAGTGGGGAGGTGAGTTGGGGCGTGCCGAGGAAAAGGCGGCGGCAGTCACCGCGCGCTTCGCCGTCCGGGAGAGAGACGGTGCCGGGGGATCTCGCGGCAGCTAGGAAGCCATTGCGCAATGCGCTGCAGGCCAGGCGGTGGAGCGGGGACGCGGGTCGCAGCTGGAGGAGCGCACGTCGCGCTGGCGTGAGGCTGGGCGGGCGCTGAGTGGCGGGCGGGCGCGTTGCCTGGGAAACGACGCGTCGCCACCGTCTACTGGCCGCCGGGCGCCGCACTCTCCCCGCCGGCGCGCGAGTCTGTGCAAGAGTCCCATCCAAGACGTCAGTGGATCGACGCGATCTCGAGGCTCTGTTTCCCTGCGCGACCGCTGCTCCTCTGCCCACCTGCAGCCGCTCTCCGCCAGCGTGCGCGTCGACCTCTGCCCGCTGCCCACGCCCATCGCCCGCGCGTTAATCTCGTCAACAACGCCCGGCGCCGCAGAGGCCACCCCAGGCCGCGCAGCGCGACGAAGATCGCCCGCCCGCAAATTACGGCAGGCATAACACCATGTCGCAACCATGGCTGGAAGATCTCTCCGAGGATTGGGAGGACCGCCCGCCCTTCTCGTCGCCGCCGCCCGTCCTGACCGACACGCCCAAGTCGCTCCCGCCCAGCCGCCTGCCGCGCCTGCAGAGCTCGCCCGCGCTGGCAACCGTGCTGAACAGCATCCCAAACACCGGCAGCCCGTCCAGGCCCCTCCCCGGCAAGCGCAAGGCCGCCCTCGCCGAGCGCACGCACAGCGACAACAACATCCTCAACAACGCCAATGAGTCGCAGTCGCGTTCCGTGTCCGCCGAATCCCTCGACTCCGTCGTCCACCACGGCACCGTCGACATCAAGCCCTCCGCCTCGTCGCCAACGCGCCCAAAGAAGCCCCACGACACCCCGGAGTGGAAGAGAAGGCTCCTGCACGGCAAGATGGGCTATGGTGACCAGAAGGACCTGTTCAGCCCCATGGGCCTCGAGAACATCTTCCAGCAGCCTGCACAGCCGCGCTCGTCGCCTGTTGCCAAACGCTGTGGCCTGAGCATGATGAATACCAGCTTCGGAATACCCTCCAGCCCGCCGCCGTGGCCGTCGCAGCTCCCGCAGACCAAGAGCTCTCCCGTCAGGAATAGCATGCAATACAATTTGAACAGCAGCGCCTTGAATGGCGCTGCTGACTACGATTCAGCTCCAGACGAGGCTGCTGAACAGACCTCTGAGGATGAAGAGCACGACGATGCCTCTACCGATGGTTCGGAAATCCGCCATGCCCATCGTGTGGAGGAACAACCTGAGGACGCGTCGTTTCAAGACCAAGATGATGCATCTGCCGATGTTTCAGAAATTCGCCATGCCCATGCCGTGGAGGAACGGCCCGAGGACGCGTCGGTTCAAGAGCCAGATGCTCAAGAAGAATCACAACTCAATGAATCCGAGTTTGGACGTCCCACCGCACTGAACGACATGTCTTCCGCCCAGAAGTCTCGGGTCGTAAGCGGCCAAACAGAGCTGACAGACGACAGCTTCGGTCCTGTCTACATCACGAAGCACACAACGGAAGATGGTGAGGTTGAGTACGCCGCTGTAGACTTATCCAAGTCTGAGCTGGAGAAGATGCGTAACCTCGCTACAGAGAAAGAGCCCTCGCGCGTGTCAAATTTCAACGAAAGCCAAAACAGTTACGGCTCGCTACGCTCGGAACCGCTTCCAGAGGACCTCCCTACGGGAACGCCCGAACAGCTTACCGTTGGTGACTTTGTAAATCTCAAGCGCGGTGGCTTCTCTGCCGACGGATCGTTCAGAACACGCCCGCTGAGCCCGTCGCCTCTTGGCCGAAAGAATTCCAGTTCAGGTGTAGATGAGGCAGCTTTGCTCAGCAATCCGAGCGAGTCAGTCCCGGCCCTAGAGAGGCCATCAAGCAATTTGCGGCATCGATACTATCCCCGTCGATCGAGTCCTCCGATCTCGCCAAGCACACCCGCCCGTCGTCCAAACTCCTCTTACCTGCACCCAGACAGACCGCAATCATCTAGCAGCCCTCTAAAGCTGTTTGGTGATCACGATACTTTCACTGCAAACAAGCTTCAGCGCAGAATGAGTCAGTTGGAAGACACGCTTTTCCAGGAGGCGCATGCTGCCGAGAGGAGGAACAGCGCTGGTGGTTCAGGGAAACTCCTTGAAACACGTTTGCCTTCGGTCGAGGAAGCGAGTTTCCAGAGGTCTCCTGTTGTGGGATATGAGGGCGACATGGGTGAAGGAGACAACGCAGCCCACCAATCGTTCCGTGAATCAGCTGGGAGCTATTTTGGTCGTGGAGATCTTGACGATTATCCTTTTCCTGAACAGTCTTTCCGATCATCCCAGGACTCTTCCCGATCCGCCTCGGGTGATTCCGTAGAACAAGATGACCGTTCTGGATCTCCGCATCCAGATGATGCACCCAAATTCCAATTCAGCCTGAACGACGGTTTGTTGCAACAGACGATCCACACGAAACGTAAGCTCTCCAGACACACAGTCAAGAGCTGGACTACGACCGTTACGAACAAGAATTCTATCACGATTCCCAAATCTCCCCGAGTGGGCGCCAGAGATGCACTTGCCGCCCACGATGAAATTGAGCAAGCCGAAGGAAAGCGGGCTCCCCCCTCACCTTTCAAGAACCCCAGTGCAAAGCGTCGTCGGACCTTACTTCCTATGGACATGCAGTCTCGTGAGGATGATGTCGCATACGCAGTCGAGGAGAATCGTGGACCAATCCGATCAACCTCAAGAAGAAGGAGGAGTCAGGAGAACCGCCTTGAGAGATATTTGCATTCGGCAGATCCGGAGTTGCTTGGCAGGAGAAACGTGCTGCGTCCACGAAACCCTACCCCGAGTCAGCGCAGACGTGAGCAAATTCAAGCCGACATCCTTGAAGCGACAGAGGCATACCTGCACAGTTCTCCAAAGGGGCTGCAGGTTATTCAAGAGCACCTTGAAAGCCCTGAGTCTCGCGACCGCTCCTCTTATGCCGATGACGAGAGGGCAGTAGCAAGTCAGATAGCTGCCTTTTCGATCAAGCTGCGCCAGGGAATGAAGGATGAGGACCGTAAGCGGTCTGTCACAACTCAGGATTTCCTCGACGAAGCTCGTTTGATTATGGACCATATTCGTGCCAGAGGCAGGCCCAACAGCGCGCTCCAGAGCTTGGCGGAATCCGGAGCGGAAACCCCGACTCATTTGCGATCCGACTTTGACCTACTCACCGTACCCGACTCACCGCTCTCATTTTCAAGGCCGCCAAGTCGTGAAGGCTCAAAGGGTGGCTGGAGAAATCCCGGAACATCGAACCAAAATCCTCGTGTCGTCAGTCATCTGCGGAAGTTCCAGGAGGACGACGGTGAAGACTTTATGGCTTCAAGTTTCCGCTCATTCAACGTAAAACAGTTGGAGGAGAGGACGAACGAGGATAGCGAGCTCTTCCAGGGCCAGTCCCCTGATATCCGTATCTTGACAAACAATCTGACGCAACGCCGCCGGGAACGAGGTCAATCCGATGCCACACGATTTGGATCGAAAGATTCGGGTCACGGCGATTCTCATCAGTCACGTCCTTCTACTATGGAATCATCGCTGGGTCGTACGAATATGACTACCTTCTCCCGCCGGTCCGACAATGTTGCAACGCTCGCTCCCGAAGCTGTTGCTCATCTTATCCCCGAAGAGATTGCAGGCATGAGTTTCGACCGAGACAAGGGCATATGGATCAAACGTAAGAGCGTTGTAGCACAACCTTCTTCGGCGGACGTTAGCAATGTCACGACGAGCGAGGATGATCCGCTGAGAAACATTCCAGACTTGACAGTGGACGAGGTGAAGGAGCGGAGGCGCATGAGCCAGTACCCTCCTTCCCCCGAGCATCTCAAACATCCCCGGGATGAAGACGACGTCTTTTTTGACAGTTTCGCAACATCTGCCAGCCCTTACAAACCAACCGAACCGGCTTCAGATCCTCCCAGGCCGTGTACGCGTGAAGGAGCCGAAATACCACCCTCTGACACAAACAGCGCCCCTTCCAAGCTTTCGACCCACTTTTCTTCGAGTAACTCCCAAGCGGAAACTAGAGCGACATCGCTGAGTGAGAGGCATGCGAATTACATCCCGAAGCACATCCGCCGTGAGGAAACCATCCTTGAAATCCCTTCCTCACAACTTGAGGAAGACTACGAACACGACTTCAAAATCTTCGACGATTCTCGACCCCGAGAAGCTAGCAATGGATTACGGAAGACTGGAAGCTTGCCTTTTGCATCGCAGGGAGTGGCCGAACACGACGTGCATGAGGGCTTCTCCAAAGTCGATTCACCCACTCCCAACGCCCTTTCTCGGCTTGACGCTTTTGAAGATGAAGAACACGACGTTCCGACTCCGCTCAAGCGCGACTTCGTAACACCGAGGTCGAGGTTCAGCGGATACCGTAGGGTCACGAAACAAACGGTCACAGACTTCAGCCCTTCACCTTCTCCTGCTCGCGACAACGAGCTCTCCATCGTCAAGCACCCAGACTCTGAACAGCGTCGGATGAGATTCCAAGTCAGCGTTTCACGCCCAGCCGGGCCGCCAGCAGCTGTTCCCAATTCGCCTGCAAACCCCTACAGTCAAAACCCCTGCGGCTACGCCGATGTGACCTTTGTGCTCAGCGAACTTCCACCTTTCACAGTGAGCGGGGAGGATGAACGTGAGTTACCTAACCGTACTCTTGTGAAGCGCAACGGCACAGACGCAATAAATGTGCTCGAAGATCGGTTTGCGCAAGGCACGATCGAGCTGGTGAAAGCACTCCAAGATAACGAGCCCGATGAGCCATTCTGGGAGGATCTTCGTCGTCTGGACCTGCAGGAGAAGGACTTGCCCACGCTGAACCGTCTCGATGAGCTATGCTATCGCATTGAGGCACTGGACGTTTCCAACAACCACATTGCACAGCTGGCAGGCGCACCTACAAGTGTGCGACGTCTCGATATCAGTAACAATTGCCTGAACAGCCTGACTAGCTGGGGCCATCTCACAAATTTGCAGTACCTGGATGTGTCTGGCAACGCTATTGATAGTCTCAAGGGGTTTTCAATGTTGGTGCATCTGAGGGAGCTCAAGGTTGACGACAACGAGGTTGAAAGTCTCGAGGGAATCACGGAATTGGATGCTCTCCTCAAGCTGAGCCTGAAGGGTAACAAGATTAAGAAGGTGGACTTCCAGGGCGCCTATCTGTAAGTGGACTTCAACCTTACGGAAAGTTGGTTAATGCTGACCAGTTATAGTGATCGTCTGACTGAGCTGGACTTGTCGGACAACGAGGTTAGCAGTGTTCGCTCCCTCGATGCGCTGCCATTGCTGGAGAGGTTGAATCTGGATGACAATGAGCTGTCTCAATTTCCTACGCAGTCTGCTTCCAACCGTGTCCCTAAGATCACCCATCTCAGTCTCAGCCGCAACCGCCTTGACAGCCTCGACGTATCCTCTTTCCCCTCTCTTAGGACTCTTACCGCCGACTCCAACAATCTCTCGTCCCTCTTCGGAATCGCCAGGCTTCGCCATCTCCGCGTCCTCTCAGCACGCGACCAACACCCTACCTCCGGCGTCTTCGAAGTCTCCTCCTTCCTCTCCAACCCCGACATCTCAGAGCTCTACCTCTCCTCCAACACCATCCCCGCCCTCTCCTTCCCAGAGGACGCAGCAACCCCCTTTCTCAACCTCCACCGCCTCGAGCTCGCCTCCTGCGGCCTCCACACCCTCCCCAACACATTCGGCCAGCTCGCCCCCAACATCCGCTCCCTCAACCTCAATTTCAACGCCCTCAAGGACCTCCGCCCCCTCCTCAACGCCAAGAAACTCGCCCGCCTCGACCTCGCAGGCAACCGCCTCAGCCGCCTCCGCCGCAACGTCCTCGTCCTCGGCAAGATCGCCACGCTGCGCCGCGTCGATCTGAGGAACAATGCGTTCAACGTCGGTTTCTACCCGCCGCCGACGGCGGACCGGAGGGTCGTGTCGCAGCATGGTGGCGGCGCGGACGATGTCCATGAGGATGAGGAGGTGGCGGATAATTCGCTCCTGGAGCACGAACCGCCGTCGTCGTCGTCGGGTACGGCGCCGGAGGCCCGAGGCCAAGCGCTGGTCCTGCCGACTGCGGATGAGGACAGGGATCGCACGTATCTGTCCAGGTTGGATGCGGATACGAAGCTTAGGCGGAGAGTGTATGAGATGCTGGTTGCACATAGCTGCAAGGGGCTGCGGGCGCTGGATGGGCTGGCGTTTAGGAGGGAGGAGGTCATGCGGAAGGATGAGGTTTGGGAGAGGTTGTTGCTGTTGGGGGTGGTGAGGAAGAAGAAGGGTGGGGAGGGGGTGGTTGTGGAGGATGGGGAGGGGGAGGATGTGGGTGGGGAGGGGAAGAAGGGTGTCGAGGTGCAGGTTAATGAGGTGGTGTCCGCGTGAGTGGGGGATTTGAGTGGGTTTGTGGGGCGATTCTCTGCTTCTGGTTTTTGTCTTTTCTTTGCTTTGATGTTGGTGTTGGTGTGAGGGGCCTTTTTTTACTGTGTGCATTAAGTATATGATATCATGGGTATGGGTTTATGGTCAGGGGTTGGTACGGGCGGTGTTGGGGTATCTTTTATTAGTCAGGTGTTGCGTATGTGCGCACGGCTTGGAGCAAATAATGGAGCATACCTTATTCTGTTCAGGAATGTTTCTACCGTTGTTTTTGTTTTCTGATACAATGATTTGCGGTTGGCCTACACTGTGAGTATGCTCAGGAGCTTCGAGAAGCATTCCTTTCAAACAAAAAGAGATGTCAACACCAACTGAGTTGTTTCAAACAAGCTCCTCAATTAATACTTCTCCTATCCCGCATCGAACCATCACTTGACTATTGGACCCGAAGCGACCTAGACGGAAGAAGCACATGACGTTCTTAACAACGTCTTTGTAAGCTGCATTTTAAGTCTTGATATAGTCATTATCATTCATCGCATTTTGCTTGCCCCCGTAAGCTTCACTCTAACCGCTTTAAAGTTTGCGCGGCTTGATAGCCTGCTGACGAGGCACCGTGTCGATATAGCCCGCAGCCTTGACAAGAGGGATATCGCCAGTGCTCATGTCGGTCCTGTACTTCCCGCCGAAGGTAGTGACCAAGAAGCCCATCGGGAAGCCAACATCAAACGGCACCGCGTCCTCAATCTCCTCAATATCCTCCGGGGTGAGCTCCAGACTCAGCGCCTCGATATTCCCCTTCAGATGCTCGATCTTCCTCCCACCGACAATGGGGAAGACGTAGGGAGTCTTGTGCATGACGTACGCCAAGGCGACCGAGGTGATCTTCGTGCCCTTCCGCTGCGCGACCTTGTCCAGAGCGATGGCGGCCGCCTTCTGTTTCTCCGTCTGCGGCCGCATCGTGCGTCCTTCCTTCTTCTCGTCCTCCAGGAAGAAGTTGCCTTGCCCGAGGGCGCCCCACGGCGCGAGAGCCATGCCCTCGTCTCGAGCCATGGGCAGGATGTCGCGCTCGAAGTCACGGTCCGCACAGTTCCAACGGCCCTGGTAGACGGAAAATTGGGTGAGGCCGTGGTCCCGCGCATCTGCAGTTGGTGCTGTGTCAGTCCTGCCATCGATCCAATCGCGGGGAAGGCATACATTGGTTGGCCTTGCTCACCACCCAGGCAGGGGTGTCCGAAATCCCGAGGTACAGCACCTTCCCGGCAGCAACGAGGTGGTGCAGGCTCTGCATCAGCTCCGGGATCGAGGTCGAGAAGTCCCACCAGTGGAGGTAGAGCAGGTCGATGTAGTCAGTCCGCAGCTTCCGCAGGCTGGCGTCGACGCTGAGCTTCAGGCTCTTGCTGTGGTTCCCCTGGAAGTTGACCCGGATCTTCTCGCCGGACTTGCCGCTCGGGTAGCAGGTGGTGAATTTGGTCGCGATGACCAGCTGGTCGCGGATCTTGCGGGCTTCGATCCACTCGCCCAGCCACTCCTCGCTTTCCTCGGCCTGCAGCTGGATTAGGACCTTTTGTTGGAGGAAAACAGGGGGCTCAATGAGGCACCTGGTAGTTGTTTGCTGTGTCTATGAAGTTTCCGCCGTTCTCGAAGAAGAAGTCGAGGATCTCGAAGGTGGTGGCTTTGTTGCACTCGCCCATAAAGCCGCTCCTGCAGTTGAGGTTAGCGGCTTGTCGAGCCATCACTGGCGTCGGCATCTGGCCGGCTTACCAGGCATCGCCAAAGTTCATGGCACCGAGACAAAGAGGCGAGACCCTGACGCCCGCGGTGGGCGAGAGGATGCGGTGATAGCCGAGGGCGCTCTTGGGCTGAGGGGCAGCTGGGAAAGCCATGTTGGTCGTAGAATTGAAGCGGTGTGGCGCGAGAATGTAGTGGTGAGAAGGGTACAGAGAAAGAGCAGAGCTGCTGGACAGCGGAGTATAAATATTCTTTGTCTCACGAACAAGGCTGTGGGACCTCATGGTACGTTAAGTCAGCGCGGGGAGAGAGCTGCATATTTGGTTGCGTTATCTCCATCTAATTCCGTTGTCTCCCCTTTCTCCTTCTTAACTCCGCCGGGATTGCCGCCGCGACATTGTATGTCGCAAACAGTCTGTGGCTCGTTGAAGATCTTATCATGCGATGCATCTGAGATAAGCGTCCCAACTCTCTCGATTACGTCATAGCGGAACCTGAGAGTAATAAATGACTGAAGGATGGGATGAAGGACGGAGATATGCAACGACCCAAGAAGCCCTGGCTGCTAGGGCTGTCGAGTCGAAATCCGGAATGGATCCACTGTCAAAACCCTCAACAGCACGGCATCGACAGCTCAATTGGCTGGACTGTTGTAGGCCTGTCGCTCCGAGTGTTTTACCTCGACGGGCTTAGCCCCGCCCCGCACGGATCCCTCTACTTCCGCCCCGATGTCCAGAGCGAAGCATTTGTCTCCAACTTCACACAAGTCAGTCTTTAAACCTGGTGCAAGTAAGTGATGGACTGATGGAAGAAACTGTCCGGATCTTCGGCGTTGACTGCCCGTTAATTGGATAACTGCCCGTGGAAACGGAAGAGAGATGATTGGGCGGACTCATATAGCAATTACGCATTGCTCAGCTCGGACGCGGACAGTCTTGAATCCCTCCGGAATCCGTTTTTGTGAGCATCTCGGGCACACCGCTTAGAAACGGGAACGGAAACAGAGCAAACAATGCTCCGCGCCCGTTTCTCGTTCTTGTCGGCAAGTCCAAGAGATGCTTCTCGAGAGTTTATTGGTAGGTACCAGAAACGCCGCGTTTTATCAACATATGAACAAATAAAGAGATTTTCGCGACCTTGGTAAAAAAAATAATAATCCAATGGTGAACAACTGAGGTAGTGTTTACCTTGAGGCTCTGCCGCATTTTGTCCACTAGCGATTCTCGGCAGCTATCGCTCACCTTCGGTAAAACGCTGTGAATGTACGGCAACCAGTGCAAAAGATAAGGAAGGTTGTTAGAAATCGCAGAACAAGATGAAGCAAACAAGTGTTCATGGATATAATGTCTGAGAGAGAAACGTGGCAGAAAGAATGTTGCAACGGCCTGAGGCTTTAGTATATAAAGATTTTAAACTAAGCCTCTTCCGCCGCTAAATGGTGCAAACGCGCCATCCCGATCTCTGACCCGCATGGGTGAGACCTCAGAATCTGAAGTTTATTTCGGGAGACTTTCTCACTATGAATCCCGACAGCGGTGGAGAACGGTAAGCTTTACATGAGCCTGCGGTTCTAACCCCAAAGAGGTCTGTTTTGCTCCTTTCTCACTACCGTCGTTTGCATCCCAATCTCCCCGGTCACCTTTCGAGACTTTCATGGACAGTAAAGGACACGCACATGGGCTGCTGAAGAGAAGAAGATGTATGAGGGATGTGTATGATGTATCCAAGCCGAAGGGAGGGGCGACGAGCATAAGAACATTTCAGACGTGGAGTGAGGCATGGTCGGGTGTCTTGTACACCGCATGGAGAGATGTTTGGGGTGATAGGTGAATATCACGTGCAGAATCTTCATTACTGCCTGTTCAATCACCTGTCTGAAACATTTGTTTGGTCTTCTACCTTCCTCACTCTCCCTCCTCTTCCTTCTCTACCTCTCCGGCCCCAGGCTTTCTTTGCGCTCTCGCACCCACCGCTCACAGCCGCCGCCATGTCAGACTTCGAGCGCGTCGTCCGCATTGTCGTCGGCAATGACGGCGAGGCCTTCACAGTGCACGCTGCTGTCATGGCAAAGCACATGGTCTACTTTGCCCGCCTCCTGCACGCCAATCCCAGAGTCAACAGTTGGGACCTTCCTACGGTCTCGCCCCGCACCTTTCACTTGCTAATGAGCTGGTGCTACGGCGGTAGCATGTCACTCAGCTGGGAGAACGAGCAAGACCGCGAACCTCTGGTCGACGCGTGGGTGCTGGGCGAAATGGTCGGCGCCACCAGCTTCTCGAACAAGATCATCAGGACAATCATAGCGGACGCGACACGCCCCGGCCAGCGCAAGATCCTGCCGGGCAACACGTGCATCGCTCACGCCTACAAGCCCACCGTCACTGAGAGTGGCGCCGCTCTACGCTTCCTCTTCGTCGACCTGTACATTCACTTTGGCACGCCCGACGATCTGAACGCGCTTTTCGAAGGGCCCGACAGGCTGCAAGCTTTCTTCCTCGACTACTGCGAGTTCTCGCGCGACCGCGACGAGCACGACGAGCGCGCCCGCAAGCACGGCGAGAAGCTGCGCCGCTTCGATCCGCACAGCTACTACAACACTGACCCAAGACTCGCCACGCCCGAGCCTATTCCCATCGTCCGCCCCGGCACGAAGGCATTTCTGTGCAGCTATGATGGTGTCAACACCATCGTCATTGAAGACGGCGGCTCGCCCATGTTTGTCCACCGCGAACTCACAGAGCTGCGTCAAGACATCCTCCGCAAGTGTCCACCGCGCGAGATCAGCTTTCCAGCCGGCTGGCGCAATGGCGCCACCGTATTCCTCAAGTGGCTCTATCACGGCGGCGTGGAGCACGAGTGAGTCCCTCCACCCCTCACTCCCTCCCATCTCCCACCACCACCAACCCCACAAACACTTCCCCAAAACCCCACCGACATTAACCCCAGCGACCCCAGTTGCTACACCCTCAAAGACTTCATCCTCGCCTACACCATCGGCCTCCTCTTCCACAACCCCCAATTCCTCGACGACCTCCTCTCCGGCATCATCAGCCACACAACGCGCCACGCCCTCCTCCCCTCCACCTCCGACATCACCCTCGCCTACACCACCACCCCACCCCACTGCACCCTCCGCCGCTTCATCGTCGACATCACCCTCACCCACCCCCCCTCCAACCCCATCATCCCCGCCTTCCCGCCCGCCTTCGCCGCCGACCTCGCCGCCGAAGTGGCCGCCAGGAAGGCCGCCGTCGAGCGCGACATGGCCGAGGCGGCGCAGCATCGGGCGTACGCGTACACGCATCCGCGAATGTATGCGGACGAGATGTTCGCGGGCGGCGTGATCGGCAGGGCGTCCACGGCGGCGGCGCCGTATTATGGGGATGATATCTGCAGGTACCATCTCGCGCATGCGTACAAGGGGTACAAGATGCCGCTGGCGAACGAGAAGGAGGAGCGCAGGATCAACGGCGGCGGGGGCGTGGATGCGGATGTGGGGGAGGAGAAGGAGAAGGAGGACGATCCGGTGGCGAGGTTGTTGGGGTACGGTACGAAGGCTGGGAGGGGCGCGGACGGCGGAGGTGCTGCTGCGGTCACCAGTAGCAGCAAGACGGGCTTCCGCAATCCGGCTAACGATATCGTGGCGGCGGCGGTGGAGATGGGGAATCCGTGCCATGCGCTGCTGCACGATCGGGGCTGCCATGAGTCGCTGATTCTGGGAACCGGTCCGCCTGCATACCCGTTGGCGGCGATTCCGGCCAACGCGGGCTTGGAGGATAGGCGCGGCACGGGCGTTCGTGTCTTCAATGAGCGGAGGCTGCAGCATGGCTGGCAGCAGAGGCGCTGTGTGGATGGACGGGCCTACTTTGTGAGGTTCGTGGCGGGTATGAAGGCGGAGGCGACGTGGGTTGATCCTCGACCGGTGGTTTGGCGGAGGAGCGATGAGACGGAGGGGCTTGGTAGTGATACTGAGTCGGATACCGACAGTGAAAGCGAGGATGGAGGAGTGATTTCAGGTGATGAGGAGTGAGTCGGTCTATCTGGATTGGGTAGCGAGTAAATGTTGGGGAGCTTCTCAGGTGCGAATATACGTACCGAGTTGAACCGTTTATGCAGACGTGGAAGTATGGTAGGACGTATACTTAACATCTCTGGATAAATGCTTCCACTCCGGAAGCAGTGCTTTGTTATGGTGTGGGGCGTAGTGAAGTACCCGAGTCGCTCAAATGAAGAGGTTCTGCATCACTACTCTAAGACAGGCGGCTTTCATCGCTATATTTTGGACGCTACAGCAAGCATATTGCCGCGTATCAGGAGGTCCTACATCCCCACTCGAATAGTATAATGCTGAGACCCTTGATCTTGCCACCTTGTAACCCCCAATTCACCAACTTTTCAGCTGTATTGGTGTCGTCCTTCCCATGAATTTGGCGCCATCGCGTTGAGATTTAGCTGGATCCATGGAAATTATTGGCTCTCGTGGTGGAGCTTCTCCCACGACATACTAGGGCCGGTAATTGCGAAGAAAAAAATTGGGGGTGCCTTCGCAATTGGAGTAACTCATCAGTGCCAGTAGTTAAACGGAGCTTGACTGGTGATGCTGAACAGAATTTAGTGAGATTTTCTATGTCCTCGCTTTCTGTCAGGCTGCGTTTCCCTGCCAGATGATGTGCCGCTTCAGCAGCTAATAGTTAGTTTCAAGTTTCAGCAGGGCGCGTATTTTGTTGGCGGTCTTGTACCAGCGCGAGACGAGTGGCTGCAGCGTTTCGGCATAGCGAAACTGTAACGAATAGATAGCTGCATAGGCCGTCGCTAAGAGACGGCGTCGTCTTTTACAGAAATGTGTGTGGTCGCAATGTTTGTTGTAGCTTCTAAGGGGGATTTATAGTCGCACCATGTCCCATTCCAATTTCATTTTACCCACCATGTCGTCCATCAACACTCTGCCTGCGCTTCTTCTTATCCGTTTCAACCATGGCCCTCGTACCAGCACAGGTTCCGGACCCTGACGACAATTCAACCATCTATACGGCCGTCACTCCCCCGGAAAGCGACGGCAACGGTCTCTACGACGACCCCTTCCTCACCACACAAAAGCACTGATCAGCACCGCAGCCCGGCCGCACTTTCTTAATCAAAGTCGTCACGTCGGGACAGGTGACCACGCTACGTGACGGCAGGATCGTGCTCTGCCCTCCCGACGGTCGCGGGTCGCAGTGGGAGTGCATCGAAGCGGACGGGTGGCTCGGCTTCCGTAACGCCGTCTCGGGAGCATTTCTGGGACGCGATAACAGACTGATATTATGCTGTTCGGCCGGCTGGCACCGGGGGTGGGAGCGATTCCGCATTCGCGAGAAGCCCGAGAGGATGGGGAGCGTTTTGCTCATGGATCATTGGTGGTCGCTCCGGCACGTTGGGTTGAAGGTAGATAATGGGGTGGAGACGCTGGCGGTGATTGAGAATTGCGAGGCTGATGAGGTGGTTTGGGAGTTTGTTGAGGTTTAATTGGGATAAATATCCAATAACTTTTAAGACGTGGAATAAGCCAAGAAATTGATGCGATCTTCCCTGGAACTTGTGTTATCAATGTTTCGAGGCCCCGGAATCTTCGCGCTAATCGTTGGCTGCGTCATACCTCTGAGGCGAGAGCTGAAGGGTCTGACCAAGGCCTGCAATTAGTGTTGAAAATTTTACTGACACCGCGTTGGCTATCGTCGACCCTAATGCGGACATGGATGGCAAGAACAGATGCGGAACCTTGCGCTGGCGCGGCAGAAGCACACGAACTCTTTGCAGAGGACCAATTAGGCGCTGTACGAGAAAGGGCACTTCAAGGAATTGATCGAGAATTTTACGAACCTGAGTGATGATCTGGAGAAGGTCTTCCCGGCTGCGCGGGAGACTCGACGTCAACTTTGTGAAGAGGAGGCCGCCACAATTGGTGCGAAGGTGGGCCTTCCTGTTCTGAAGGATGTTGCGGCAGACGAAGACTATTCCTTGGTAGATGCTGTAAAGAGAGTATTGGGGGACAAGGATAAGCAGCTGCCAAGCGTTGTGGTCTCGGGAAGCAACAACCGTGGATTCCAGCTGGGGAATAATACAGGAACGATCGGCAGGTTTACATTTGGAGGCGCTGGTTGATAGGGGAATCGAGAACACGGTCTACGAATATCAATCAAACGTTCTTCAATCCAATTTAGTTAGTCGGAAGATAAAACGATTGCCATATCTCGAGCTTTCAAAAGCTGCGTCTTCGCGATATCGATGGGTGACTTTGATACAAGCCCTGACCTGGACCGGTTTCATGCCCATGGATAGTTCCAAGCTCAATACCTTCTTCCTGAGCTGGATCCCGTTGATCTTGTATTTTCTGAGAACGCCTATCAGCATGTAATACGCGAGGTTAAACGCCAAGCTACTTACACTTCCAGGTTTGGAATACGTGACTATTATCATCTCCAGGATCGTTCTGAGACACGAGACTACCCCAATAATGAAAGGTATCAGCTGTCCGGTTGATGAGATTGTGTATACGCCAGCGATCTTGGCATCGACTATTGTCTTCTCGACGAACGTAATAAAGCAGCCCATGATGGCGAACGTCAATATATGAAACGCTATGCAGGCGACGTGTGCATGGGGTCTATTTAGGTGTGAGCAACGTCTCACAGTCTTCATTGCCTCAAGCGCGACCTACATGAGTTCTGTACTGTCATTCTTAGGAGCAGAAGGCCGTTCCACATCATCGCCACGTCTCAAAAAAGACATGACGGGATTCAAAGCCTGGTTTACATCCGGGGTATTCTGGTCATCCGTCTTCATCGCTGTCCCAAGCCTCGCAATGCCGTACGTCTCCATAAAGAGCATCAGCGGAGCAACTGCAACAGGGTCGAGCGGAATCTTCTTAAGGAATTTTCGAACTCGTTGGAATGGATCGTCATTCCTCGAAGCCGTGGTCAAAGCCGCCGTGAGAAGGAGGTTGATGTAGAGCTCCATTAGTATTTGCTGAGTGTGAGAGATGATGAATGCAAAAAGGGCGAAGATAGGAAGTGCTGTGATGACGGAGACAGCTTTGTAGAACGTTATGAGCCTAGAGTCTAGATGCCGGCGGCCGAAAAAATAAACCGGGGATTCGCAGCGTTCTATACCGGCACTTTCTTGTTTCGAAATCCAAGAGGACCACCATAACCACAGGCTCAAGCCAACGAGGTAACATAATATCATGCTCCTCCATAGAACACCGGACCAAGAGAGTGATGGATGTCTCAGGAAAGAGAATTCATCAAGCGGGACGGGGCCAATAGGCTGAAGGGCTTGACGGAAAGTTGCTTTAAAATATTCGATCCAATTCCGTTCCCAGAGATATCTGAAGGGGTGTATTGTCGGCTCGTTGATCTTCTTGACAAGATGCGGTAACCGGTTGCGGAGCGTATGAATGAATAGTGAGAGAGAGGCGGGGTTCAAGAAGAAAAGTCGGATTCCGAGAGCTGACAAGACGGTCAGAACGAAGCCGAAGCAGATCATCATCATGATGTATGCTTCGACTGGCTTGATGGCGTTTGTCGGCACCGCAACCGTGATTGCCACCAAGAGAGCCAGCAAAAAAATTGAATTGGCGTCGTGATTGGTACCCGCGGCAGCGGGGTGGAGTGTATTCGCAATCCAAGATGACAGCCATTGCAAGTAGACACCAAGGCGAATTCCGAAGCCGTAGAAGTCTGGATTTCCGTCAAAATCTGAACATGTTGTGCTTTGCGCTCGGGTTGACAACAGCTTCTCGGCAGAAGAATGCGAGAGCAGAACGTAAGATGGGACTAAGGCAAGAGTGAACACGATGAGGAATTTGCACGGCGACAACATTCTGAGGAGGGTGCTGGAGATTCATCCCCGCGAGAGAGCGGAATTACGGGGTGTTGTTGGTGTTGGTGTTGTTGGTGTTGTAGGGTTTCAGCTGCGTAAGACGGCGTGCAGTGGTCTTTGGCAGCTGAAGGGCGTCGCCAGCCGCACGGCGCTAAGATCTGCGCGCTGGTCATCGAATCCTGCAGGAGGACGACCAAGGTTACATTTTGTGCTGAATTCATCTAGATTTCGTTGATATTATTAGCAGAGCGAATCCGCGACGTCTATTTCTAATGACGCCGAAGGATCTGTTGCATCGTTCCTAGAGAGACGCTCAGAGGATTGTTCCGAGGACACGCCACCAAAGTAGAATATAGCGGCAGGCCTCGAAGTGGACGGGAACGTTCAAGAGCGCGAGCGGCGAAGGAGGCTCTCCGAGGGTCGGACAGCGATGACGATATGGGAATTGCGATCTACCCGCACCGGGCCTTATCGATATGCGCGGCCTTCGCTGCGGGCGCCCAGCGGGCTCAACGACGCCGTGGCGGCGACTGCACCGTCTTGTTGATATCGGGCGTCGGGTGTGCAGCGCCGCAAGCGGGCGTCTCCTTCCGCTGCGGGAAGGTGATGAAGCGTTGGTTCGGGAAGGCGGCAGCGGCGCAGTTTCAGCCCTACGGACAGCGGCCACGCGTTGAGCGGCAGGCGCAACGTCAACGCTAATCAAAAACTCCCCGGGCCCCTCCACTGCCGGACCCTCTTCTCCATCCTCTCTCCTGAGCCCCAGACTGCCGCCTCCATCTCCTCCCGCGACCCATTGATCCCACAAATCCTGCACAATGGCAACGTAGGTGCGCTGTCGCAACGCTGCGAGATTCTCCCTTCCACCCGCTGCCCCGCATTCCGGCCTGCGTCGCCGCGCTTGCCCCTCTCCTCTTGCCAGCTTTCACGCGACGCCGTCCAGTCCCACGCGGGAGACAACGAGAGCATGCGCTGACACTCAGGCCCCGCGCAGCAACATCACCTGGCACCCCGGCCTTACGCGCAAGGAGCGCAGCGAGTACCGCAAGCAGAAGGGCTTCACGCTCTGGTTCACCGGCCTGTCCGCGTCGGGCAAGTCGACCATCGCCACCGCCCTCGAGCAGCACCTGCTGCACCTGGGCTACGCCGCCTACCGCCTCGACGGCGACAACGTGCGCTTCGGCCTGAACAAGGACCTCGGTTTCTCCGAGAAGGACCGCAACGAGAACATCCGCCGCATAGGAGAGGTATGCCAGAAGAAGCGCCCCGCTCGCACCATCGCATCCCGGCGCAACCGCTAACGCAACCATAGGTCGCCAAGCTCTTTGCCGACGCCTCCACCATCGCCATCACCTCCTTCATCTCCCCCTACAAGGCCGACCGCGAGTCGGCCCGCGCCCTGCACGCCGCCCTGCCCGACGGAAGCGCCGACGAGCCGCTGCCCTTCATCGAGGTCTACGTGCAGATCAGCGTCGAGGACGCCGAGAAGCGCGACCCCAAGGGCCTGTACAAGAAGGCCCGTGCCGGCATCATCCCCGAGTTCACCGGCGTCTCTGCGCCCTACGAGGAGCCTGAGAACCCGGAGATCCTCATCAAGAGCGCCGAGACGCCCGTCGAGGAGGCCGTTGCGCAGATTGTCAAGTACCTCCAGGACAAGGGTCTGCTTAAGGCTTGAGTTAAAGAGTTGGCTTAGAGTAGAGAGAAAGAAATGCTGGTTGATAGAGCAATCAGACTTGCATAGAAGTGGCGTTTTGTCGATGCTACGCCAGCAGAATACCAAAGATGTTGAAGATCAATTGCTTTTCTATTTCGGCCTTCCTCGAGCGTACTTGATCTCTCTAGCGAACTGATTAACTGCTTTACACTGTTTGCTAAAGTCACAGCCGCAAGTCAAGCAAGATACCACAGAATCAATTCGGTTTTACGTCATGAATACAGTAAGGAGCGCTCCACCAGCACCGCCAAGGAACATTCATTGTCAAAAGCCACTTATGAGCACAAACAATCAAACAGCCGTCCGATTCTATCAACGCTAAAACGCAAGGCAAGTAAGGGGGGTTTTTTTCCTCCAAAGAGATAACCAAAAAAAAAAAAGAAACTGACCAGAAAACACATCGGCCGTCCAAAGCAATCCCGACCTGCATTTCTGCAAGCCTGGGTAAGCTCGTAGGATCACGATCCCAGAAAGCCAAACTAGAAATAAAGGGAACACTTTAGCAACACATCTCCATATACGTGTACACACCAACACACCTCTCCCTTTCTCCCTCAAACCTCCTAACCCCACCAAAAGAGAAAACTTCCCTATAGTTTTGTCTTTAGCTTCAGCTGGCTCAAACTTCCCTTCCTTCCCTCATAAAAAGGCACAAGAGACAAGGCGGTACTCAGCCCAGACAGAAGACAGCATCCGAAGTAGGAAAATCGACACGAGTCCCGGCAAAATCTTCTTCTCCTTTCCGGATAACAGGGAAGAGGAAGGCTTTGCCGTGCCAAAGCAAGAGAGAATGCTTTGGAAGAGGCTTCTCACAGCCCCAGACACAGAATTCGTGTTGTGTGTGTTGATTCGCCACGAGAGAGAGAGGGAGAGAGGGAGGGAAAAGATGTCGTTACCAGCAGCTCCACCAAAAAAGCAAGGGACCGTCGACACGCTTTGAGACAACAAAAACGCGCAGGTTGACCAGCCGTTGCAAATTAGATGAGAGAGACGAGACGAGACGAGACGAGACGAGACGGCACGAAGAGCAGTCGTACACGTTATCACGGAAAAGCCACGCCCGCAGGCCCGATGGAGCACAGCTGCGCGAGAATATCCTCGCTCAAACTGTCCGGGCTATGCTGACTGTCGCGTGCGCCGCCGCCGCCGAAGCCGCTCCAATCAATGTCGAACTCACCCGCACCAGCACCACCCGTGCCTCCGTGCCCCGCACCCGACGAAGAAGAAGCTCCCGCGGTCCCCGCACCCACGCCTGCAGCAGCGTTCGGCCCCGCAGTGCTCGTCAGGGCGCCCGCACTGTACGTGCTTCCGCGCGGCCGCTTCGTCTCTTGCTGGATCGCGGTGGGCGGCCGGTCTTTGAGGTGCCGCTTCGAGCCGCTGCCGCTGTTGCTGCGGTTGTTCCAGCGCGAGCCCTGGTTCTGCCAGCGCTGCTGCAGCGCGACGAGGAATTCGCGCGTGCGGCGGGCCGAGTCGTAGGACTGGGTGAGGTCTTCGAGCGCGCGGAAGCAGACGCTCAGCTGGGCGACGGCGTTTTCGGCCGGGGTGCCGCTTAGGCTTTTGCTGCTTGCTTTGGTGGTGCGTGAGGAGCTGGTGCCGGGGAGGGGGGGCGTGCCGCCGCGCTGCTTGGAGCAGATGATGAAGATGAGGATGAGCGAGGTGGTGAAGATAACGGAGACGGCGTGGATGTTCATGCGGCGGAAGGTGTAGCGTTGCTCGTAGAGGCGGAGGAGTTCGACGATGGCGGTGGATGACTCAATGCACATTTGTTGGGCGTGCATATGGCCGGGGCCTTGAGGTGGCATGGGCTGGATATAAGTCTTTGATACGTATGGCCGGTGGATGTATATCATCATTTGGTGGTAGAGCATATGTAGCATTAGGACATGAGGCAGGTAGGCGGTAGTGGTGTCCTGGTGGTTGACCTGCAGGAGAGGTGGCAGGTTTGCTTTCCATTGGAGCATCTCGTTCGTGACCCGGTAGGAGAGAATATGAAGGTCCTGCCTGGAGATATTGGAAACACCGTACAGAACATGGCCTAGAGGCTCCATAATTTCACAAAGTTCAACCGAGGCCCGGGTGACCAACTCCAGAGGCACCTGGAAGCACAAGGTCGGGTCGGAGGCCATTGGACTGTGAGATCCGTACGGAACCCAAGCGCTCATGATGCAGGACGATGAATCCATCGTGGGCTTCATGACGGAGATGTCACCATTGTTGATCCTGACAGGCCTGCCATAGTAGAATCCCGAAAGATGGTCCACGACGTAGGTGCCCCAGAACGTTGTACGACGGATATCGGCTTCTGTTGCAGTGATCTTGCCCTTCTTCACATAGTCCGTCATGTCCAGGTGGAGACCAAGGTCGAATGCAAGACGCATAGCCATACCGCTGTACAGCCATCCTCGCGCATCCCTCTTGCAAGCCATCTCATGGCCTCCCAGAATGACCAAAGCTTGCACCGTTGCCAGGCAGGGGCTGTCCATTTCTAGTTCCAACAGGGCCTTGGCCCGGTCCGCAAAGTAATCCGCAAGCGATTTGGGCCATGTCACAAAGTTAGGATGATATCGTGCGTCGAAGGCAGCTCCGGCAGCGCACATTGCATTAGTCAGGACCTCCGAGTAATAGCCAACATCCTTGTTCTGGACACGCCATTCTTCCCTGCCAATCCGGTACATTTTCTCATCGACGACATGGAAGAATGGATCCTGCCAGGCAAAATAGAGATTGATCAGATGCTCCTCAATGGTCGGGTCCACGGACTTGTCTAAATTGGCGGCCTCCAGCACATCACGGCCTTCTTTACGGACAGAACGCCTGGCCTGGTGGTGGTCGGTATCGGGGAAGTCGCAGAGAATGTTAGAAGTGGCTCCGTAGTAGCGAAGATGTCCGTCAGGCGCGAGCTGCAGAGAACCCATTCGGGTGGAAATCTGCTTGATGAGTTCATCCTCGCTCTCATCATCGCCATCGTCCGCAGAGCTATCCGTTAGACCTGGATGAGGCTCGATTTGAGGGACGCCCTGCGTCTGAGACGGCGAAGTGAATGACTGAGTCGTAGGTGGCGATGTGAGCGGCTGCTTGGTGGGTGGCGAATTGTATGCCTGAGCGGTAGGTAGTGAAGTAAAGTGCTGACTCGCAGGCGCAGAGGTAAATGGTTGGCTCGTCGGATTAGCGGAATCTGAGACAGGCGGCCTGGTGACGGCCGAAGCATCGACGCCTGTGTGGAAGGCTTGGCCGATGCTTCCGGGAGCACCGAAAGGAGAGTTCCAAGATTGGCCGTCGAGAAAGTTCCAGTCGAAGCCAGCAGGAGCGAAGTCCAGCGCAGTCGGGCCCTGGTCCGAGGACGGATTTACCGCGGCGAAAGTGGTGGCGGGCTTGACGGCAGAAGAATTTGCGGCGGGCAGGCGCAAGACATCCAAGATGCGGCCCAGGCTGGCGGCGGCCTCGGGCTCCATGGGCGGCAGCTGGAGGCCATTGCTGAGGATGTGCTGACTCAGCTGGTCGACTCTCGCGGAGAGTATCTCAATGGCATTGCGCAGCGACACCCTGGCGGTGGGCGGTCAACGGACTCACAGGCCTCGGCGCGCGGGGCGGTAGATGCTCACCTCCTCTTGTCCTCGTCCTGCGAGTACTTGCACTCCCTCCCCTTGGCCTTGCATTTCTCACAGCTGGGCTGGCCGCCGTCACACTGGGATGGGTTAGCGATTGTCGCGGCGGAAAGGCTCTGTGAGGCAAGCCTTGATCTTGGATTCACGGCATGCTAGACACGCGGTGGTAACGTGTCTCCGGGGCGCCTTGCGCTGCTGCTGCGGCGGCCTCGGGGCGGCGGTTGGCATGGCGCAGTCGGCGAAGTCGAGTCGGCCAGGTTGAGACGGGGGTGTCGGAGCCGAGCGGGCGCCTGCAGACGGTCGAGGGCCGCAGCGCGCCGGCAGAATGAGGCAGCGCGATGGGCGGCGGCGGTCGAAGGAGCAGCGGTGATTAGCCAGGCGACGCGCGATCCATGGGCGGAAAAGCAAAGAAGAAGGCGGGCGGGCGGCGGCGATGCAGCCCGGACTGCTGGCAGGCCAGAGAAAAGAAGCGGAGCCCCAAGCCCAAATTAGCGTCAGCCTGTTCGTGCTGACGCCCCCAGACCTCCCCGCGTTCGTGTGGCAACGCCGCAGAGCCTTTTCCTTCAAAAGCCGACGCTGCCTCCAATCGCTGCCGCCAGCGCGCCGGCCCGACTTTGCTGTCCGCCCGCGCCAGGGGGATGCGCCGCGAGCATCGGGAGACCCAGTGCGCGCGTCACCTGCCCTCGCGCGGCGCGTCCTGATTCTCGCCGCCGCAGAGGCTCCCTCCGGCAGCGAATGGGATGCGCTGGAGGCCGCATTACCTACCGCTGCGCTGCGGAGCGCTTGGCGCGCGGCCACCGGCCCAGCCTCGCAGTTCCCGACCCCACAGCGCGTTCGGCGTCCAGCCGGATCAACAACGAGTTGCGCATTACCTTGTGCCAGTACTTCATACACACGTATTCGTACAGAAAGCAGAGAGCCCCCATAACGCCACACATGCAACCCACCTCGTCATGCAGCCCGCGTCGGCGACCCGCAACCAGCCAACTTTTCCGTGCTGGAGAACGTGCGCCAAAATCTCATCCCACCCACATGACCCTGTCCCCAACCCAGATACGATCCATGCAACGCCCGAAGCCGACTTCACGATGCTTCCGCCGAAACAAATAGGCCAGTCTGGCCCTCCTCCATGCCCACGACTGCCGTCGTGCCGTTCCTGAGCTCGCCCCTAATGATCTTGTCCGCGAGCTTGTTACCAATCTCTCGTGCAATGAGCCTGTTCAGAGGCCGCGCTCCGAACCTCGGGTCGTAGCCTCTCTCGCTGAGCCAGTCTTTGACTGCCTCGGGGACCGTAAGCGTAATTCTCCGGTCGTCCAGTCTCTGCTGCAGCTCCTTCAACCGGATATCGACAATGTCCCTCAGCGCCTCCCTCGACAGACGCTTGAAGATGATGAACTCGTCGATGCGGTTGAGGAACTCGGGCGGGTAGTTTGACGCTACAATGTCCATGACTGTCTTCTTGACCGCCGGTGAGATTTCCCCGGTTTCGGCGTCGACTTGGTGCGAATGGAGCACGTCGTCTCCGACAATGGCTTGGGCGCCAAGGTTCGACGTCAAGACGATGATGGTGTTGCGGAAGTCGATCTTGTGGCCTTGCGCGTCGGTCAAAAAGCCCTCGTCAAGCACCTGCAGAAGGAGTGCCGAGATGTCGCGGTGTGCCTTCTCGAATTCGTCGAAGAGGAGGATCGCATACGGCTTCCGTCTCACTGCTTCGGTGAGCTGGCCAGCGTCCTCGTATCCAACATAGCCAGCGGGACTGCCGATTAGTCTGCTGACGGTGTGCTTCTCTTGGAACTCGCTCATGTCGAAGCGGAGCACGGCAGTCTCGGTGGAGAAGAGGAATCCGGCCATCTTTTTGCACAGCTCCGTCTTGCCAACTCCGGTAGGTCCAAGGAACATGAAGCTTGCAAGGGGGCGGTTCTCACCACTGAGGCCTGCACGCTGCATGCGCACGGCGTTGGCGACTGCCGTTAAAGCTTCATCTTGACCCTTGACGGACTGGCGCAGAATGTCTTCCATATGGATGAGCTTCTCCATTTCCCCGGCCATCAGCTTCGTGACTGGGATACCCGTGGTCCGGCTGACAACGTTGGCAATGTCGTCCGCAGTTACAGAGTCATGGAGAAGACTGTCCGATGACTTGCCAGGCTGGTCGGCGCCGTCCTTGGGGAGCCGCTGCTCGAGTGCTGGGATGGTGGAGTAGCGGAGTTCACTGGCTTTTGCAAAGTTGCCCTCGCGTTGGCTCTGCTCAAGTTCCACACGGGCCTTCTCCAAGCTCTCCTTGACGCTCTTGATTTCTTCAATCTCGCGGCGCTCAGCTTCCCATTTGTCGTTCAGTTTCGCAAGCTCTTCCTTTTTCGCTTTGAGGTCCTCTTCAAGCTTCCCCCGACGCTCTTTGCTAGCGATGTCGTCCTCTTTGCGCAGCGATTCCAGTTCGATCTGGATTGTCATAATTTGTCTATCCAGCTCTTGGATGCTGTCAGGTTTGCTCTCCTGCTGAAGGCGAAGCGCGCTGGCCGCTTCGTCAACCAGATCGATGGCTTTATCGGGGAGGAAGCGGTCGGTGATATAGCGGTTGCTGTATGTGGCGGCTGCCACGATGGCGCCGTCTGTAATTCGAACTCCGTGGTGGACTTCGTAACGTTCCTTGATGCCGCGCAGAATCGAGATGGTGTCTGCTACCGTGGGCTCTCCGACGAGAATAGGTTGGAATCGTCGGGCAAGGGCCACGTCCTTCTCGATCTGCCTGTATTCGTTAAGAGTGGTAGCTCCGCAGCATTGCAGCTCGCCACGGGACAGCGCCGGCTTGAGGAGATTACTCGCGTCGATACTACCCTCGGCCTTACCGAGGCCCAATAGCGTGTGAAGTTCATCGATAAAGAGAATGACCCCACCGTGTGCGTCCTCAACCTCTTTCAAGACCTTCTTCAGCCGTTCTTCGAAGTCGCCTCTGAATTTCGCTCCAGCAATGAGAGAACCAAGATCAAGCGAAATAACACGCTTGTTCTTTATCGATTCCGGAACGTCCCCTCTCACGATTCTTTGTGCCAGACCTTCTAGAATTGCCGTCTTTCCCGTGCCCGCAGCGCCGATTAGGACTGGATTGTTCTTCGTGCGTCGCGATAGAATCTGGATGGTGCGATGTATTTCGGCGTCTCTGCCGATGACGGGATCAAGTTTGCCAGACTTGGCCTTTGCGGTAAGGTCAACACCGTATTGCTCGAGTGCGGGCTTCTCTTCCTCGCCACCGCCCATGTTCATGCGGTGGGTGCCGCCGGGCGGATGTGGCCGCCCATTGGCGTAGTGTCTGATGGCGGTCACCGGCCGGAGAGTGTTCGCAGTGATGCGTAGCGGTATTGCTGCCGGTCGAGATACGGCGGACAGAGATCGCGCGGCTGGAGGTCTGACGGGAACATCGTGGATGGATGTGGAGAGTCGCCTTGCGGCGAGTCGAGCTCGTGATGGTAGCATTGCAGTGGTGATGGATGCAGAAAGCGGTCCAAATGACCGGCCGGGTCAGGACGCGGTGTGATATAGCATGGCAGCGACGGACGGAGCTCACGCGTCGAAGCGCCGTGGAGCGGGTAGATGCTTCGAGGAGCTTCGGCGATGACGATCGGTGCATGGCCGCGCGCCGGACTATTGACGCCACAGCTGGGCGCAGGCGGCGGGGCTCTAGCCACCACGCGGGCCGACCGGCTCCGACGATAGGTTGACGCGAGGATTGACAAAACCCAGTGGGGTCCTTAGGTTTTTCCCTCACTGCCCAATCCTCCTCTTAAACACCACACCTCCTCCCTGCCCTCCCTTTGATACCCACCACCCCATCACACCTTCCGCTCAGTCTTCAAAATGGGCTTCACCGACTTCGTCTCCGACGCTGGCCTTACCCGTATGTCTGCCCGCTTACCGCCGCGACTGGGGATGAGGCGCGGAAAATTTGACTGACCCCCCGCCACCAGTGCTTGACAACTGGGTCAAGTCCCGTAGCTACATCGTTGGGTGAGTCCATTCCAGTGTTCTACCGCCCTTTCGCACCTGCATCCCCAGCACCAGCTTCATGATGAGAAAAATTGGTCCGTGTTTATGAGCGGCTTAAGACCCCGCAAATGAGTCGACAACAAGCGCTTCGCGCACCTCTGACACAGCTTCGCTACAACCACACTACGCTTTCAGATGTTCTCTCGCTTGCATTGGACAACTTGCTGACAGCGTTGCAGCTATGCTCCCACCCAGGCCGATGTTGCCGTCTTCAAGGCGTTGACTCAGGCCCCCGCCGTCGAGAAGTTCCCCCACGCGTACCGCTGGTACAAGCACATCTCCACCTTCGAGGCCGAGTTCTCGACTCTGCCCGGTGACCCCTCCAAGGCGCACACCGCCTACGGCCCCGAGTCCAGCGAGCTCACCGTCAACCCCGCCAAGGCACCGGAGACCGAGGAGGACGAGGATGTCGACCTCTTCGGCTCTGACGACGAGGAGGAGGATGCGGAGGCCGCCAGGATCAGGGAGGAGCGCCTTGCGGAGTACAGGAAGAAGAAGGAGGGCAAGACCAAGCCTGCCGCCAAGTCTATCGTCACCCTCGACGTCAAGCCTTGGGGTGAGTCACATTGAACAGTCATCGCGACAATCAGCATGCTAACAACTCAAATCAGATGACGAGACCGACATTGAGCAGATGAAGGCCAACGTCACCAGCATCGAGATGGACGGCCTCGTCTGGGGTGCCTCCAAGTTCGTCCCCGTCGGCTTCGGTATCAAGAAGCTCCAGATCAACCTGGTCGTCGAGGACGAGAAGGTCTCTCTCGAAGACCTCCAGCAGCAGATTGAGGAGGATGAGGACCACGTTCAGTCCACCGACGTCGTTGCCATGCAGAAGCTGTAAAGCACTTTCTACCCCTTACCATTTTGAAGTTTCTTGCCTCTACGACATTGAGCATTTCTTTCACGCATTCGCTGGCATCAGCCACATGCTTAGCTCACGATGGGATACTGGAGGGTCACGGTTATGATGTCTTACGAGCGCTTTGCGTATAGATAAGCCAACAAAAAAAAAGATGAAGATGGCACAAGTCTGACTCGTGTGTGCATTGGTGAAGGCGCATTAAACTTTAATTCAAGTGAAGTCTGACATGTAAACGAACGCAATAATCTAATTCAGGACGTGAAATCACCCAAAAAATCGACGTCGGGGCCCTGCGTAACCCCGCGCGTCACCACGCCCTCTTGGCATCGCGAACCCGTAGGAAATCGTCGCGCTCGCTCCATCAACCATCATCCCTCCACACCCGCCGCCGCGCGCACCCCACAAGCCATGGCCTTCCTCTCCAACCTCCTCACGGCCATCGGCCTCATCTTCCTCGCACACGCGTACGCTCCCCCCTTCCCAATGCCTCGCCGCCGAGCAGCCGAGCAGCCGAGCAGCCGCAACAGCCAGCTAACCTAACCTCTCTCTCCCTCCACAGCGTCTACTCCGCCCACGAGCACTCGGCGCTCCACTCGACACCGACGCATGCGACGGCCCCCTCCATCCCGTCCCTTCCGGCGGACATCGTCGCCGAAACGCTGCTCTCCGTGCTGGCCGTCGCGACGGGCATCGTGCTGTCGTCGCCGCCGCTCAAGCCGATCCAGTGGAGCAAGTGGGCGCGCGAGGCCGAGCGCGAGGAGGAAAGGCGCCGGCTCGGCCGCGGCAGGAAGGTCGCGCCGGGCGAGGCGCCGGGTGGGAATCCGTTCGCCTGGATCACGGAGGATAGGATTGGGTTTTGGGATGGGAGGGTGAGTTGCTGCTTGCGTCGTCCCTCTCTGGTGGGTCGATGAATAGTGCTGACGGGTTTTGCTGTAGGGCAAGAGGCAGGAATTTGCGGACTGGGTCAGGGAAGGCGGAAAGAGCTAGATGGTGGTGCTGTTGGTTGAGGTAAGCCTTGTGGGATCACCTTCGGAGTTGCGTAGGCGTTGCTAACGACGCTCAGGTCCAAGGGCGCTTTATCCACGGTTTCTATACGACTAGACAGATGCCAACGCCAAAATGTGATTCAATTGTATTTATCAAACGAATGTGCTTCCCATAGCCACCAACTCCGGCAATCCCTCAGACCGTGCGAGACATGAACGACGACATGAACGACATGAAGCTGACCGAACTTTTCCATCAACAATCTGATGCTCCCGCTGACAACCCTAACCGCACCTCCACGAGCATGCATACCAATGCACGTTACTGACATCAGAGTTCAAAGATGCACCGCGCAAACAATGCGCTACGAAACAGCCTGCATCCTTGGGTACTGCTTCTGCTGACAACCCAGGCAGAACCTCTCCGGCATGGGCTTACCAGCCAGATCCGGTTCGCCATCCGCTTCCCTGACCGCCTCAACCACCCTCTCATCGCTCTCCGACCTCGACCTATCATCGCGCACGCCTTCTTTCCCAACGCAAATGCCGCTAACCCACCAAACCGCCGCGCCCACGATCCTCGCAACAACCTCAACCTCGTGCTCGTCTCTGGGCGCATACACCATAACAAAATGCTTTGGCACGAATCTCGAGAAGAAGCCACCCCTCGCAATCGGATGCCTCTCGCCCCACCCCATCTCAATCACCAGCTTCGCATCGCCCGGATACAGCGTCATGTGCAAGCTGCCATCGCTGCCATGCACGTGGCACACCTCGCCGCGGCACGTCCTGGTCAGCGGACTCAAGCTAAACAGGCCCGTCCCATGCTTCTCGAAGCACGACGTCCCCTCGACCAGCCTGTTCCTCGGATCGCGCGTCATCTCGCGCAGCCGCGCCGCCAGCGCCTCGAAGACGCCACTGGCCGCCGGGCTCCTCTGCGTCGTCTGCCGGTGCGGCGCGATGCCCGCCACCTCCGGCCGGCTGCCGCTGCGCGCGGGCAGCGACGTCAGGTAGCCGGTTTGCCGCAGATCTGGCGGGATGGGGGCGGGGCAGCGCGCGTTGCGCAGGGCGAAGAGGCTGAGCAGTTTGATGCGCAGGTAGCCGGCGAGTGTTTGGGGGGTGCCGCCTGCGCCGAGGGAGAGGAAGGCGCGGTAGTCGCGGTGGATGAGGTAGGTGGTGGGTGGGACGAGGAGCAGGATGGCGGCGAGAAAGGGGAAGAGGGGTGCAGAGGAGGTGGGAAGGTCGGTGTTGGGAAGCATCTTGATTTGGTCTGAAAATCGGCAGTGCCGGAAGAGTAGGGGAAGAGGGAAAGATGAACAAGTGGAACTTAGAACGAGGGAAGAGTCGGAGTGAGGGAGAATAAAATCATTGAATTACGACTTCGAGCTCTCCTTTCGACGCGGGCTTTTGTAGGCGATATAGGGGGCAAACGCGGTCTTTCTTGATGGTTCGACCTGGATTTCCGAGGCAAAGGAGAAGCAGCAAGACGCGCGGTGACACGGCTGTGTGGTCAGGGCCACGGCCGGTGGTGCTTGCTTTGGTGCTGTTACTGCTGCTGCTTGCCACCGCGGCGCTGGATCCTGGGTGCTGGCCGCGAGCTATCGTAAAGCTTGCTGCTGGTAGATGCACAGCTTATGCTCGCTGTGCTTCTTTGCCGCTGCGTCTCTTATCGTGTGCCTGCGTGATTGGTGCGGCGGCCGTCTGAGCACAGCACGCACCGAGTCGTGGCGGTGACTGATGGAGGAGCCGAGAGGGTGAACCTCAGCTCTGGGATGCCGTACCGGTAGCGAAAAGGCTGTTTTGTCTGCTCGCCAGGGCATAAAAGATGCAGGTGTTGTTGACCGGTTGTGCCCCAACGTCAGAGCACGCCGCCGCCCGCCGCGAGCGAGGAGCAGGCCGGGAACATGGATTGGGGAATTCTCGGTGCGGAATGTGACGTTGCGGTGATGCACCAACAAAGGGAACGGCCCTACGCAGAGCAACCGCTGGCGAGAGGCAGGCCTTATGATGCAGGAACACCCGGGCTTGGTGATCGTCCTGGTGAGTAGGCTGATCAACAGCGCATGCCACCAGCTTCGAGTCGGTCAGCTTCCCGCGGCCGCGGATCGGAGAACCGGGAGAAGGGAATGCGCTCTGCAAGTGCGGCGGGCGTGACTCGCCTGTTGCGGGAGAGAGAAGAGCATCGAAGAGGACGTCCCCTCACACATGCACACACCCGCTTCACCGCATTACACAACAGACATGTCCAGATGGCCTGCCGATTTCCTGGATTTCCTGTACTAATGCAGTAAACGCCTTGGCGCCAAGCGTGTGCAACACTATAGGCCATGCAAGAACAACATGGCTGATGCTAGACAACCGCCCTACAACTTCACGCTCTTCACCAGGCCCTTCTTGATACCCGTCAACTCGCCCTTGTATCCGCCGCGGCCCTCGCCGCCCTTGTACACCTGCCTGATGCTGCCGAGCTTCTTCTTCTTCTCCTCGAACTTCTTCCTCTTCTTGACACGCGGGTTGCGCACATCCTTCTTGCGGTGCGGCGTCAGACCCTTGTTCTTCTCGATAGCGTAGCTGATCTTGCGCTTCCCGTCCGGCCCAACCTCCTCCGTCTCGACCACCTGCGCACCCTCCCGCGCGGCCTGCGCGTAAGCCGCCGCTGCCGCTGCCTTGTCGGCCTTCTTCTGCTTCGAGCGCGCAGCCACCATGTCGTAGTAGTCGTCGTCGTCGTCAGCGGCTTCGTCCCTGATCTGCTGCGCTTGTCGTTCGTCCTCCTCATCGCTATCGCCCCCGAGTTCTTGCTCAGGCGCCAGTGCCTTCTTGTTGCGCCTCTCCGCTTCGGCATTAAGTCTGGCTTCGCGATCCTTGAGGCGCTCACGGTAGGGAATGTCAGCGTCCCCGCCCACATCCTTGCCCGCTGCGCCACGCTTGTTAGCTTTCTGCGCGATTTGGGAGGTGTAGAAGCGCAAGCTCTTCTTCTTGCGCATCTTCTCGTCCAGCTCCTGCTTGGTGAGCTCCGTCTCGTCACCAAAGTCGGAGTCTTCATCGTTTGCGAAAGTAGCAGTTGAGGATTTCGCCGGCTTCTTCGCCTTCGCAGCCTTCCGCAGAGCATCTTTATCGGTGAGAGACGAGAGAGCGGCGAGCTCCTCCTCCGTCTTACGGAGGCGTTCGGCTCGCTTAGCCTCGGCAGCCGCCTGCGCGGTTTCAGCGGCACGTTGTGCTTTAGTTTTCTTTTTGCTCTTTGGCGGCGCCATGCTTCCTTTAGACTCGCCCGTGCGGGGTTCAATATCCATAGGCGAGATATCCGCATCTGGCTCCTCCTCAATAGCCTCCAACTCGTTGCTGGTGTCGCTGTCTGCAATCTTATTGGCGATAGAGAGATCCTTCACCTTGGTCCATAGTTCGCGGCACTGGACCAATCCTTCCATGACTGGGTGATCCCGTAGCTCTGCAGGAGACAAAGCAACGACCTTGTCATCGCCCGTTGCACTTGTTGTCGACGTGAGGAGGGCGAAGTACATAGTCAAGGCCGCTAGATAGGCAGCCAAAGCCCTATACTTGATGACAGCTGCCGGCGTCTTGAGATTTTTGCTCTGACCAGTGATCCGAGATGCCCGTTGTTGTTGCATTTTTTGCGCTGCAGCGGCTGCGAGCGCAAGTTCGTTATGAAGGGGCTGCAGATCCAAGAACTCCTTCGAAAGCGGTTCGAACTCGGGATACCTCGTCTTGAGGATCTTGAGACGGTCTGCAGGGCCCATGTCGTCCGTGATCTGTATCTGAGGTAGAATCTCCGTAACCACCTCGCCGTCCGCTTCTTCGGCCTCCTCTTCCTTATCCGCATCCAGCCATTCCGACTCGTCGAAGCCAAAGTCTGCCTCGGTCATGCGCTCCAGATGCTTTTTCTGGAGACGAAGGGCCTCCTTTTCCTCGTCAATCGCATCCTGCTCCGTCTCTATGGCATCGGCGTCGTAGTAATCCTTCTTCGAAGTTCCCCACGCCCCATCGTCCTCTTCCTCCTCTTCTCCAGCTGGAGCTTCTGAGCCGGAGTCATCCTCCGCTGCGCCCCGCCTACCTGTTGACTCGTCGTAGCTGTCCTCGTCATCGTCGTCGTCGTCTTCCGACTGCTCAGAGTAGGCGAGGACTTCTTCGTCGGAAGGCTCGAGGAATTGGTCTGGTGAGGCCGTTAGAGACCGCGTTTCGAGGCTATTCCCAGCACTGTATGCGCATACCTTGCTCGTTCCACTTCCGCCGTCTCTTGGCTTCGGGGCCCTCGTCCAGCAGTATCTTATCGCGGTTGATGTGGAATTCGTCCTCGGAATCGGCAACGTCCTCGTAGGTGTTGATTGAGAGCTTCGAGCTTTGCGCATCTGCCTTGCTCGGCTTGGGCTGACCGGAGGCCTTTCTCTTCTTCGCCATGGCTGTGGTGAGAGTGCGGGTTGGCGGTGGGTGTTGCAGTGAGCGTTCGCCTCCGCGCGCCGAGACTCTGGATTTCGCGCACTTTTTCTGCCGCTGATCGCGCGCCGGGCGGTCTGCTAGACCCTGCCCCGAGCTTCCCGCAACACCACCGCGCCCGCACAGCTGCCCGTTGCTGACTTCTCTTGCGATGTGACATCGCGTCCAATTCCCGAGATGGCCCTCGGTTTGCAGTGGGCATCTGCGCTCCTCTTCGTCTTTTTCATCGTCCTCGCCCTAGACATCATGGGGCTCTTCAGCAGGAAGAACCACTTCCAGGTCGATGGCAGGGTAATGCCGCCCTGTGCGTTTCTCAAGCTAGCTGCTGACACGCGTGTAGACTGTCGTCATCACCGGCGGATCTCAGGGCATGGGTAGAGGACTTGGAAAGCTCCTTGCACAGAAGGGTGCCAACGTGGTCATTGTCGCGCGCGATCCGAGAAAGCTGGAATCTGCACTGGAGTACATTTCTGTACGCCTACGCCTTTGAAGACGGCACTCTAGGTCTTTAACTAACTGTACCAGGGAGCGGCGATAAGACCATCACAGCGATTTCACTACATCAGCGCGGACGTGACGAAGCCCGAAGAGAACGATCGCGTTATCGCAGAAGTTACCGCATGGAACAACAATCAGCCTCCAGACGTCGTGTGGGCGAACGCGGGCATGTCGGTTCCGAAGCTGTTTCTCGATGCCTCTGTCAATGAGCTGCGGCAGCAGATGGACATCAATTACTTCAGCGCCACCTGGCTCGCCCAATCGACCTTGAAAGCATGGACGAAGCCCGCTTCCTCCACCGAGTCTTCTACCCCACGTCCGTCGCCCCCTCGCCACTTCATCATGACTTCCTCAAGCGCTTGCTTCGTCGGTGTAGCAGGCTATGCCACCTACAGTCCCGCCAAAGCCGCTCTCCGCAATCTCGCCGATGCCCTGCGCCAGGAAGTGCAACTCTACAATGGCGCACGCCACCACAGCTCTGGCTCTCCAACTCCCGAGATCAAAATCCACCTCGTTTGCCCCGGCACGATTCTCTCTCCCGGACACGCAAACGAGCAGACCACGAAGCATCCGGTGACAATGATCCTAGAGGAGGGTGATCCAGCACAAACTGAGGATGAGGTTGCGGCCGTAGCGGTCAAGGAGCTTGAAAAGGGTTACTACCTCATCGCAACCAACCTTTTAGCGAAGGCAATGAGAGCAAGCATGCTGAGCGGAAGCCCGAGGAACAACTGGTTCGTAGATACAGTGTTCAGCTGGGTAACGAGCATTGCTTGGCTATTCATCCAGCCGGACCTTGAGGGAAAGGTGTGGAAGTACGGAAAGCAGCATGGAGCGCCCAGTCATGACAAAGCTGCTGGTGCTCAGTAGACCAAGTCATGTAAGATCCGGCGAGCTAAAGGCGGAGGATAAAAGTCGCACAAGGGCCCGTTGCATCAAACTAAGTTCTGAAATAGGTGCTATTAATGTACGTTGTCGAAGAGGCCGAGGCCGCCACAGTCGCGTCAGGCGAGTAGGTATAATTTGTATATTTCGTAATCAAGGTTCCTTGATTTTCCCCAGCAGGTCCTGCCTAAACAGCCCCGTCAGGGTCCAGTATTACTTAGCGAGAACAGGCTTCTCACGCCTCACTTTGCTCAGAACCCCTTCTCGTCATCTTCATTCCCTGTCTCACGTTTCAGTGAACGCATTATGGTCTTCAAGCCTCCTCGCAGACGCCATAGGGCGGAATCCGTCACGTCCAACGCAACGAGCCAGAGCTACTGCAGCAACGCTTTGAGTGCACGCTCGTCAACTCGACGGTCCTCGGAGCAAGCCTCCAGCGCGTCCCGGCGATGGCCCTCACAGCGGGTCGTGCAGTGGCGATCATCTCAGGTCCCCTCGTCAGACACCGCGTCGGTGGCTGAATCAGCCCAGTTGGATCGCCTTAGTGAAGCAGCTGGTGCTGATCTGGACGCGCTGGATGAGATTGTCATGGCTGTCGACGTCAAGGACCGCGGAACGGTGGGCTGCTCATACTATATAGCTCGTGAAGAGAAGCTCTACTTCATGGAAGATATGAAGCTTGGAGGCGTGGATATCATCGACACTCGTAAGTCTCAAGCGCCCGCGTGGCTACAAAGTAGCTCATTGCCCAATAGTCAAGCTCTACATCCAACCTACGGTTGTGCTCATATCCGCGAAGGCCGAAGAGGCAGTTATGGACAAGCTGGATCCCGACAGGAGAAGCGAAAGTTCCGTGGATGGCTCGCGTACGCTGCACTCTGCCCTCAAAGTTGCAAGCGACTGTCCCACTGAAAAGCTGAACAATTGCAGACGATCAATTCGCTCTACCTTACATTCTCGAAATCCGTCCACCGTCGGAATTCTACTACGAATCTGGCAAGAACAAGCTCATAAACCTTAGGATCGGCTCTGAGCGAGGACCCAACGTGGCTTTCACCGTTCCTGGCGACGTTCAAGCAACCGGCGAATACGGCGACCACGAAGATGCCGGGCGTCAGGAGCATCTACTCAGGTTATCTGGCTGGGTGAATGTGGATAGCAGAATCACTGTAGGCTGCGCCGGTGCTGTCCTGGCCTACCTTCAGAGACGGAGAGCCGTAGCCTTTCTTCCCGGTGATCAAGCTGCCAACGCCATGTTTCGCGTATCTACCATCGAGATGTTCACGCTGAGGGGCAACATGTAAGGAAACACTTGCTGCATCTATGTTTCTGCTAACGCAGAGAAGGTTCATCACTCTGGATACGTTGCTCTCGCTGCAGATCATGCAGTCAGAATCTCATCCTCATTCACACAATCAGGGCCCCACAAAAATGAACTCTGGGTCAAAAGAAGGTCTGTCCGTATATGGCCTCTTCCATCATCTTGCCCGAACTCCGCAAGGAAAGCTCCTACTCCGACAATATTTTTTCCGGCCGAGCGTTGAAAGAGACGTCATCAACAAACGTTTAGATGCTATTACCACCTTTCTTCGACCCGACAACTCGGCCCCAATGAACCTCTTGATCCAGAGTCTAAAGAAAATCAAGAACATGAGGGTGGTTATGGTCAATCTTCGGAAAGGCGTTAACGTTGGCCCGGGTCAAAAGCGTGGAATCACCAGTGGTGTATGGGCGACAATTCGCCTATTCTCCTACCATGTCTTGAGAATCAAGGACGCGTTCCAAGACATGAATTCTGCCGACAGGCTACCTATTAAAGCTCGGATTTTCGAGAAGTTCGAATTTCATCACCTTGCCCAAATTGGTAAGAAGATCAGCGAGATTATCGATTTCGACCAATCGGAGCAGCAGCATCGAACTGTTGTCCAGTCAGGTGTTGATGAAGTGCTTGACAACATGAAGCAGACGTACGACGGAATCGAACACCTTCTGTCACAGGTTGCCAACCACATCGCTGAGCGGGTTCCTGCTATACTCGGAACCAACATCAATGTCATTTTCTTCCCGCAGATTGGATTCCTCATCTCTGTTCCAATGGACCCCCAGACTGGCCACGGCGTATATGAAGGGTCAGTGGAAGAGCCTTGGGAACGTATGTTTACGAGTGAGCAGCATGCTTACTACAAGAATGATAATATGCGCGAGATGGACGATCATTTTGGCGACCTTCATGGCCTGATTTGCGACAAAGAAATCGAGATCACCCATGAGCTGGCACAATCCATCCTAGAACATGAAGACCTCCTCATCACAGCATCGGACATCTGCGCGGAACTTGACGCTTTGCTTGCCCTTGCCCAGGGTGCCAGGATGCACAAGCTCGTCAGGCCAGAGGTTGTTGAAGACAACGTCATCCAGATCAAAGGAGGCCGTCATCCATTGCAAGAGCTCACTGTTCCGTCCTATGTCGCCAATGACACTCTCCTCGTCGGTTCTACGGATGCTGAGTATGGATATGAGCCAGAGTCCTCGGGACTCCCGACAACGGAACGTTCCAATGCGCCAACAAGCTCTGCAGCAACGGAAGGCCCAAGAATGCTAGTCATGACTGGTCCAAACTACTCTGGTAAAAGCGTCTACATGAAACAAGTGGCTCTTATCGTCTACATGGCACACATTGGCAGCTTTGTTCCGGCAGAAAAAGCCAGGATCGGCTTGACTGACAAGATCTTGACACGGATTGCGACTCGCGAGTCCGTCTCGAGGATCCAAAGTGCCTTCATGATCGATCTTCAACAAGTTTCCATGGCACTCAATCTCGCAACTCCTCGCAGCTTGCTCGTAATTGACGAGTTCGGAAAGGGCACCAACTCCAATGACGGCGCTGGGCTCGTTTGTGGAATCTTCGAATACCTGCTCAGCCTTGACGACAATTGCCCTAAAGTCCTCGGAGCAACGCACTTCCATGAAATCTTCGAGAACGGCTTTCTCCGCAATCGCCCCTTCCTCCAGTTTGGCCACATGGAGGTTCGCGTCGACAGGACCAAGAACGCGATCGAGGAGCAGATCACCTATCTATACAACTTCCGGTTTGGCCGTAGTATCTCGAGCTTTGGGAGTTGCTGCGCGGCCATGAACGGCATCAGCCAGGAGATTGTGGAACGAGCGGAGGAGCTGATACTCTTGTCTTCGCGAGGTGAAGACCTTGTCGCAGCATGTGCAGTTATGCCGGCTCACGAAAGCAATGAGCTGGTGGAAGCAGAAGGGATTGCAAGAGCTTTCCTTGCGGCTAAGGTGGAGGTGGGTGCGGAAGGTGATCCGCGGAGGTTGCTGGACGATATGCTCACGATTGCCGGCTCGACGACATATGACTCTAGGGCGGAGATCACGGATACGATGAGTTCTTCGGAGACGGTATTTTGAATGCTTTTGCTGCCTGAAGTCGACATCCGGCGTGAGTTTAGCTAATGGCCGAGTCAGTCGCCGAATTATCAGCTTGCAGGAAGGTTTGTATGCGTGCGACAGGTACCAGTAACAACTGAAGGGAGACAACAACGGGGGCTACGAGTCATTTGCTTGTCCACTGATTACTACTACGTAGCTACTGAGCTCCAAGAATAGCAACCGATTTGCCCTAGGAAGAGCGAACCCTAGCCTACAGTTATGCTTATGCAAAGGCAGCCCTGGTTGCGGCTCCGATTGCCTTTCCGATCGATGCCGGGACGGGCCGCAAATGCCACGCTGGACGGGTTTGACAAGAGCTTCTTGAATCAGGCAAGAAACGTTGATCGGCGCGTCGATGACAAGACCTGAAAGAGATCCGGGACCGTACGGCAGTTTGGCTGCCTAATAGTGTGCCGAGCAGGAGCAGCAGCGCTTACAATTCAAGCACTCGGAGCCAAGAGCTCGTGCGACGTTATCTCCGTTGACACAGATCATCCCGCGGCCGCGCACGAAGCAGATGACAACATGTACGTAGCTGCCAAGGCTGTCCTCATGCGAGGTCCAACTGCCACGCGGCTTGATGGCAAGCCATCATTGCGGAATTACAGCATTCATCCGGCGACCGGAAGAGACGCTGGTTGGTAACGGGACATGCAGATGAGCAGCTGCCCGTCGCGTGAGAGGCGCAATGATGGTTCTGCAGGCGGTCCTGATGCTGCCGGGCTCGACCAACGAGAGCGACATCCAGATGCTTAGCAAACCGGTAGCGCAGCACCCCTTTTAGAAAGTCATCACGCCGCCGTAGCATCGCGCCAGCCAGCACTATGACGGCATCAGAGAGGGGCCCCGCTGGTGGCGGAGGGTACGCCCGAGACCAAGATAACTCGGCCGCAAGATTGGTGGTGTTGAGGTTGATATAAAAGCCCAAGGACGCGTGGAGGACGGAGGACGAAGAGGTCTGATCGGATCTACGGCTGGGCTGGAGCGCTGGAGCGCCGATTCAGATTTTCTCGCGCTGCCGATAAACCCGACGCCGCCTGCCGCTCTCTGCGCCACAGCCGCCTCTGCTCGGGGCTTCGACGGGCGGACGGCAACAACGGCTGCAGCGCGAGAAGCTCTGCCGCCGGCCTGGCCTGGCCGGGCCTGGCCTGCCGTGTCGTCATCCCGTCGCACCATCTCGAGATTTTTCTGCGCGGTTCGGCCAGCGCGCACAAATAGCAATTGACAGCGCTACAACTCCTGGCAACACCGCTACTTGCCGGTGCCTGATCAGCATCGGGCACGCCTTCTGGCCACCGCGGCTCGGACCCACCGCTGCACGGCCGCGCTCTGCGGGACGGAGCTGACATATTGCGGCGAGCCCTTCGCGAGTTGCCATCTGTAAGTGCCGAGGTGCGAGGGAACGTTTTTTGTTTGCCGCTGCCAGCCGCCCAACGCCCATTTGCCTGCCCGTCCTTGCATCCTTTAACACGAGCCCTGTGTCCCACATTCCTTGACCTTTCTTCCCTTTGGCCCTGCTTTCCGTCTCGCCTGTCCCGCGTCGCCCAATTGCCCGCCAGCCCGAGGCCTCGGCATTGCGCCTACTCTATCGATAGAGGCCCGCAGCATTTGCCCCCTGGAAAGCCGCAACACCACGGCCATGAACGACGCCGACCGCTTGGTCGAAAAGGCCGAGGAGGATGCGAGTCCCGACCAATTCCTCAAGGCCCCCGAGCGGCACGAAGCTCTAGAGCGCTCCCACACCTCGTCGACCAGCTCTAGCAGCTCCTCCGAGGCCTCGTCCTCCGTAGAGCGCCGCGAGATTGGCATGTCCCGGGTACCGACGGCCCGCGACAACGATCTGGAGCGCAATCCCACCGTCCTCAGCAGAATACAGACCGCCCGGAGTCAGCACAGCGGCACCGTCGGCGCCAGCCTCAAGTCTCGGAAATCGAACAGGCCCTTGCCCAGCTTTGGTGCTGGAAAGCCGTATCCGCCGCCTTTGCCGGATCGGGAGGAGTATGTCGTCGAGTTCGATGGTCCCGATGACCCAATGCATGCTCAGAATTGGTCGTTGAAGAAGAAGCTCATTACCGCTTTCATGCTGGGTTACACCACCATGACTGCCGCCTTTGGCAGTAGTATCTTCTCTTCCGCCACCCGCGTCGTCGCCGGCAAGTTTCACGTTAGCACCGAGGTCGGTATCCTGGGAGTTTCTCTGTACGTCCTGGGCTTTGCTACCGGTCCTATCCTCTGGGCACCTGCATCTGAGCTGTATGGCCGCCGGCCACCGCTGGTCATCTCATCTTTTGGCTTCTCCCTCTTTTTCATCGCCTGCGCCACGGCCAAGGACCTTCAGACCGTTCTGCTCTGCCGTTTCTGGAGCGGTTTCTTTGGCGCCTGCCCCCTTACCGTCGTCGCTGCCGTCTTCTCCGACATGTTCAACAACCGCACGCGTGGTATTGCTATCACCGTCTTCTCCATGACAGTCTTCTCGGGCCCTCTGCTCGCCCCTTTTATCGGTGGATTCATCACTATGTCCCACCTTGGCTGGCGCTGGACGCAGTACATCGTCGCGATCATGGGCTTCCTCGGCTTCGGCCTCAACCTGCTCTTCCTCCAGGAAACGTACCCGCCTGTCATTCTCGTCCGAAAGGCTGAGGAGCTCCGCCGCAGGACGAAGAACTGGGGAATCCACGCCAAGCAGGAGGAAATTGAAATAGACTTCCGTGAGCTTCTGGAAAAGAACTTTAGTCGTCCCATTCGCATGCTTTTCACTGAGCCTATCGTTTTGCTGCTCTCGCTCTATATGGTATGTCTGTCCCAAACCCCTAGCTTCTTCGCCAAATCTTCTGTCCACTGCTTGGGGGAATTGGAGCATTTATTCGGACGGAAAAGTGCGAGCTCGATCTCCACCATGTGGCGCCTTCCATACATCTTGTTATTTCCTCGCCATGATTCCGTGTCTTCTACTAACACAAGCTTCTCACCAGGCTTTCGTCTACGGTATTCTCTACCTCTTCCTGACAGCCTACCCCATCGTCTTCCAGCAAATCCACGGCATGAACCTCGGTGTCGGCGGCCTGCCCTACTTCGGCATGATCATGGGCGAGCTGCTCGCCGGCACCTTCATCGTCATCCGGCAACCGGGCTACCAGCGCAAGCTGGCGGCCAACAACGACTGGCCCGTGCCCGAGTGGCGTCTGCCCGAAGTCATCATCGGCGGCGTCGCCTTTTCCATCGGCCTCTTCTGGTTCGCCTGGACCGGCTACACCAAGGACATCCACTGGATCGTGCCCACGCTGTCGGGCCTGTGCTCGGGCTTCGGGTTGATGTCTATTTTCCTGCAGTCCTTGAACTACCTCGTAGATGCTTATCTGATGGTGAGTTGCTTGCTCGCACCCCCACCCTTCTTTTCGGACTGGATGACTGACGCTCTCCCGCTTTTTTTTTTCCAGTTCGCCGCCTCCGCTATCGCTGCAAACACCTTCCTCCGTTCCCTATGCGGCGCAGGCTTCCCCCTCTTCGCCACCTACATGTTCCAGGGCATGGGCGTGCAGTGGGCCGGCACGCTGCTCGGCTGCGTCGCTGCCGTTTTGGTCCCCGTGCCTGTGTGGTTCTACCTCAAGGGCGCTAAGATTCGCGAGCGTAGTGCTTTCGCGCCTGCGAAGCCGTTTTAAGGCGGAAGATCGTGTCGTCGAGAAGAGATGAAAAGAGAGAGAGAGATGAGATGAACTCGTCAGCTGTAAAGGATGTGGGTTGTTACGCTGTTTCTATCTGCTGTTCCCTCCCGTTTCATACCCCCTTTGCTGCCTATGCTGTAGTGTCGATTATAGAATGTTGGTTGGCTGGTTTGGCTGGTCTCTTTGCAAAAAGAAAAAAAGTAATAGAAGGGGCGGGAAAGAATGTCTGGTGCTTGGGAGTTTTTATGACGTTGATGCGTTTCTTACTTTATTGTTCTCGTAGTCAGCATTCTCGTCGCATTCTTTTAGGGATGTGTCAACATGGCGTGCCATTTCACAATAACGGGTTATGACTCGTTCGTCACGAGATATATACTTATAATGTTTTACATCGCGCAATAACTAGAAGCCTTCTGAGGGGATATTTGTAGGTGAATGAGTCTATATTGATTCTAATAGTCGAGAAGTCTCTGATTTTTCTCTGGGTTCGATCCAAGCTGCCCCGCCTCAACGCCTTCATTGATGCATACATGTACCTTTCTGCACGTCCCGTCTCGTTCGTCATCGTCATCTTCCTCCCCCATTCAACGCCAATATATCGCCACCCAAATGCATCATACCACGCTCGTATCCGCGCTCCTCCTCTACACCCTCGCAGCCCTGCCCGTCTGAATAATCTCACCGGTGCGCGGGTCGTCGGCACGCAGCACCGGCCAGCTGGAGCCGTCGGCCTTCTGCAGCTCGAGCTCGAGCTTGGTGCCCATGACCTTGTAGGAGCTGGCAGCCGGGTCTATCGGGGCGAACAGCTGCATGTCGGTCGTGTAGCGCTTCTTGTCCGCGGTGCGGAGGTCAAGCTTGATGCTCGTAGCGGAGAGCTCGATCGTCGAGGCGGCCTTATCGATCTTCTTCAGGAAGAGGGACGCGATGACGGAGGCGGAGGTCTGGTAGAAATCGGATCTAAGGCATCCGGGCCAGTCGTCAGTCCAGACTCGAGGGGCACAAAGGGCCACCACACCGACAACTCACTCACCTCACGCTCTCCACCACATCCTCCGCGCTCTCATCCTTCTTCTTCCCCACAAACAAGTGCCGCCCGCTCGTCTTGCACCCTTCAATCTTCATAAACTCGTCAAACTCCAACACCCGCCTCTTGCAGCAACTATACCCCTTGCTCCCCTCGTGAAAGATCGGCGCTCCCGGATGATGCACGCACCCCTCCTCCTCGCTCCTGCCCGTCGCCGGATCGAACCTCGCCCCGCACCCCCTCCGCCGACACGCCTGCCCCGCCGCGACGGGCAGCTCCGGGTCGTCCGACTCCTCCTCGTCCAGCTGTTGCTGCGGCGCCGGGGATTTGGCCGCCGCAGGGGGCGTGGGCGCGTGTTGTGGTTGCGGCAGCAGCGGGGTGCGGGGGGCTTCGGTGGGTGCGGAGACGAGGGCGTCGTCGACGACGGCGGCGGGTTTGGGGGGTTCGGCGGGGGTGTCGTCGATGTCGGAGTGGGTGCCGGTGGTGCAGGGGGGGATGGCGAGGAATTCGTCGAAGGTTAGGACGCGCGGTTTGCAGCATTTCCAGCCTGGTGGGGGGAAGGGGTGCGTGTCAGCCGGGGGAAATGTTTTGTGGCTTGCGGTTTTCTTTTTCTTTTCTTTTTTGGCGGGGGCGTTTTCTCCTTGCTACTGACCTTTCTGGCCCTCGTGGAACTCGGGCGGGCCGGGGTGGTAGACGCAGGGCTCATTGTCGTCGTCGTAGACCTTGCCGCAGCCCTTGTGGACGCACTTCTTGGCCATTGCTGCGGGGGTTGTAGAGCGGGCGCGAGCGAGGGGGTGGGCGGTGACGGCGACGCGAGGAGGGACGGAAAGAGGGACAGCGCTGGTGGGAAGAAGAGGCGGAGAGGAGCCTGGCGGTGCTGCTGGGGGTTCGGCGCGTTGCGCCGCGGCGGGAAGCGTTCAATCACAGGGCGGCCGGTGACGTGAGAAAGTTCGAGAACGCGCGCCTCACCGCCCGCGGCAGACGGAAGGTTCACGCGTGGGCGAGCGCGCCTCTTCCGCTCGCCGCCCTGCTTCGCCTCCGCCGCAATGTTTCCCACCGCGCGCCTGCTGCAGCGCGTCTGCCGCATCACCCTCTTCACGCGCCAAGGCTGCGCGCTGTGCGACAACGCGAAGGGCGTGCTGTCCAACGTGTGGGACAGGCGCCCGTTCGAGTACACCGAGATCGACGTCATGGCGCCCGGCCAGCAGAAGTGGAAGGACGTCTACGAGTTCGACACGCCAGTAGTACGGCCTGCCTCGCGCGACTCCCGCTCATCCGCAGTGCGATTGCTCACTCTCGGCCATGCAGATCCACGTGGAGAAGAAGCCGGCCCGGGACGCCCAGGAGACGAGCACCGCCGCGCGGAAGCTGATGCACCGCTTCAGGGAAGAGCAGGTCGAGGCGTTGATGGACGCGGCGGAGAAGGATGCGGCGAACGGCATTTGAAGGACCCAATGCGTCTCTCGCCCGGCTCGTCGGCTGGATGCTCCAGCGAAACCGCGTGGGGTCCGTTGCCGATCTAGTGCGGGGTGACTTCTGACATGATGCTTTCTCTTTTCTCGCCGTCCTTCCCAACCTCAAAACCTCTTCGTTGTCATTGAGACTGCTGTTCATCTGAGCTCGACCCCCGCCGCGTGAGAGAGACGCTAGCAAACATGCAGGCTGCAAACCGCTTCCAGAAGGCCCTCAAGGCGGGCGGAGCTTCCTTCGGTGCATGGCAGGTGAATGGTCACTGGCTCGCCGTACCCAAGGGGCGCCATGGTAACTCTGCGTGTAGATGCTGCCGGGGAGCAACCATTCTCGTACCATTGCCAGCGCCAACATGGACTGGATCTGCGTGGACATGGAGCATGGAAACATTGATGGTTCGAGACATCCAGTCCTCGCGGGCCTTTGTTCTTCTCCAGCTCATTGAACGCAGACGGACAAATGCACGAGTGTGTGGCGGCGATTGCTAGCTGCGGAGTGAGCCCACTTGTACGCATCCCAGCCAACGAGGCATGGATGGTCAAGCGTCAGTCTCTCCTCCAGTCTATTGTAGGGCTGCTCGTCTGATACAGGTACAGGTGCCCTCGACGCGGGTGCGCATGGCATCTGCGTGCCGCTTCTCTACACTGCAGATGATGCCCGCAAGCTTGTCTCTTCTGCCAAGTTCCCTCCCGTGGGCACCCGCGGTTTCGGTTCTCCATTCCCCATGGCCAAGTTCTCCAACCAGTCCACTGCCGAGTATCTCCTGGAGGCAAACGATGCTCTGGTCACCATTGCCCAGATTGAGACCAAAGAGGCGTTGGAGAACGTACGCGTCTCCAATTGAAGTAGTAATGTTCCCCCTTCTGACGTCCCAACAGGTCAATGAGATCGCCGCCGTTCCTGGTATCGATGTGCTGCTCATCGGTCCATTCGATCTCGGAAACAACATTGGCCACCCCATCCTCGACGGCACTATGCATGACAATCTGAAGGCGGCCATTGACCGCATCCTCAAGGCTGCTGTCGACAACGGCAAGCGCGCCGGCATCTACTGCACCACCGGTGAGCAGAGCCGTGAGTATGCTGACAAGGGATTCCACATGGTGGGTCGTCCATTTCGTATTATTGTGCAGAGGAAGAAAGTTCGTCAGTGGCTAACCACATTGCAGATCTCCATCGCAGCGGACATGATCGCTATTCCGAATTATTTCACGAGCGTGCTGAACACGGCGAGAGGTGGTAGTAGTGTGACGGCGTCTAAGGTCACTGGCCCGTACGGACGGTAGTGAGCCCCGTGATCGTGCGCACCCGTAGCGTAAATTCTCCATTCCCAGTGCCAATGAGAATGGATAGAGTAACTCGCCCTTTAATATCGATAGATATTCGTCAACTGATCCAAGGTGCCGTGATGTGCGCAGGTGACACTGATCTCTGTAGATATAAATGCTGTCCAATGTTGTTCGCATGGACGAGGTGTTCTTTAATCTAATGGTTAACGCGAGGCTGAGATTCTTTTGTTGTCCCAGAAACTTTGAGACTGCTACCAAAACGAAGGCTACAGAATATATTAGGTAGGAAGGTAGTTACTACTAAGTTACGATTAGGAAGCGTAAAATTTCCCGTCTATATCGTTTATAAAGCACTTTTTAGGAAGCAGGTAAATTAAACGAGTGAGACTACTATACGATACGGTAAACTACTTGAAGAAAGGAGACACGAAAAGGAACGACTTATAAGAAAAAAAGAGACACAGAAAGGAACGACTATGAAAACTATCTTGAAAAACACAAATGGAAATCCGAAGATCAGACCATTGAGTCACATCAAAATTCAAAACCTCTTTCCTTTAGCTCGGGGTGACTGACTCGATCACATCAGCAAACGTAGTCGAGCTAAGACTAAAAGTCATACTAACCATTATTATCATCGCAAGGCCGTCGGGACGGTAGATCCGGTCCCATCGCCGGAGGGGCCCCAGAAGCAGAGTTCTGGTATTGACTTTGCTCGAAGTCCACTCTGTTGACTGGCTGAGGGGGCCATGGCATCGGACCCCACGCCGTAGAACGAGTACCTTGGGGAGTAAGATTAGAAAAGCTCAGGGCAGCATCTGCCATGGGTGTTGCATGTAGAGTGCTGTCAGTCGGTTGCATGCCAAAGTTGTTGGAGAGGTCGCTTTCATCGGCTCCGTACATGCTGGTCGAGGCCAGATTGTGGCTCGGATGGCTTTGATACGCGTCTAGAAAATCAGAGCGGGGGTCAAATCCATGTGCTGAAGTGATGTGGAAGGACTGGAGGGCAGATTCTGACGTGTTTGGTATGGTCAACGGAGGCGCTGGAAAATATTGAGTGGATAAAGACCAACCGGAAAGTGGATGGCCTGACTGCCCCACATCCACAGCAGGATCCCATACTTCTGGTCCTGGATTGCGAATACCAAGTCCGAGATTTGGATCCATCTCCGAAGTAGAGAACGGAGTTCTGGGATTTGTCGGTGGAAGCCGAGAGGGAGTCACTGAATTGGAAAAACCCTGATCTGATTCGGACCGGTACGCAGAGTCACTGGTGAGGCTCATCGACATTCCCTGGCGAGCCCTGTCTGTTGGTACCGGCAATATGGCCAGTGGAACTGCATCATGGCTAAAAGGAGACTCGGGCGTGTAAACTCTTCTGTGACTTGGAGATGGTGCCACGGCGGAATCCCTCCCTGCGCTGAATGTATAATGTTCCGTACTCAATGGCGGAATGCCCCTGATGGGCTCTGGAAGCAGGCTCTGAGATGTACTTCTAAAGCTAGAGCCAAGTTGTTGCACTTGCAATTCACGAACTATCTCCGGGAGCCGGCTTCTCCATACCTCCTCTCTCGATCTCTCCTGTGGAGTGTATTGATCTTCTTCCTCGATTAGCAACGGTAGAAGTTGAAATATGTCAAGGAATATTCGGTCACGGTTTTGCGAGTCCTGTCGGGCAAATGCAATAGAATCAGGGGAACGAGATCGCTGTGGAGGAGCGGACATCACACCAGTATCTTCACAATCTACGTGGTATCAGCAGCATCCGGGGCATTTTCAACATGCTGTGTGATACTTACATGGTGATGGTATGTTTGCTAAGGCCTGTGGGTCTCCCCGGAATAGAATCTGCCATACAACTCTCCATCTTTCTTCCTCCGGAAGGTCATCTTGTCTTCTTCTGAGCTCTCTCTCCTGCTCCGGAGTAAATCCGGCCGCAGTCTGTTCGCGAGGGCCAAGGCACCGGCTTTCGCCTTGCGGTGGTCTGAGGTGCTGAGTTAACTCTAGTGAGTCCGCAAAGCTGCCGTAGCAAATGTGGCATTGAATTGTCGGGAGACGGTGATATCGGAAGAGATGTTCCCTGATTGTGTCAGTGGTAGATGAGAGGAGTTGGGGACCAATGTCAGGGAAGAGGGCGTGGTCAAATAGTTACTTACTTCATTCGGTGCACCGAAGGGAATCCTGGAGTCGGGCAAGATGTGCGCCTTTCTGTGCTTGAGGGATCTCTTTTGAAGTATGGACAGGCAAATGTCTTGCCCATTCCCTCCGAACCCTCACACTTGTTATTTCGGGGTCTCTTGTTCCCCCCTTCTCTGTCTTCGTCGTCGGACCCTGCATGTCGCTTGCTGCATTTCCTTCCATTACCACAATTGTGACGCCGATGACCGTGTCTTGGAGTGTTCAGAGGCCCTCGGGTGCTGCTCTCTTTATCCCGCTCGCTCGCATCTGACGGATTGGAATCGGTCCAGGAACTGCCAGTAAAGCAACTGGTTCCACAGCTTCCCGAGTTGTAAGAATGACTGCATATAGAATCGAGATCCTCGGTAGCACCATCATCCGATGATCTTTGATCGCTCAGGTCTGACTATTCAGGATCGATACCAAGCATATCCTTCGATAGGAGCATAACACGGGCGATGAGTTGCCGATTGTTCGAGGTTAGAAGGGGACGCAGAAGTTCCGCCTCAGCTGATTCCAGCAATTTCATCACATTAGCCAATACGGATGCACTGCTCTGAGGGGGATTGGAATCCGATACGTCGTTGCATGTCTCATTCGCTTCCTGTGCACTCTTTGTTTGTCTTATTAGCACGCTGAATTTAGATATCTTCTGCATTGGCCGCTTTACTCACTGAACAAGAATCGTCTTTAAGAACGTAATGCTTGCAAATGAGTTCGCACATGGAGTTGCGAGGCAGTGGTTGTATGTGCGATGAGCAGTAGCTGCAATCGAGATTAGAAGGTTGATGAAGCTCTTCATGCCCAGGATTCGAAACATGTGTCGAGACCAGTCCATCTTCCGTCATCGGTAAATGATTTGTTGAACCACATGAATGCTCCGAGGTTCCGGATGTTCGTGTCTGGTGAGATCCATAAGGATCATGTTTCCCTGTCTTCTCTACCAATCGTCGAATTTCAGTTCCCAACCACTTCAGGACTGCCTGCTTCGAAAGTGAGTTTGCTCGAGCAAAATGCTCAATGTCTTCGATTGGCGGCCGAGTAACCCTTCCCGGAGCCTGGAAGGTCTCAAACCAGTCCATCAGCATCTTTTGATGCTCGTCAGACAGAGCATGCGACTCAGCACAGGCAAAGCCATGCTCAAGTTGCAGAAGACAATCTGACTCATACCCCAGATCTGAACAAGGTAGATGATCCTCGGGCAGTGTGGGTGACCTACCAATGTCGAGATGCGCGGGGTTATCTTGACATATGCCTTCTCTAGCAACGCTGTCATCTCGCGCCCTGATAGACGAAGGGTGAGCAGTAGAGCCATACGTCGAGTCAACTTCCTCTAGGCTGTCCCTGGCTACAACAACTCCGCGCATGCGATTCGCTTCATGGTCGTTCTTGCGGCCTTCCGTATCACTGTCAGTCCCATCTGCACCAAGGCTAGTCCGATAGTCAAGAAGGCCTGCAGCTGCTTGAAGCTCCATATGGTCTTGCTGGAAAGGTCTGTTGTAGGCGTGATTCTGGTTTTGGTGCATTCGGGATTTACAAGGCGAGCGTTGCCATGGAGGGCTTCGACATGCAAATCGGGGCCTGTAGAAAGTATTAACATACATGCAAGTCGAGTGGAGGTGAGATGCACATGATAGACGTACGGAGTTGTTTGTCTAAAAGCAGAGCACAATCCCCCTTTACCTGATCCAACATATGGTGGATCATTTCGGGGGCCTGGTGAGTCGCGTGTGCTTCCCGTCACGACTTCATCGGACGAAGGGGAGCTGGAGAGCTGACGTTGCATATGGAAAGATTTTGTATGGATGTCGAATGAGGAGATCACGTGAATGTTGGCAGAACCGCTCTCCGCGTGGGTGGGATTGGTGGTCATTGTGGAAGGCCGATCTTCAAGGCAGCGCCGAAGATGGCAGAGTACTTCTCAGATATGGCGCAACAGAAATATGAGTAAGCTGCTCTCTGAAAGTCAACAGAAGTGTGGTAGGGGAGTGTGATCTGGGCTGGCAGTGTCGCAAGCGTGGGCCGGCAGCTAAATGGTAAATTCGAAATTGCCTTATGGCCTAAAATAAGCGCTACAGGCTCAGGGAGAAATCATGAATCCATGTCTGTGAATCAGCGCGTTGCCCAACAGGCTGCCAAGCTGGTTGCGCAGTTGCGCAGACTGCTGCGCAGCTGCGCAAGCCACTTGCTCGCCCGCATAAGCTCGGGAAGCATTACACCCAACCATACGATAACGGCGTATGCTGATCGATGCCAAACAAATATGAAACTCAGTGTTGCAAGGGAGCAATCTCACCATCCCATGGTTCGCAGGTTGCGCAATTCATTTTCGCAATCAAGTCGGCCGTGAATGTCTTGTGACGGTGAGCTGAGGCTGAGGCGGGCAAGGGGCTCATCAACTGTGCCATCTCTGATCCTCGAGAGCACTGCCGTGCCTTGTCTTGAATATTGCCTTGAGGTGGCCTCGTTGTTGGGGCGTGGTCGATCGCGTATTCGCCAGCCTCGGAATCCAATGCGGCTCAATATGCCATGGTAAGTGCGCAAAAGTTGCCCAAGAGCAATGTGGATGTAAGCGCAAGTAGCCAGACATGGATCCTGTTGGCTGCTTGCAGGAACTTCCAGAGAGCAATTGTGCATTGCCGTGCTGGGGACACGTAGACGGAGATCGTCATGGTGCAGGCGCGGGGATCCAGCTGGGTCCGCGAAAGGAAATACCGGCAATAGTGATGGGCTGTATTGCACGCCACTTTCGAATAGCCCCTCACCCCGCTGTGACAGCTTGTACGACGGATGGCCTCCAAAAAATGACAGCTCTACAGATGCAGCAACTGCTCAGCGCTCACTAGCTTCTTCAAGACAATCGCCGATCGTCCAGATAATCCCGCCAATTCATCGAGTTGAACGCTACTGGCTGCACTCACTTTCGTCTAGAAACAAGCCGACTCGGCCTCAGACTCTTCATATCTCGCTTCTTCATACGTTTAAGGTGGTTAAAGGCGCCCCCTCAACACAAAATACCTTCCTCAATTTTCCCTACTTACCAATACTGTTTCCAGTTGTCCATACCCCAATGCAACCTCTTCCGCATGTAGAGATGGGTCAGGGCGAGAAGCTAGAGGTTTTTGCTGATGATGAAGAGTGTTCAAGTAAAATGGCTATGCCAAGCCCTTGTCGTGGTAATGATGGTTCTTTGCCCTAGTCTAACTAATTGTAGCTGCTCGTCTTAGCACAAGGTCAATAGACAACCATAGCAAAATCTTCTGGAGACGGAGAGTATTACTCAAAAATGTAGATATGTTCCAGCGAACTTTATTTTAGCATACTATCTCTAATAGCTTAGTATATGTGAAATAAATGATTCAAAGGTGAGTGTAAAGAATAGTGAATTGGCTGTGTAATCGACTCAAGATTCTATGAAGCCCAAGAGGTCTGTTATATACATGACTTCAGCAAATCACCTGATCAGGTTGGGCGATGCCACCCTGGAAGCGTCAGAAACTTCGGCCACCGAGATTCATTACGTCTTGATGGCCGAGAAGTCTAACAATATTCTTACTTTAGATATTATTCACTTTTACTCAACTATCCTAATATATTATATAATAATCTATTTCAGACTTGTGCGCGTACAGACCTCTCTCCTACTTAAAGTTAGAAACTCTAGCGCGTCGTTTTAATTGTAAGAGTCGCAAACAACTACTAGCTCTCCTCTTACTCATCGCTATCGAGCAGACGCGATTCCAGGTTCAACTACGGATTGCAGCCCTCATGATGATACTGAGGAGGCTCTGTGCCACTTTGGCTCGATTCCAAGCCCTGTTCTGAGCAAATATACGGGATTCAAACAACCCCACCAAGTCCCAGCTCTCCCTATGCTCCCTCAGTCCCCTGGACCTCTTTCGTTATTTAGAAAAATGGTCAACGTCAAAGACAGCCCCAAACCATCCCGGAATCGGTTGGGCTCAAAGTTCGGGATCCCAGCTCGGAACTCGGGATTAAGCACCACGAAAAGCGCAATCAAAGAGACCCCTCTTCCACTGATGTCACCTATGCGGGGGTTGGATCGACACGCCCGCATACTCTCTCCGCATCCCCATCCCGCATCCCCACGCCTCAAAAACAAAATCATTCAAACACACCTCCTCTCCCTCCCCAGACCTGCCCCACCACCACCACCGCCACCCTCAAAACCAAAACCACATAAGCAAAAGAAAAAAAGAAAAAAAAAACCATGTCCACCCTCCCAACAACCACCACCCTCCTCATCGCCGGCACCGGCGCCGCCGGCCTCACCGCCGCCCTCAGCGCCTCCCATTCCCTCCCCCCCACCGCCTCCATCCTCCTAATCGACAAAGCGCCCGCCACCTGGCGCGGCGGCAACACCTATTTCACCGCCGGCGGGTACCGCATTGCGCACACGGGGCTGGCATCACTGCTACCGCTCGTCAACAACGCGCCCGATCCGCACGACGCCGTCTCTATTGATATTGACGCTTATCCGCCGGAGGCGTTCTATGCGGATTTGATGCGCGTGACGGGGGGGCGGGCGGATGAGCGGTTGGCGCGGGTGTTGGTGGGGGATAGTGGGGGGGTTGTTGGGTGGTTGAGGGGGGGGGGGGGGGTGAGGTTTCAGTTGAGTTTTAATCGGCAGGCGTATTTGGTGGAGGAGGAGGATGGGGAGGAGGGGGGTCACGGTGGTGGTGGGGGTAAGAAGAAGAAGTGGAGGTTTTGGGGGGGATTGGCGTTGAAGACGGAGGAGGGGGGGAAGGGGTTGGTGGAGGATTTGATGGCTGCGGTGGGGAAGCGGCGGAATGTGAGGGTGTTTTTTGAGACGCCGTTGGTGCGGTTGGTGACGGAGGATGGTGGGGTGGGGGGGAATGTGGCGGTTACGGGGGCGGTGGTTAGGCATGGGGGGAAGGAGGTGGTGGTGAGGACTGGGGCGGTGATAATGGCGGCTGGTGGGTTTGAGGCCAATCCGAGACTGCGCGCGCAGTATTTGGGACCGGGCTGGGATTTGGCGCATGTGAGGGGGACGCCGTTCAATACAGGGGAGTGTCTGGAGATTGCGCTGCGGGATGTGGGGGCGAAGCAGGCGGGGAATTGGTCCGGGTGTCATTCGGTGGCTTGGGATGCTAATGCTCCTCGTGACGGAGGGGATCGAGAGGTGACGAATGAGTTTACCAAATCTGGGTATCCGCTGGGAATCATGGTCAATGTGGCTGGGGAGAGGTTTGTGGATGAGGGTGTGGACTTCAGAAACTACACGTATGCGAAGTTTGGGAGGGCGATTTTGGCGCAGCCGGATGGGGTGGCTTTCCAGGTGTGGGATGCCGAGACGAGTGGGTTGTTGAGGGAGGAGGAGTATAGGGAGGAGATTGTGAAGAGAATCACCGCAGACTCGGTTGAAGAGTTGGCAAAGAAGTGTGCAGCGGATGGGCTGCAGGACCCGGACAAGTTTGTGGAATCAGTGAAGAGCTACAACGAAGCCGTCCATGCGCATCGGAAGGCTCATCCAGAGCGGACGTTCAATCCGGCTGTCAAGGACGGCATGGCAACTGCACCGGGCGCCTTGGCCTTGCCAAAAACCAACTGGGCGCTTCCGATAGAAAAGCCGCCATTCTTGGCCGTGAAGGTCGGTTGCGGCGTTACGTTCACTTTTGGAGGCTTGGCCGTCGAGCCGGAGACGGCGGCTGTGATTTCAGAGGCAACCGGCAAGCCAGTCGATGGATTGTATGCGGTAGGCGAGATGTTGGGCGGTCTCTATTACGGTAACTATCCTGGTGGTAGCGGACTCACTGCAGGAGCGGTATGGGGAAGGAGAGCTGGAAGAGAGGCTGCGAAGAGAGCGCAGAAGTTGAAGAGTACGTCGCAACTGTGAATTGGGAGGAAAGTCAATGATGGAGGCCAGAGGTCTATCGAAATGTCTATTCTCACGAACGATGTCTTCGAAGAAAATATTCAAAGCACCGACAATGGGCAAATAAAATCAAAGGCTCAGAAGTCTTTAATTGCCTGCCTCCATAACACAATCACCAACACTTTTGTTTCCTTCTGGCTATCATTCCGCACTTGTCCCAGCAGGATTCAATGCTTTTCCTCTCAGCTCGTTGAAGCCTTTTTCTTCTTCGTCACCGGCTTGAAAGCCTCATCTTCCTCATGATGGAAAACAACGCAGCCCTCACCATCCGCCGGTTTCTCACAGCAGTCCCACTTGAATAACTCGGGAAATTCCTCGATGTTCTCCTCCGTGTCAATGGGCCCGTGACAATTCTCGTCATGGTCTACCCATTCATCATAAAGGGGCTCGAGTTCACCTGTGGGAGGTGTTAGCTTGCTCTGCATGCCCGTTGCGTTCTCTGTTCACCGCCAAAATCCCAAAATCAGTCCTCAAAGGGAAGAAAGATGTACCATCATGAGTCCTGCAATCCCCATCTTTGTTGTCTGTGACATCGTATTCCTGCTCGCAAAGCTTGCACGTCGCGTATCTGGCACGTTGCCGCTTCTTCGACGGCGCGACATCACGCGTCGCCGTCGACGAGGCATCGGCAGTGGAGCTTTCATCGCTGCTGGATTCCTCGGCGATCAGGAGTTGCTTTTCAATGAGGTCCTGCGCGATGGGCGACTCGTTGCACACATTGAGAAGGACGGCTCGCAGGCGCTTGAGATGCGCGTGTGCAATTGCGTGTCGCAAAACAGGGGATGCCATGATCGAGTTGATAAAATATTAACTGGACAGGAGAAGGGAATCTGGGGAAAAAAATTGAATTGAAGATGCCTGAAAGATATCGAACAGAGTTTGTGCGACGCGGTCCTGGTAGAACAGAAAAGCCCATCACGCGTGTCAAGAGCGACGCGTCTTCTTGGGCACGGGCGCGTCGAACCAGGGGCGCGCGATATGTCGGCCCTTCAGGCAACCCTCAGAATAGCCGGGTCTCCCGCAGCACGTCCAGTTGAAGCATTCCGGATTGTCCCGCAAGTACGCCGGGTTGAAGACGTGCTCGAAGTCGTCTTTGATCTCGTCCCACGAGCTGGACGTGTAGTTTTCGAGCATCATACCTGGACAGCGCGTCGCGCGGTCAGCAGCAACACCATGTGGCGCTTTGCCTGACTCATGGCGTACATACCAGGATGATAGGGTTGGCAGCATGCGAGATCCTGATTCCTCGTCTCGTCGAACGGCCGGTCGCAGTTGGCGCATATCGCGAACCTCGCTCGCTTTTTGGGAGCATCTTCACTGGACAACGGCCGGACCTCGCCGTCGTCTTCCTCTTCAATGAGCATCTCGGCTTCGACGAATTTCCTCGCGCTTGGGTTGTCGCGGCACAGTTTTATCAGGATGAGTTTCGCATGAGAAGGATTCGAGGCGTAGATGGCCTGGTGAAGGATGCGGGAATCCATGGTGAGCGCAATGAATTGGCAGGAGCAGCAAGGTTTGCGGCGGCGACGCTGTTGATATGTGCGGAGCCCCGCAGAGGTGAGCAGAGACGGCGCTTCATCGGAAGAGGCGATCCACGGTACGCTGCAGAGTGTCTACTGATCTTTACGTCTGCCTTCCCAAAGATGGAATAGCAGAGCTGCGATCCCAGCAAGGGATGCGCTACCATGCAGTCCTCAGCCAATTGCTGTCAACATTGTGTCAATCTCCTGCACTATTAGCTGTCAGCTACTGTACACTCATATACAGATTACTCCAGTCTACCTAACGCCATGCCAGATGCCACCTCCCTCGTGCGTTTGCTGATCGCGTCGTTCACGTGGTGCGTACCTCATTGATGGCCGTTTTCACGAGGCATTGATCCCATCTGCATCCTTAACTTGCTTTTCTGTGAGATTCTGACGGACGTCCGTAGCAGTGGCCCGTTTTCACAGGATTTCTTTTGCCTGATTGAGTTTCCAGATGCCAAGCCAGGAAGCGGCCGGAAGCTGTGGATGGCTTTCGAACTGGACGACCGAGAAGGCTTTGTTGGAAGTCCTTTCCCGGGCTGTTCTGGCTTGCTCGTCTGGCGATGGCCGTCCAATGGATCCCATGGCCGATCAAATCCTCACTCTTTTGATGGAGACCTCTCGGGCTTGATGGGGTCCGCGGCGGCAGCCGAGCGCGTCACCTCGGCCACCGCAACAAGTCCAGATAAATCCTTCGGGGATATCGTGAGGATAGTGCCGCATGTTTTCTTCAGAGTCGATCGGCCCCGACGTTTTTTCACAGTAGTCAGCCCAGACTTCGTGATAAAAGTCGACTCTCAGCGTTCCTAGGTGGCAAATCAGCTGACCCACAACGACCATCGATTTCTGACGACAACACCGACCGTCATGCCAGACACAGTCGCCGACATTGTCGGCGACGGTCTCGAACTTCCTGTTGCACCTGGTGCACTCGATGAACTGGATGCTGGGCCTCTTCCTGCTGGGCGTGATGCCATTGGAGCCCAGCACGGCGGCCAAGGGCATGTGCGGCGGGGGGAAATGGAAGGGGGGCTCCTCGCTGCTGCTCCGCGAGTCGACCATCAGCTCCTGGCCGACGAGGTCGCGGGCAATGGACGACTTCTCGCAGATGGCCTTGAGAGTCATGCGCAGGCGGTCCGGGGTGGCGTAGTCAATGGCCTCGAGAAGGGCCCTGGACGTCATGGCGGCGGCGGCAGCAAAACGAGCGGAAGAGCGCGGGACTCGCAGTAGCAAAAGAGCGGATGGAGCTGGCAATGCTGGGGCCGGGGCCGAGCAACGGGCGAGCGATGGAGAGCAGACGACCGGACGCGTTTGTTGTGGGGACTTTTTGGCCAGCGAGCGCGTGATTTTGGGTCTGGGCAAAACCCCTGACGGCGGCGGGCGCAGCGATGCGGGCGGGCGCTTGCGGCCACGTTGCCGACGGCGGGCGGCAGGGGGTGGACGCAGCGACAGAACGGCGGGCGGACGCGTGTTGCGGCGGCGTGCGGCGGGCGTCCGCTTTGTGTTTCTAGCGCGCTGGGCGGCTCGCAGCGCTCTTCACGTGCCGGCTGGCAACAAAGGGCGCGGATCGCTGCCCCAGGCCCCAACGATCGCCGCCGGGATCCCGCGCCCATCTCCCGCGCTCAAGCCACCCGCCGCGTCCCCACACGCGCCGTCTGCCGCTGAAGAGCTGCGAGTGTTTGCGGCCGTCGCAGCGTCGGCCTGCTGCCGTTGGAGAAATGCTCCGATCAACATGACGCGCATATCGAGCTGCCTGCCTCCAAGATTGCAGCCTTCGCGCCATTCCTTCCGTTTTGGTGCTGCCTCGGCACTCAGCCTGAATCCTCCTCTGCATACGGGCGATACGGGCGTATGCCACCCTCTGCATTCTTAAATCCTGCGCAATATAGCGTAGATCAGAGCCAAAGCGTGCCCTGAGACACAGATCCCCATCAAGAGCACTCCCTGCTAGACGGAAGACAATGACAGACTCCATCCCAACCAACGTTGACCTCAACTCCATCTCCTACGCTGCTCCCCTCTCCATCCCGGAGCCCTCGCCCGCATGGACCCGCGCCCAGAACCTCAGAGGCACAAAGGGCACCCGCGCCTCCGTTCCAGATGCCGACCTGCGCGGCAAGTGGGCCATCATTAGCGGCTCCAACAACGGCATCGGCCGCGAAGCCGCCCTCCAGATGGCCGCCTGGGGCGCCAACTTGATCTTGGCCTGCCGAGACCCGCCGCCCAAGGAGACCCATCCGACCCTGGTGGTTACCGAATGCATGGCGGCCGCCCGAGCGGCGGGCCACGAGAAGTCGGAGATCGAGTGGTGGGTGCTGGATTGTGCGAGTTTGGAGAGCGTCGAAGCATTTGCGAAGAGGTGGCTGGACAGCGACAGGCCGCTGGACATCTTATGCAACAACGCTGGCATTGGCAGCAGCCCTGGTGGTGCCAAAACGAAAGACGGCTTTGAGATTATACACCAGGTACATACGCACTCCGGATTCCATAGCGAGCCTTTCCTGTTCCGTAGATTAACGCGGCCCCAGGTCAACCTCCTCTCCCACGTTCTCCTCACCCTCCGCCTCCTCCCATCCCTCGCCCGCGCCCCCGCCCCCCGCATCGTCTGCACAACCTCCTGCTTCCACTACCTCGGCAAGTTCAACCTCGCCGACTTCAACGGCGAGCTCGGCCTCGGCGGCAACGAGGGCGGCCAGTACTACAAGAACAACAAACTGTACTTCCAGATCTGGCTCACCGAGCTGCAGCGCCGCCTCCTGCAACACGACCAGTACCGCCACATCACCGTCAACGGCGTCCACCCGGGCTACGTCAACTCCGGCATCTGGAACCTCAACACGGACGGCTGGCTGACACCGCTCAAGGTCTTGCTCTTCAAGGCTCTCGCCTGGGTTTTTGCCATCACGCCGCAGCAGGGGAGCTTGGCCATTTTGCATGGCGCCACCAGTTTGGAGGCGGGGCCGGATCCCGAGGTGCAGGGTGTGGGCGAGTATGGTGGGAGGGGTGGCGGGAGGTATTTCAACAGGATTTGGGAGGAGATGCCCATGCCGCATACGCAGGATCAGGATTGCAGGCTCAGGGTTTGGAGGAAGCTGAATGATGAGCTGAAACTGCAAGAGAAGGGACTGCTGGACATTCTGGGGCTCTATCTTTGAAGGACGTCTTGTTGCTATGAGATTACGATACCAATGCCGCTTTTCCTCCTTTTCTTTCACTTTTTCATACTGCATATAGCATGGCTGAAAAATATCTGCCATGTCACACTTGCCACATGAGCAAGGAACCACGAAGTAAATCCTCCTTTAGCCTATGCAGCAACGCCACTACTGGCAGCTACAGTGCCTATTTTGCATAGTGGTAACCGATGCCAGACCGAGACGTGACATCTTCCTCTTCCTTTCAGGAGCATTAGTAGATAATCATGCGAAACTCACCAAGCACACTTCCATAAAGACCGTGACTATCAAGCTACGGTTCCAATGGTGGATAGTCTTAGAGAATCGTTGTGTAAGAATTTGTATATTTTCATCACTCTATTCTCAGCGCAAAACCGAACCCGGGTTCTCATACTCCGCCCAATGCTATACCGCCCAATGCAAGCCCACCATATCTCGTTTATCCCATACTGCGAGGACGAGAACCAATGCCGATGTTCCAGACCACGCTATGCTAACTCCACCCCACCGCCCCCCTCCTCTCCTCTCATACCAACCCTATGCCAACTCATCAGCATCATCATCCCACCCCAACGCACTATAAATCGAAACTTCATTCCCCGCCTCCTCCTCCTCCCCCTCCCCCTGGCCCCTCTCCGCGCAGCCCTCCACACCCTCCACCTCCACCCTCCCCTTCCCCTTCTTCCCCTTCTCCAGCTGAACTCCGTCACCACCACTACCCTCCACCACCGGCAACGGAGGCGACGACGACGCGGCCTTAACCGGCGTCTCCAGCACCGCAGCCCCCTTCCCCGCCTTCGTCGGCGTCCGCAACATCGCTGCCACGCCCCTAAACTCACCATCACCATCATCATCGCCACTCTCATCATCTTCCTCATCCACCAAACCCCTCCTCCGCGCCGCCGCCGACGAGGAGGAAGAGGAAGACGATGGCAACTTGAACATCGGCGGCGGCGGTTTCAACAACCCACCACTACCACCACCCCTCAGCTTCTCCGCCAACTTCGACACCCCCACATCAGGAGTGGCAGCCACACCCACACCCACACCCGCACCCTCACCATCCCCTCCTCCTCCAGCGACCGCGCCCCCGCTGCTGTCCGGAAAGAAAAACGACACCGTCTTTCCCGCCGGCCCACGCGACGGCGTTTCCTCCACCGAGCCACGCGCGCCGCGAGGAGAAGAAGCCAAGCCCGCGGCAGCAGCGCTCGCGACGGCAGCGCTCTTGACGACCGATGCCGGGACGGCGGAGCCGGGGGCGGGGCGGATGGCTGAGGAGGGGATGACGGGGTCGGAGGAGGGGGGGATGGCGGGGGAGAAGGGGCCGCCGCCGTCGACGAGGTGGTGATGATGGTGGTGGTGGTGGGCGGCAGGGGAGGCCATGGCGGCTGCGAAGCGGTGGTTGGGCGTTGCTTGGACGACGTCTTTTGTCTTTCTGCCGCGCTTGGGGGTGGCGCCGACGAGGACGGTGTGTTGTTGTTGTTGTTGTTGTTGCTGCTGGGGTTTGCGGGTCGTGGTGGCGGGTTTGCGGGAGAGGCGGCGGCCGTCGGTGGATTCGGCGAGTTCCTTGAGGGCGGCGCCGCGGTTGGGTTTGCGGAGGGTTCCGATTGCCTTTTCGAGCTCTGCTTCGATGTGGGCTTTCTTTTTGAGCTTGGCTTCGTTGGTTTTGGACATGGCGTCGAGGTCGATTTGACGCCGGGAGAAGCGCTCGAATTGCGAGAGGGAGTTGCGGCTGGAGGAGGCTTGGGAGTCTTTGAGGGGGATGGAGGAGAGGGAGGGTGCTTCGCTGCCCTCGCGTTTCAGGTTTGGTGGTAGTAGAGGGTCTGTGGAGGACCGGGTGAGGGAGGGCTGTCTTTGTGGTTGATGGGCGGCGTTTTCTGTGGCTACGCGTTGGAGCGGCCGTCGTTTTTTCTGTGCGGAGCGTGGATCTGTTCGCACGGCTGCTTCGCCCGGTTTGCTGCGGGAGCTACTCGATCCAGAGCCTGAAGGCTTCGCGGGAGAGGCACTTGGCCCGCCAAGTCTCTTGTTGATGGCAGCAGCCTTCTCAGGCAAACGACTCATGTAGCTAGAGCAGGTTAATATTACGGTGTACTTCAAATATTGGCCGCAAATCTTACAATGGTAGGATAACTTCCACGCAGAAGTTTTTGAGCTTGTCCGAAGTTCCTGGTTTGTTTGAGTTTGGTGTGAGAGCGCTTTTGCTTTCTCCACTGCCGGCCTTAGAAAGCTTGACGAGAGTCTCGTCCTGCTCCACAGACTGCCAGATACACAGCCTATCCAGAAGGAGATCGAGAAGGACATTAAGGTCTTGTGGTTTCTTCGCTTTACGTTTCTTGGTATGTGCTGCTTGTGAATCTGCCTGGGTTTCCTCAAGCTGTGTCTCCTCTAAATCGGCAGCCTGGAAGGTGGGCGATGCTTCGAGAGACAGGATTTCAAGAACAAGAATGATCTGTGCCATCGACTCTCTGACACGTAGATCACCTAGCCTTCTCTTCAAGACGTCTCCAGCAGAGTCTCCATGTCCCTGAGGCGAACCTGGTTGGTCCTGTCGCCACCATTTTTTGACATAGTCCTCTTCTCCTGGGTACAGACCTTCCTTGTTCGGTTTCAGCTTCTTAGTCTTGCTTTTCTTTGTCTTCTTGTCTGGTTTCGTGGCAGTCATGTCCTCATCATCATCGGAAAGACCTGGCAGGGGCATGGATTTAATGATCTCGGGAAGCTTTTCCCTGTGTTTCTTATCCATCGGGCCTGGCTGAAGCAGTACCGACCGCATAAATGCAGCGAGGTCTCCCATCTTAAGGGAAGGATTGCCTTTGGAAGTAAACGCGGCTCTGGCGCGAGACATCGGTCCTTTAGCAAAGAAAGCTAGAGAAGTCTTTGACAGATACAGCGTTTCGAGATACTGCTGTACGACGGCTTGGAACACCTCCTCTGCTGTCTGCGGACGCTCTTGATGGGGCTCGACAGCATCAATGGGCGGATGGCCAACAAGCGATGGGGACTGAATTGAATCCACAAATGGGTCCGGCTCCTCTCGAGTATGGGTTAGTCGTGGAACAGCCTTGGCTGCCGGCCGGCGCATAGATATCCGCGATATACTGCCCATCTTTCGCTCAATTGTGGCATCTGCTGATGTAGATAGGGTGGCTCGCTGCCACCAAGGACCCCCTCCATCCTCCCGCTTGAGCGCTTTTAGCGGCTGGACGTAGGATAGCCCTTCGGCATATGTCGAGAGAGTGCTTAAGTCCGCCTCTTTCACCCAGCTGCCAAGCTTACATAGGGTATACAACCCATTTTGCACCTTTTCAACCGCATGCAGGCTCTTGTCCACCTCCAATCGGGTTATGAGCACTCTTGGTGTTGCAGGAAATTCCTCCTCCTCATAATCATGGCGTTCGAGAGTCTCGATGTATGCAGAGAAAAGCCGCGTGGAAGACAGGGCCGACGAGGTACCAGAGAGGTCAAGGAGGGAGAGAGGCAAGTGAGAGCGATCTATGAGCTTGATCGGTACGAGCGTAACGGGCCGGTCGTAGGGCGAAGTCGGGCACGGCTAGAGCAACAATGCATGTTAGGCTTGAAGAAGAGCACGGGGGGACGAGCAGAGAGAACGCACGCGTATAGTTATGGATTTCTGGGTCAAGAAGGCGGGCGCGTCGCCGCTTCTCTTGCGCTTCCGGGATTCAGCTGCGGGCGGATCGCGTGTTGAGGTGGCCGAGGGTGCGGCGTGCTGCGCGCTGGCATGAGAGTCATGGTTCGTCGCTGACACCATAATGCGCCAGACAGTTCAGCGGGTGCTTCGAGCCGGGCATGGCTCGTCCGGTTGGCGCGGTGTAGAGAGACGGGTCTTCGAAGGGCGGCAGCTGCATGTATCTACGCGGCGCGTGCTGCGACGCGCTCCACGATCGGCCGATCACCGGCACACGTCACTCTTCACACGCGCCGGGAGGCACATCAGCCGCCAACTTTATCTGCTATCGTGCGCCTTTCCTCCTGGGTCCACCCGGCTATGGTCTGCTCAGATTTCATGAAATTTATGCATTCATTTTTCTTTTCCATTTTCAATACCATATGCTAGTCGTGATGTGCCCAACTCCAGACCAAGTTCCAGACCTTCAGCACCTAGATGTACTCCCTCTCCGCGTAGCTCTGGATCATACCCTCGGGAGTAGACTCGTACTCCTTCAGAACAACCTTGTCTCCCTCGAGCACCGTGTTCGCCTGCACAAACACCTTCCTAGGCTGCTTCTTGGCAAGCACAACAGGCCTCACCTTCTCGGCGAAGAAGTCATCGACGTGCGTAATGTCATGGTACATCTTGGTGCCTGCCTCGACGTCCGCCGTAGCCTTGTAGATGTGCAGCTGCTGGAGATACTTCTCCACAGCCGGACGGCCGAGACTGAGAATCTTGCTCCTCTCAAGACGAATCGTGAGGTCGGAAAGATCATCCTTGGTGTATTCGAGCTCGCAGAACTCCTTGCCAGCGTTCAGGAACACGCGGAGGATGGAGAAGCGGGCTTGCATGTGGGCCTGTCCCCACTTGCGCGACTTCGGATCCCAGAACTCGAGCGCCGCGACACCCGCGCGAGCCATGCTAAGGTAGCCAGCGTAGAGCACATCGCCCGCTTCGCCGTTAATGTCAGTCTCTCCAGAACCAAACCCGAAGATCTTCAGGATGTCAAAGTCGCACGACAGCGCCATGGCAACGCACTCCGCACGACACTCCTCGTAGCTTGCAGCAACCGGACCGAACACAGAGCCCCAAGTCTGGCCTGGCTTGTACCATGTAGTCACAGGCTTATTAGTGAGCGGGCTGATGGGTGGGTTCTTGATGTCGAAGTTGTACTCTCCAGGAGCAGTCTCCTGCAAGAGCTTACCGCAACCGTGACCGAGCAGCTCGTGAAGTCCAACCTGAACCTCGAAAGCAGGGTCACGGCATCTCCTGTAGACCTCGTCGTCGCTCTCTTTGATGAACGGGATAGGCTCGTTCGGAGCCTTCGCGGACAACACATTGCCGAGACTGACGTTCTTGAACCCTTCCTTCTGACGGATGTCATCATAGTTGGGGATGTTGATACCAGCCGGAATGCTTAGATGAGTCAGCTCCCGCTATTGAATCTCAATCCGACATTGAGTATTTCACTTACCCGCTGCCAGCGAACGTAAGGACCTCAAGAGAGGTGAAGTCAGGGCTGAGGAACTTGTCCTTCTCAAACTCCTTCTCCCAGGGAAGTCGGGGAATGAGCTTCGGAGCAGCTTCGACAAGCTGGCCGAAAGCTTTGGTCCTCTCCTTGTTGACCATGGCCACGAAGCCCTCCCACTCGCCACGAATGCCGTGAGGGTCGCGGTAGGTCTCCACAAAGCCAATGTCCGTCTCGACCATCGGACCCTTGTCTCTAATCCAGAACCTTTGGCTGTCTTTGTAGGCCTCGAGCGAGCCGGTGATGAACGACTTCTCGTAGGCGTCCATCATGGACTTCTCGATGTCATTGCTGGCGTACTGCCTAGCCTTCTTGATGGCGTCGGCAATCGTGGCCATCTCTCGTGAGTAATCGCCAAAGACGAGCTTGAGCTTCTTGCCCTTGAGCTTGCCATCCAGCTCCCACTCGGATTCCGGAATATCCTTCTGGTCCTTCGAGGGCGCATCCAAAGCAGATGCGATCAGAACCTCAAAGCCATCCTTGGTCTTCCTGATCCTGGTGTTCTCCGGGAGCAGTCTCTTGCTCTCCAGGAAATCGCTGACGATCGTGATCTCCTCCTTAGTAATGTCCGGGGAGTCGGGATAGTATGTAGACAGGTGGCCAGCATCAGGGTATCCCAGGTGCATGCTCTCGACGCTCTTGTCGGCAAAGACGTCATCCTTGAACTTCTCGTACAGCTTGAGGGTTTCGGGGGTCAGAGTAGCGAGGGCCTTCAGCTGCCGGGACTCAAGGCGCGGTATGAACTTGGAGTCGCCAAAGCTCTTGTAGTTGCCTGCATTGCCAAGAAACTGTGCCGAGTAGTCCAGGAATGCCTTGATCTCCTCGTCCGACAGACCAGCATCCTTCTGTGCCTGCTTCCAGTCACCCTTGTAATGGCGATGCAGGCTGACGATGAAATCGTAGACAGGTTCCGACTCGGGGGAAATCTGACGGAGGACGATACGGGTTCCAGCGAAGCAAGCGCTGTTGAATGTCAGCTGAGCACAAAGAAAGAGGTCTGGCGTGGCACGCCAGTAGTGTAGAGCAGCTCGCCAAGCTGTGCATAGATGTGACCAGGGACCGACTGCAACCTTGAAAGCTCATTAGCGGGATCATCAGCAGATCGACGCTGGAAGCACCCGCGGCCATGGAACAAGACATGGCTAGAACAAGCATGGCGCGGGTGTGCTTCTATGCCCTGCCAATGAGCTCAACGGCGAGGTCTCAGGCCGAGTGAGCCTTTGGTCTTGAAGTTGCGGCACATCGTAGCTATGCACAGCTCGGGCAAGCGCTCGCGAGCTACGACGGCAGGGCGTACGGGCGCGGGGCAAGCTGACATGGAGAGATAGTGGGAGTAGAGCTTCTGCTGGTCGTTGAGAGCCTCAAAGTGGGGCTTGATAGCCAGCGGCACAACAGTGGGCGGGCTATCGGCCAGGTAGTGCTTGAGAATCTCGGGATCCATGGCGGCGCTGGGGGATGCGAGCGAGGTGGTGTGGACAGCGCGGTGCTGTTGGCGGGGTTCAAGGCAGCGCTGCGGGGCGCCGTCCAGGGCTTGGCGGCCTCCTGCGTGCGTCGTACAGGCCCGGAGACGAGACAAAGAGCCTCGCGCGCTGCAGCTGCGGGCATGCGCAGCCGCGGCCGCCGCCTCGCAGCGCCGCGCGGGTACGGGCGCGCAGTGCAAAGATTCTACTCGGCAGCCTCCGCCGCGGCGCGACAGCGGCCGCAGGGCCGCGAGGGCGCGCAGGCCGCGCAGCTGGGGCGGCATCGCGGCTGCAGGGCGGGCGACAGTGTGCCTGGGCAGCGCTGGGGGCTGCGGCGGGGGGCGAGCAGTAATTGCAGCTCTCCTGAACGCGATGCGAGATGTCGATGTGCGGCCCGCGTGTTGACTGGGGTGGCCCGTGCGGGCGCCTGCCCACACAGACCACAACAGAGCGGTGCCTTCCTTTCCCTCACCGCTGTCCTCCCATTCTGCTCCTTCTCCATCGCATCCACCGCCCGACACCCTTCCCCTAGTCGCGCCTCCAGCGTTCCTTGCCCAGCTTTCCTCACCACACCCATCCACAACTGCCTCCTCCCACAGCCACCATGCGCGAGATTGTACGTACCGCCGCCGCTCTGCTTGTTTTTAACGCGTCCCCTGACAGCCCCGCGTCCGCCCTCGGGCGTACACAACGGGGTCAACGCCGCCGAACTCCCTTGGCTAACATCGTCTTTTCGCATCCATAGGTTCACCTCCAGACCGGCCAATGCGTAAGTCTCCTCCAAGCCGCTGTCTTCGCCGCATCGCGCTGACTTGACCAGGGTAACCAAATCGGTGCTGCCTTCTGGTTTGTTGCCAAAACACGCCCGCCCCCGCGCTCCCGCTGACGCGAAGCGACACAACAGGCAGACCATCTCTGGCGAGCACGGCCTGGACGGCTCTGGCGTGTAAGTTGGCGCTTCTCCCCGCCGAGTTGCGCGCATTGCAATGGCTAACGCGCAGCAGCTACAACGGCACCTCGGACCTCCAGCTCGAGCGCATGAACGTCTACTTCAACGAGGTACGCTTTCGCCAATAACACCCACCCCCGTAAAGTATGGCAATCTTCTGAACACGCAGCAGGCGTCCAACAACAAGTATGTTCCTCGTGCCGTCCTCGTTGACCTCGAGCCCGGCACCATGGACGCCGTCCGCGCCGGCCCCTTCGGCCAGCTCTTCCGCCCCGACAACTTCGTCTTCGGCCAGTCTGGCGCTGGTAACAACTGGGCCAAGGGTCATTACACTGAGGGTGCCGAGCTGGTCGACCAGGTCCTCGACGTCGTCCGCCGCGAGGCCGAGGGCTGCGACTGCCTCCAGGGTTTCCAGATCACCCACTCCCTTGGTGGTGGTACCGGTGCCGGTATGGGTACGCTCCTGATCTCCAAGATCCGCGAGGAGTTCCCCGACCGCATGATGGCCACCTTCTCCGTCGTGCCTTCCCCCAAGGTCTCGGACACTGTCGTTGAGCCCTACAACGCCACCCTGTCCGTCCACCAGCTCGTTGAGAACTCCGACGAGACCTTCTGCATTGACAACGAGGTGCGCACATCCACTGCACTGTAGACTTGCGTGAACGCCATGCTGATTTCTTCCAGGCTCTGTACGACATCTGCATGAGGACCCTCAAGCTCAGCAACCCCTCCTACGGTGACCTGAACCACCTGGTCTCTGCCGTCATGTCCGGCGTCACCACTTGCCTGCGCTTCCCTGGCCAGCTGAACTCTGACCTGCGCAAGCTCGCCGTCAACATGGTTCCTTTCCCCCGTCTGCACTTCTTCATGGTCGGCTTCGCTCCTCTGACCAGCCGTGGTGCCCACTCCTTCCGCGCCGTCACCGTTCCCGAGCTCACCCAGCAGATGTTCGACCCCAAGAACATGATGGCTGCCTCGGACTTCCGCAACGGCCGCTACCTCACCTGCTCTGCCATCTTCCGCGGCAAGGTCTCCATGAAGGAGGTCGAGGACCAGATGCGCAACGTCCAGAACAAGAACTCCTCTTACTTCGTCGAGTGGATCCCCAACAACGTCCAGACCGCTCTCTGCTCCATTCCTCCTCGTGGCCTGAAGATGTCCTCGACCTTCGTCGGCAACTCGACCTCGATCCAGGAGCTCTTCAAGCGTGTCGGCGACCAGTTCACTGCTATGTTCCGTCGCAAGGCTTTCTTGCATTGGTACACTGGCGAGGGTATGGACGAGATGGAGTTCACCGAGGCCGAGTCCAACATGAACGACTTGGTTTCCGAGTACCAGCAGTACCAGGAGGCGTCCGTCAGCGATGCCGAGGAGGAGTACGACGAGGAGGCTCCTCTCGAGGAGGAGTAGATTTGTGTCTAGCTGGTGCCGCAGCCAGGGCCATTGAGTGCCTTCTGAGCTTCGTCTTGGTGTTTTTGAACTTCAAGAGCGTGCGGGTGGGGTGGACTCGGGCGTGTAGTTAAGCGTTTCAAAACAATAGTAGTGCTTTCGTAATCCATTTCTGCGTTGAATACCTCATCTCTGCTCCGAATCCTTTGCCACCGGCTTTCGAAGCGCGGTTTTCGATGAAATCCATTCACATTGACATCTCCTTATTTTTACCTAATAGTCCTCCAGACCCGCCGTGGCAGTTGAATACCCGATAGTGTGTGTATAATGCGCGCCTCAAAACCCCGCCCTTATGCAAATATCATCAACTCATGTCTTCATGACGCCCTCCAGTGTCAATCCATCCCCCATCGATCTCTCACCTCTCTCATCTCATCCAGCCGTCTCTAATCTATCACACGCCTGTTGAATATTGCGCGTAATTTGCTCTTCCGACCCCCCGCCATTAAACAACAATAGAAGTGCACTGGTCTTTTAATCTCGGTTTTCCGGAAAGAAAGGCATCCCGTGACCTCGAGTCCCGCACATCCTCCCCTCACTCCCCTCCCTCCCTACATTTCCCCTGCTCTCAAGTCATTTCGTCGCTCTCTCTCTCATTTCCGCTTGGTCCAATGTGCCGAGGTTTCCCGCAGGCTAAGTAATTGGAACAACGCGCAAGAGACGAGAACCTGGTCGGCGGAATAAGTAATACTTGGCGAATAGAGGAAAAAGCAGAGACGGGAAGGAGGGGAACTCTCGCCGTCCTTTTACGACGACTTCTTCCCCGCCGCCCGCTCGCGATCGCGCTTCGCGTAGATCTCGGCGGTGAAGGGACTGCGAGACCACGCATCAGTCAGCATTCATTCACTCCAATCGCCCCTCCTCCAAACAACACTAGCTTTGGGGGGCCTGAGGGCAAGAAAAACAACACAAGGCAGGGATATCAACAACGACGACTTACTCCTCAAACCGCAGCGCAACACTATACGCAACCCACACCAACGCCGTCAGCGCCACACCCGCCGGCTTCCCGAACAGCAGCGCCGTGCCCAGGAAGCTCATCGTGCTGCCCCAGTACATGGGCGCGTCCGTCACGCTGAAGGGAAAAGACTCCACCTTCGCGTCCATCAGGATTCCGAAGTAGTCGCCTAGGTACGTGCCCGTCACGCCCAGCGCCCACATCGATGTCAGCACGAGCGTGTTGCCGCAGGTTAGGAGCGCGTAGGCGGTGTAGGTGCTCGTGGGGGTGGTTAGGGCGGGGTGGGTGGGTTGGGTGTCGAGGGCGGTTTTGTAGCTGTGGTTGGTTAGCCGGGTGATGGTGGTGGTGGTGCGGCGAGCGTGGTGCAGCGAGAGGGGACGTACATGGCATCGCGAATGATTCCGAGCGAGAAGATGGCGACGGCGAGGGCGTAGCAGCCGTAACGCGGGTTGCCGCCGAACAGCTTGGTGATGACCTTGTTGTGGTATTCTGTTGCGCCGGCGCGAGGAGCACGTCCACACGAATCAGCCTTCCTTGTTCTCTTCCTCGATTTGTTTCCGTGTCTGTTTGGCACAGCACCCGTTCTATGGGCTGCGGGTGCAATTGTTGTGAAGGGGAGCTTGCGCGTTGAGCGCTGTCGCGCTTTCCAAACGGATGCCGCGCGGCTGTGTCCTCACGAAGGCGCGAACGAATGGATGGAAGGGATAGCGGTACCTTGTCTAGCAGCGATGCTGTCGTGGCTGTCAGTGACTTTGGCTCTCTCTGCCCGTCTTGGGCGGTGAGGAGAATGTGTGTTTACTTACTTCCAGAAGGTCGGGTTGAACGCAATCGAAGCGGCCGACACTGTTCATGGACCAGTTAGTGAATGTGAGCTTCACCTGTGCTGTTGGTTCACGGTGCAGCGAAGCTGTGGTGGAGCGGTGCGCGCCGCGTTCTTGGTGCCGTGCGGGGAAAAAGGCCAGCAAATGCGCGCAAGTCAGGCAGCAGGGAAGCTCGTGGAAGTGTTGTCTGGTACTTACGCCAGAGAGTCGGCTGGCTGAAGTCAATGTAGGCAGCCATGGTTGGTTGGAGGTTGGTGGCGGGCGATTGGGAGAGCTAAGAGGGGAAACCGGCTGAGAAAACGGCGGGAATTGGGGAGAAAATGGCAGAATTGGATGCGGGTCTTGTTGACAGATGGTGTTCTTCCTGCGGGATGGGGCTTGCATGTGACAAGGAAGCGAGAGCCGGAGGAGCGGCACACGGCGGGAGAGACGTCAGAGCTTCCCCCACGTTGTCGTCATTCGGCATGACATTGGAGGGGACGTCAACACTACGGCCTCTATACAGCAGGGACGACGGTCCGTCGAAAACTTCAGTTGAAAAGTCATTACAATAATTTCATTAACATCGCGACCGTGACCGAGTCCGCGGAGACAAGGGTCTATGTTTGACCGTAAAAAAACATGCAAGAACGTAGAATGCAGATGTCCGCCCCTTTTGAAGCCCAATTTTCCCTTTTCCATGTCTTCAGTCCTTTTATTGTGGAGCCTTCCGACATCCATCTACAGCCCATTCGACGCGCACGAGAACGCGCCACCGAACGACGACTGTTTGTATCCATCAATGATACTTTGAACGGACGCGTACGTCCCTCCGCTAAGGAAGAGCAGCCCAATCAAGCACAGGATGATGTTGAACACGAATCCAGTCGGGCCCCTCCAGCCGCGCGTCTTCCAGAAATCCGGGCCGTAGTCAGCCCTACGCATGCGGATGTAGGCGACACCCCAGAAAATAAAGCCGAAGAATGAGTCGAAGAGCGAGCTCATCAAGCTGAGCAGGTCCGAAAAGAAAGGAATGACTTCGGCGATAATGAAGGCGAAGACCCATAGAACGGCCAAAATGAGCGCCCAGGAAACCCAGCCGAGGAAGGTGTGGTTGCCCATGTGGCGCGAGTCTTGGAACAGGCGGAAGAAGACAAAGCGCGCTGAGACGGAGGCGTAAAGCACGCCCAGAAAAATGATGGTGGGGATCATGAAGCTGAAGCTGACCTTCTTGTAGACTTCGTTGCCGAGCGAGCCAAAAGCGGGAGCGGTGTTGTACTGCGTTCCTGTGTAGGCGTATACGACGGCGCCCACCAAGCTGAACACGATGACCTCGGCGATAGTGACAGCCCAGAGCGCCTTGGGGAAGTCCTTGGGGTTCTTCATCTCCGCGATGAATGAAGGAATCGTAATCTGTCCGATAAAGGTGTAGCTGATGTTCATGAACGCATTCATGCCAGCAACAAACGTAGTGCCTGCCGCGGGAACAGCCAGAACGATTGGCTCGCCCATTGAAGGGTAGCCAGCGGGGTGGTCTTCGATGCCGGCAAAAATAGCCGCCAGAAGGACCGATACGAAGGTGAAGAACGCCGACGCCGTAGCCAGCTTGGCCAGTGTTGAAAAGGTCCGCGGGAGCGAGCAAATCCAAGAGATGACGGCGACGATTGCGGAGAAGCCAATGGTACACACGCTGTGGTTGGTCATGGTGTTCAGATATTTCGCGCCAACGAGGCAGTGAAGACCCTGCATGTCCGTAAGTATTGACGAAGACCTAATCTCTCAAAATGGGCTTACCTGGATGAACGTGTTGTTCAGGAGGAACATGACCGCAGTGAACCACCAGGCCCACTTCGAATTGAAGAACAGCATTTGGCCAATGTCGCATACATCCTTGACTTCGGGGTGGCGGAGGCAGAATTCCCTGGGCTGCTGTCAGCGTCGCGTTTCCACGCGACCGGACATGAGCCGACTCACCAGACAATCAGAGAAGTGTACAGAACCAAGCCAGCCACCACGACGGTCAGAATCAAGCCAGGGACCAGGCCCAAGACCGAGTAGGAGTAGGGGAACGACATGATGGCCAGGCAGATGTACTCGGAAAAGAGCAAGGCGGCGGTCTTGGGCCAGCTGCACGTCCGATACTTGATCGCATTGGACTCTTCCATGGCAATTTGCTTGCCCACGCTCAGGGTGCTGTCCGTATCCGAGTCATGGCCAACGACGCCGCCGATGACCGGCTTGACGACCGGCTCGCTGATGCGGCGCATGGGGCGGCCGCCGTGGGTTTGGGCCTCAGGGTCGTAGCCGGCGCCATAGTTGGCTTTGGTGTCGAGGACTTCCCGCTTGTCGTCGGGCGCATGGGCGTCTCCGGCCTTCGGTTGCAGAGAGGTGTTGTTGTCGACATTGCTGTCGACGCTTTTATTCCTGCCGAGGCCTAACGCCATTTTATCCAGCGGATGGCTTGGACGAAGGGAGTGTAGTAGAAAGGGTCGCGACTAGAGGCCGTTGGCAGCATTAACCACCCGATTGTTGCTGATGTCTGGGCAAAACTCTTTAACAGGCGCGCAACGAGGGATCCCGCTCGATTGCGTGCTAGGTCAGCTGGGAAAGGCGTCGCGGTGAGGAAGGCTGTGCGGGGACGGGGGGAGGATAAGCCACAGGAAAGTATATCAGGCGGCGGCGCGGGATGCGGTTTTATAAGAGTGGTAGCCACGCCAGTCGGAGTAGAGCGTTGCGTTGCGTTCTTAGCGCACGGCGCGGTAGCCCATCATGGCCTCTCGAGAAGGGCCGGTGCGCCCAGCAAATGGGAGACGTCAGCTCCGGCAGGGAAGGGGAGCTAAAGCGCAGGGCAGCCCGGGCGGGCTCCGTCTCGAGAAAAGCGGGTGAGATGATGTTGCGCAACCGGGTGGTAGAGTCTGCCTCGATCTGCGCCTCGCCAATGCGGGCGCGCGCGCGTGAGGCCGCCAGCAGCACTGCATCAGCCGGCGCTGGCATTGCCCTCGGCGGCGCCGAAAAAGCAACGCTGCTGGCCGGCAGACGCGTCGGCCACGCGCAGCCTGCAAACGTCGGCGGCGCGCTGCTAGCATTGGCGATAACGTGATAAGTCGTCATTGCCGCTAAGCGTCCGCCAAGCGCCGCCTCCACACTGCGACCGCCGCCGCCCGCGCTGCGTCCGCTCGCCGCCGCCCGCCAGGCCAGCAGCCCGCCCACGTTCGCCCTCTCGCACCGTCCGCGTGAGCCCGCCGCGCGCCGCCACCGCAATCCTTCGGCCGTGCCCGCGTCTCGTCGAAAAACGCCGCGGCGGCCAAATCTCCTGAGCTGCCTAGCGGCCTGTCCTTCCTTGTTTTTGGCGCTCGACCGACGGACTGACGAGATCATCGATCTGGCGGCGCACACTAAGCTCCAAGGCAAGAAAAGTCCAAGGGCTGGGCAGCTGGGCCGCCCGTCAGCCGCAGCCAAGCTCGTGCCGCATTGGGGCTGTGGTAGCCTTGTGCCGCTCCGCGCTGCTTTCGTGTTCTGGAGGCCTTCGAGACTTGGTTATCTCTATACTGGGACTGCGCGGCCCGGCCCTGCACCGCATCCTTCTAGTGCTTTATCTTAGCCCTCACGCGCCCTGCCGACGAATCGAAGCGTCCGGATTGGCGCGTTATGCTGGTTGACGTTGGCGTGGCGCAATCCTTGCGTGCTGCCGTGATACAGGAACACTTCTCAACCCGTGTCATTGGCGAGTCTTCGTAGATTCCTAGGGTCTTATCTTTGCCAGACGATCATCGATCAAGCGCCGCTGCGTCCTTTCTTTCAGGAACTCACCCGCTTGTGGCTTTCGATTCGGCCTTTTCTTCGCAGAAGACATGCAAGTACATGTAGGTTGCGACCATAGCTTTTGCAACAACTAAAACTCTTCTGGGAAGCCTTTCCTCCGCCGGGTCTGTTTTGATGGCGCCGATCTCCCGCAACACCCGTCTAATCGCTTTTTTTAGTGGAATCAGCCGTGAAGTTTGCAAAATTCAAGAAACCAGCGCCAAGATGCCATTCAATACCCCGTGCCATCCCACAGCTGGCCATGTTGCACGTCCTGTTGTGCATCCCATGGAAATCGACTACTCCTCATCATCGTCGTCGTCATCATCGACAACCCTCCTCCGCTTCCGGGAGCTCGCTGCCACGACTTCATCGTCGTCATCGTCGCCGTCATCCGCGTGAGCCCTCTTCGGGCTATCCCGCCTCCGTGTCAACTCTTCGAGGCCTTCGTCGAGGTCCTCTTCCTCATACGTCTGGGGCTCCTCATCACTTCCGGCAATGAAGTCGTCGTCTTCGTCGTACTCGTCTTCCCTGAACCGGCGGCGAGGGCCAGCATCTTCATCCTCGTCGCTATACTCGTCCCGCCTGGGGCGTCTCGCCTTGGATCCGCGGGCGCCACGCTCGTCGTCTTCATATCCGGTCGCCACGCCGGCGCGGAAGCCGCCATATCCAGATGACCTGTGCAGCCCGCTGCGACCGAATCCACGGTCATGCTTCATGCGTTGGCGCTCTTTGGCGCGCTCTTCCAACTTCGCAACACGCTCCCTCTCCCTCTCAGCAGCCTCTGCCTCTTTCTTCTTCTTCTCAGGGTCGTCTGTCAAGCTGAAGATGGCAACAGCACCGCCCGTTCCAGCACGGGCCTTGGCAGCAGCAGCAAGCGATTCTTGCAAGCGTTCGAGAGCGTCGTCGGTCGTGCCGCGGGACGGGAGAACAGAAAGACCAGCAGTAACCTTATTAGTGACGCGCACCAGCCGATCGGCCTGTTGAGGGGTGCAAAGGTAGGTGAAGGAGTCCCTGCTCGCATCGTAAGCAGTATAGCCGCTTCTCCTCATGTCCTTGATGCTTGTGGGCGTCGGCTTGATAGGATTGACCTGAGGGGGAGCCAGAGGCTTTCCATCAAGCTCGTACTGCTGCGTAGGATCGGAGCCTAGCTGCAACGTGAGGGATCCGTCCGACCACCGCAGTACACGCGCATTGGACTGAAGCTTCGAAGGATCAGAAGGAGAGTGCCGCCATCTGATAGTCGTCTGTGCAGTCTTGAAGGGAGAGAAGGTGGCGGATGGCTCGGTCTTGCTGTGATGGTCCGTGGTAGGCGGCTGCCACTTTTCCAGGACAAAGCTCTTCGAATCGACGCCGAGGAAGCGCGGCACTTTCATCAGATAAAGCTACTATGCCGTCAATACACTGTGCACTGCCTGTGCTAACTTTTTTTTTTTTTACCACTGACCTCGTTGTCACTGGGCTCCGGGACCGGGTGACGAGGCAGTGACGCCTCACCGGTCATCAGCTGCATCTCCTCGAATTCGTCCGCGCCAGCATGTTTCACACGGTCCTCACGGTCGAGATCGTCGCCGGAATCGAGTTCTTCATCGTCGAGGGCACGATCTGCGCTAAAGACGTGTCAATGCAGACTCTGGGAGTGAGGATGGGAGACCAAGTGACATACACCGCTTGCCTGCCATCATCGTCGTCGCCGCCGTCGCCAAAGAGGTCGTCGTCGTCTTCCAGCGGCGGCTCGTCGTCATTGAGCTCCTCGTCGCTGGCCGCGGCGCCTGCGCCAGCACTGGCGGTGGTGCGTCTGCCGGTGACGACATCGTCGTCGTCGTCGTCGTTCTGGTCGGGCAGCGGGGAGGTGGATGCGGGGAGGGCGCCGGACGCCTCACCATCGTCGCCAAAAAGATCGTTGGGCTCTGAATCGGAGGCCATGGCGATGGTTGCGAGATGCGCGATTGACGGGCGGCGGGCGCAGTCGGAGCGGCAAGACGGGCGGACGAGCGCAGGTGTCGGAGCCCAGAGCACGGCGGCGCGCGGAAGCGGACGGTCGTGGAGGCGGAGCGGGGGCGGCGCGCGCGGTGAGCTTCGTGTCGAGCAGCTTCACGTCGGCAGCTTCACGTCGCGCGCGCCGCCGGCTGGTGGCCAGGCGGCTAAACACCGGGTGTTCCCCTTTCAGGAGGGGCGCAACTGAAACCGCCCGGCGTGCGGTAGGGAGAGGCTTCAGACAACCACCTCGCCCCAACTCTCCGCCCTCAGTCCTCTCCTGCCACATCGCCCTACGCCTCCCGCGCCAGAGAGCCGCATCCCCGTGACCGCGCTTCAAACTCTGGAATTCGCAGACATGGCGTCGTTCTTCTCCAGCGTGTAAGTTGCTCGCCGCTTGGCATTCCTCGTGTCCTCTCGCCCTCTTGCATGCCTACACATTCCCGCCGCTGCGATTGCCCCGCCATACGACGCCGAAATCTTCTCGATCCTCTCCAGCACGCGCCCTCCATTCACCCGTTGTTCTATCTACTCCACCGGTGAATGACACGGCCCACACGTGATTCGTCCCCGCGGCTCTGTTTATTTCCTCGCCCGCCATCGGCGCACTGTCTCGGGTTGCGGCATTGCGATCTTCATGAGTTTCAGCTGTGTCTGTCCAGAGCATAAACTTCACCCTTTTGCTCCAGCCCATCACCATCTCCGGTCGATAGAGGGTCCAGAACACGACAACTAACCCATTTCTACCACAGTCGCCAAGGCTTTGGCGGACGATCCAACAAGGGCAATAGCAACAACCAGCAGTCGCAAGGAAAGGGGAACGCTTCTCCAACCATGTCCTACCAGAACGCACCCCAGCAGTATCCGCCTTCCTCGATGCAGCAAATGTCCCATTCGCCATCCATGGCCGCTGCTGCCCCCAATGAGAACGCCCCAGTCGAGTCGGAGCGCTCGCAGTCGCCTCACGGCAGGAAGCCACCGTACTTCTTCCGTGAGGAGTATGCCAACCTGATCGTCAAGGGTAACTTCATGACCCTCGCCGCGCGGCCAAAGATGGTCGACGAGGGCGAGTGGCTCGCTCACCAAGGTTTGTGCATTGCGTGTACTCGTGTCTAGCGCTGCAACTAACAATTGCTAGTCGTTGAGCAATACCGTCTTCTCGACGGTATGATCATGATTATCAAGACTGTTGATGAGCGGACCGGCCGGCCTGTTTGCAACCCGGACACTTGCCCGACCATGTCCGCGGCAGGGTGAGTCTATCAACACGATTAAGCGAATAAAGGCGAGCAACGATCATGACATCTTCCAGACACACCTACACATGGCTGGATAACAACAAGAAGCCCATTAAGATCCCCGCATACCAGTACATCCAGCTGGTCCAGAAGTGGATCGTGGGGAAGATCGGCGACCAGAACCTGTTCCCCACCGACACGTCAATCCCCTCTCAACCCTCTTCCGCCACGTACGCCTCGGGAGGCCTGAATACGCCAGGCTCCAACACTCCCATCCCTGCGGGTCCCACCAGCCTCAACGCCCCGCTCTCCCAGCTTGCTGGCGATGAGTGGATGGGCAAGACCGCGGGATTCCCCAAGCACTTCAAGGACGACATCAAGTCCATCTACCGGCAAATGATGCGGTGCTACGCCCACCTGTACCACGGCCACTGGCTCGACCCCTTCTGGAACTTGAATGCTTACAAGGAGCTGAACACGTGCTTCATCCACTTCATCAACGTCGGCCAGCAGTACGATCTGCTCAGCGAGAAGGAGATGGAGCCTATGATGCCGCTGGTGCAGCTGTGGCTGGCCAAGGGCCTCCTTCCAGAGAAGCAGGCCGATACCGCCCAGCAATCTTCCAGCAGCCAGCAGCCGGCAGCATCGCAGCCTCAGGAGGGCCTGCCCGCCCCGACGGCCGCTTAGGTCAGGTAGGAGGAATATGTGAAGTGAGACTTACCGTAAAGTCATGGAGTTTTTTGCCTTTGGGAACGGTGTCGATAGAGTGACGATCTTTTTTTCACCGCTGCGAACGCTTTTGAAATAAAACCTTGCACACACAAAGAGAGGCAAAGCATTCAGCGAGCTAAGAAGAATGGGATGAGCAAAGAAATGGAGGAATGAATTGACATTTGTTTTTGCTCGTGGTGCATGCATGTTTTGGGCGTTTCTCCTATTTCTTTTTTTTTTTGGCCAGGAGCGGAAATTTGATAGCTTTTACTACATTCGCTCTTGACGGGTCACCAAGCCCTTCCTCCTTCTTGGATTTGCTAGAATGATTTCAGTGAGGCATGTGCTTTGACACAATGAGGAGACTTCTCTTTCGGCCGGCTTGTCCGATTCTTGGCTTACGCTTTAGCACCAGCACCTTGACATTGCTGATCGAAACCAGAAGAGCAAGGTTTCCACCTAGATCAATTCGATCCCTAAATCTTTTATCAACAGGTAGCTACATCTACTACATCCAAAAAAAAATACAAGCCGAGCACGGCTGGCCGCCGACATACATACATGCAACCATAAAGCGTTGACCCGATGCAAAGTCCCCCTCCTCTCTTCTACGTACAATCCTTCTCATCCCTCTCTCATCCCCAACCAAAGCAAAAACGCCAAAAGAACGCCTGCCATGCATGCATGCTTGTATGCCAGGTATATATCCACCCGCGCCGTGCGCCAATGACCACACAGACAGTCAGTCAGACAAGACCTCAATCCAAATACCAGTCCTGATCTCCAGCACCTTTCCCCGAGCGGGGGCGGGGAGTGGTGGTGTTCTCTCTTCCTCGCGTACTGCCCGGTGGCGCGTTCCCACTCGGACCCTCGCCGCGCCTGGCCGAGCTAAGCCAGGCGCGCTGCGGCGGCGGTGGTGGCGGTGGTGGCGGTGACAGAGTCTTCTCGTCGCTCGCGCCTTTGCCGCTGTCATCCACGACCGGTGGTTGCCGCTGCTTCTGCGCTAAATCCGCCGACACGACGGCCGCGGCCGCCGTCGCAGCCGCAACAGCCCTGGCCGGCCCCCCTGCTGCCTCCAAATCTTCCATCACACCAGCGCCGGTAGTAGCACCACCGCCACCAACCGCCCTCCCCTCCTCCTCAAACCTCGCCATCATCTCCCCCCTCAACTCCCACACCCCCTTCCTCTCGACCGCCCTGTCGAAGACATCCAGCCCGCCCCTCCGCATCTTCTCGAAATCCTTCTTCAGCGCGCCCGCGCGATACCCGCCCGCCTCGGCGGCCTCTTGCAGCACGTCGGCGAACACGTCGTCGCGGCCGCACTTCCAGCAGAGGCCCAGCATGTGGAGGTAGGTGGCGCGGGCGAGCGGGCGGTCGGCGGGGCGCTGGCGGCGCAGCGCCTGCAGCTGCTGCCACACGGCCAGGCCGGCGGTCCAGTCCTGGCGCTCGGCGCAGGCGTGCAGGAAGCGCGTCAGGCCGTTGGCGTCGAAGCCCCAGCCGTCGGCCGCGAGCGTGGCGCAGATGTCGACGGCGCGGTCGAGCCCGTGGAACTTGAGCAGCCCGGCTATGATGGCGTCGAAGACGCGCGGCGTCGGGTGCACCTTTTGCACCAGCCGGTCTGGCGACAGCGGGTGCCGGTGGACGCGGTTTTGGAGCTTGGCGAGCGTGGTTGCGCTGCTGAGGGAGAGGGTGGGGCGCGCGAGCATGAGGGCGTAGGACGTCGTGCTGATGCCGGTCATGAGTTGGAGGAATCTGGTGAATTGGCGGGGTTGGTTGGTTTTGGTATGGTGGGCGAGGACGGCGCAGCAGGTTATTTCGTCGGGCCGCATATGGACTTCGTGGAGGGATTCGATGACCATGTCGCAGAATTTGGGCTGCTGGAGGCGGCTGAAGCCGATCATTAGGGCGTTGTAGGTTGTGATATTGGGCGGAGCGGAGGAGGTAAGGAGTTCTTCGCAGATGCGGGCGACGAGCGTCGGCAGGTTGATGTGGCCCTGGAAGCACTGGTCGAAGCCTTCGAATATTCGTCTGTTCATCATGTAGCAATCGCGGTGGAATTCGCCGTCGAAATCTTGCTCGTAGTGCGGATATTGCCCGAAGACGGGCTTGAACTCAGAGACACGGTCCTGCGTTGTTGGCTTCTTGGTGTGGTACAGCAGCTGGCTGATTCTGTTCTCGATTTTTTCCAGATGCTTGGGCTTCCTGATGGCCAGCCAAAGGATGTTGTTTGGCAGCCACACCTCTGGCAGCGTGGGGTCCAACCGCCTGCGCCATACATATACGCCCAGTTCCATCTCCATGACCATGCGTGTAATCAGCCTCGCCATGGACAGATTCATGGACTGCATCTTCCGCCGCGACCAGCGGGAATCCAGCCCTTCCAGCTTCCGGTCGTCCGAGGCGTATATCGATTGTGGGGGGAAGTTTTCCATTTCACACGGTGGTCCAGTATTTTCAGGCCACTCCGGCTTCCCACCCTGGACCATCGAATATCTCTGTGCTTCCTCCCACTCCGATAGCTCCCAGTCCGCCGCACTGTCCACCGGTATCTCTCGCTGTTGAGCCCTCTCCAGTAACCTTCGGATGGCCTCCTCCGCAGCCTCCGGATCCGTCGTGTCAGATCCCTGCTCTTTCGCCCTCTCTAGTAGCTCCTGCATGGCCATCTCCGCAGCCTCTGGGTCCGCAGTCCCAGGCACCTGCTCTTTCAACAACGCCGCCAAGTCTTCCGGATCTATCCCGTCAAACTCGTCGCCTTTCCACACGTCATCCTGATCCGGCGCCTCCTGCCGCGCGTCGTCCACCGCATCTTCACCTCCGTCTTCCGCTCCGCGTGTGGGCAGCGGCTCCTGGGGCGCTGGCTTCAACTCGTCGCGAACCTCGTTGATGGCCTGGTTCCACTGGTCCCGGCGGTGCTGCTTGGCGCAGCCATCGGCGACGGCGGCGCAGGCGAAGATGGCCGAGTAGAAGATGGTCGAGCTGGGGATGGCGAGAGCACGCTTGCGGACGGCGGAGGTGGCGCGGCGGGCGAGGGCGGTCGAGTAGGAGAGGCACTGCTGGCAGCGACAGGTGCATTTCGTGGTTGCCCGCAGCGTCGCGCGCGACCAGAGCGTGTGCATAATTCGTCGGTCCTCTTCCTATCGTGACATTATTGACCGCTCCGAGGAAGGATTTCGTTGCGCGCGGGATTCGATCGCTGGCTGCCGCGGAGCCCCGGGGCGGCGCAATTGGCGGGCACAGTCGTCAATTGCGGACTGGCGAGGCGTGCTGCGGCTGCACGGCGGCAGGAACGGCGGTGGTGGGGGGCGACGCGGGCGTGGAGGGCGGGCGGACGTGTTGGTGGTGCATTTCTGCATGAGCTGATCTCTCCGCGCGCCGCGGCGGGTGTGTGCGCCCCGCCTCGAGCTTCACCAGCTGCCCGCCCGTTCCCCTCCGCCGCCTCCGCCGTCGCCGCAGCAAAGCACCATGTTGGCTCTCACTCTGACCGCCGAGCTCGAAGGGTATGGCCTGCCGTTCTCTCTTCTCGCGCCGCTCCGCCAACGCTAAAGATTTCCCACGCAGCGTGACGGACCTGCGTCCCAACGACACGGCCGACAACCCGTTCTACTACACCTTCAAGGTCCAATGCACCTCGTGCCGCGAGATCCATCCCAACTGGGTCAGCGTCAGCCGCTTTGTACGCTCCACTCCCCGTGTTTGGTGTTCTGGCTTGCGCTGAACGCCTCGTGCCTTGTCGAAGGAGCAAAACGAACTCAGCGGCAGCAGAGGCGAGGCCAACTTCGTCTGGAGGTGTAAGAACTGCAAGGTATGGCGCGATGAGTCCTACATGAAATCGAAGACCTTCTATCCCGCTTGTGTATCTTTCCTGCGTTTATGAATCGCAACCCCGGTCCCATATGCATGTCCAAAACGAGTAAGACTGACAGTATAGTAGAGAGAGCACTCTGCCTCCATCACCGCCGCTCCGAACGCCTATCCGCAGCAATCGCCCCCGAAGCGCCAGAAAATTATCGAGTTCGACTGCCGCGGTCTCGAGTTTGTTGAGTTCAAGCCAGATGTAAGCCACGTCTTTCCTCTTCCCTCTTCTCAGCGCTTCCTTGCCGCATCACCATCCCCCCCGCCGAGATGCAAATCCGCCCTTTTAGAGAACAGCCGATTTTCCAGACACCTAACGAGAGCAAACGTAACATCACCCACACACTCACTGCCCACAACCCCGTCCCATCTCCCCAGCCAGCCCATCGCTATCCTCAGGCACTACCCGCCCTCTCTTTCCCCACCAAATCACATCACACCTTTTACGGCGCATACACCCGCTTCCTCTTCCCCCGATCAACACAGCATACAATTTCAGCACAGCGGTCGTCCTCTCCCCTATCCCTATAACCCCACTCCTCTCTCAGTCTCGAGTCGATCTGGGAGTGTGTCCGACCCTATTTCCTCCCCATCCCAGTCCCAGTAGCCGCCCGCCGATCATGAAAGAACACCCTCATCCCCCTCCCCCGTCCCACCTCGAACACGCATAGTGGTGGCATGATCGGTCACGCTCGATGTTTCCGCCAAGAGTCTTGGTGTCGAGAAAGTGCGTCGCAGCTTCCGATAAAGCTTTTTTTTTTCTGGGTGGCTTCGGCCGGCAAGGCGCATTTCAGAACTGGCAAGGCATATTCGTTGCTCTTCGCCCGAAACCAAACCCGTGCCAGGAACCCGCAGCCTTTGCCGAATCTCGACGACTTTACGCCGGCTCCCCTCCGCCACCACACCACTTTACTTTCCCCATTATCGTTGAGAGGAACTATGGCAACAGAGTTTCTGATGATTGGAATTTTCTCTGATTGCTAATGATTCGAACAGGGCGAGTGGTCAGCCACGGGCCTCGAGTCAGGCACCAAGTTCGAGGCCGTCGATCTGACTGAAGGGGAGTGGTTCGACTACGACGAGAAGGCCGGGGAGGAGGTGAGCGTTAAGGATCTGAAGTGGGAGATTGTGAGGGCTTGAAGAGGAGAGGAGTGGGAAGAAACTGTTTTGCTCATGGATTGTGAAAAACAAAACAAAAAGATCGATGAAGCAATGGAAGATGTTACGGCAGTGGATGCTAATGAAGTCATGCTTTCTTCACAAATGTGCGGAGAGGACACAATGAATCTTGTTTGTCATGTAATCAAACGAATGGGTATCTCATCTATCTACGCGAAGTGCCACCGGTTTGCTATATTCATAAACTCATCAAGATGAGAGATCAGTACGAGCATCTGCCCGTCCAACGTTTGGCATCGCCGTTCATGCGCCCAAGTCTCCATTCTTCGGGATGATCCCATCCCTCAGACCCCCACTAGCTCGAGCCCCAATCAAAACACAGTCTTCACGCCAACGCTGACATCTTCGGACAACGCGACAGTGGGGATCCGAGTCGCGTGAAGCACTATTGGCCTCGACATCTCTCGTGTCGAGATCGAGGCATGGGACCGTTGTTGGCGAGGTAATCGAGTGGCCGTTTAGGTCAAGGGTTTCGCTGCCATTGCACGGTTGGGGTCTTGAGCTAGGGCACGGCTATGCTCGTTGCTCATCCGTCGAGGCGAGCAAGGCTCATCGTTTCCAACAGTGTGTGGAACAGGACGCTGAAAAGCGAGGAGTAGCACCAACACTGATGGTAGAACGGCGACATGGCATGTGCGACCAAACGTGCGAGAGCAAAGGTGAAGGCCTCGTGACACTAGCAACTTCGTTGGAAGGACTTGTTTGGTTTGGTTCGTTTCGTGGCAGGGTTGTTTGTGGTTCGTTTCGATCCTTCAGAAGAGGAGCAGCATCGTAGCACCAGCCATGGTGATCATGCCCCGGAGCCAGAGGTCACGAAGGCAGGCGCCGTCGACAGTACAGGAGTGAACCTGTTGATGCTGTTAGTATCGCTGTTTGGGACGAAAGATCGTTGTGGTAAAGGGCTAGAAACGTACCTTCTTCTTCTCTGGCTCCACAACTGTCTTCTCGCCAAAAGCCGTCGATTTCGGCATGACGGACTCAGCCAACATGAGCTGCGCATCGAGAGAGTGGTCTGCATCGAAAACAGTCACGTCGGGTACTTCCTCTGCGACCGTAACGGCTGTCGTTGCGCGCTCTTCGGCAGCCGCGGATGATTCCCCTGACTCCGATTGAATGGAGTCACGACGAGGCGGCACACCCCACGCGTTCATGGCTTTGAAGTAGCTAGTCGAGGCGCGCGTAGCATCCAGCGTCTCTAAGAAGGACTTGACACGACTGTCAAGAGCCTCGCGAAGACTGTCGGAGAGAGCCCAGGGTTGGGCGGAGGACTGGTTGTTTTGATGATCCATATTGAGAGAGTTTCCTTCGTAATCCGTGTCGAAGAGGGATGGGCTTCTTTTAGGGGTGATTGGAGTCTTGGCTGGTGGCGGCACAAGTAGGGATCGGTTGGCGCAATGGTCCACGGTTGATGGCGCGATAGCGGGCAACCCTATCCAAATTTCGGCCTCAGGATGACGTGCTACTTTGATGGTTGCACAACGCGTGCCAAGGAGGGATGCGGGCTGGTTAAATGTGTAGTTGAATCTGACTGTACAGCGAGCAGGGCGCAGCCAACTCTTGGGCGTTCCTGGTCCACTGAGGCGCAGGGATCGGATCTCCAATCACGCCAAAACGTAGATGCTTGGGCGGAAGACTTCAAAAGTAAGCCAGGGTGAAGGGGCTTGTCGACCTTGGCGGCGTCGGCAGCTTTATAGACGGCTAAAGTTCTCGGGGAATCCGTGGGCTGATCTGATGCTGACCGACTTGCCGTTCGTCGGTGTGGTGTTGGCGGAGCGGGATTGGAGCAGAGGCGGGATCCCTCGGAGCGGAGCGGCAATCAGGCGCGAATTTACCAGGGCGACGGGAGAGCAATATACTCATGTCCGATACGAAAGACGCACAGGGCGAGACTTCCCTCTTTCAGCTGGGCTGCGGTGTGCGGATGGTTATGTAGCGCAAATAGGCTTTGGCGCTAAGCATTTGCGTAGCCGGTGGGGGGGATGATGCAAGCCCAGAGCGCGAGGGCAGGCAGGAAGCGAGGGCAGGATTCCAGTCTGGCGCGGGTGGAGCGGGCGCTGGGCTGGTGTGATCACGATATGGGATCACGCAATTGGGTGTTGTGGTCGGGCAGCGCGGGGGCCGTCCAATGCGGGCGCAGGCGGCGTCGTATCTTGTGGGCGGATGCGCGCCAGGAACGAGCCGCAGGGTCCACACCAGCTGCGCGCGAGGTGAAGAGAAAAGCACGCGAGCGCCGAGCGCGAGATGGCGGCGGAAACTTCGCGGCTGCGGATTCTTAAAGCGCTCCCGCGTGCCTGAGCGCGACGCTCCCTGGTGTCTCCGCCAGCGGGTGCTGCAGCACGTCGCAACCCCTGCGTCGGCGCATCTGCTTGACGCGCTCAGCAGAGTCAGCTAAGCTTGCTTGGCGGTTTGACGGCGAAATCCACTGCGCATTCTTGACGCCCCCCCGCGTGGCTGGCCGGGCGCGGCGATGGAGGTCGAGACCAGCGCGTGCCAGCTGACCGCCCTCAGCCAAAAGCACCACAACACGAGGGCCAGGCCGTCCGGACGCCGCCACGGCTGGCCGACGGCGCGCTGGAGTCGGCGCAGGCAGACGTGCTGGCCCGCGGATGTCTGGTGATGGTCGGCGTCTTCCGTGCAGGCCTGCCCGCAGGGACCAGGGCGCATTGGCATGGGACGCTGTGTCAACGCGACCGCAACCGTCCAACCACCAGCCGGCGGGCGCCAACCCCGCAGTCGGTAGTTCGAGGCGGCTACGACCTGCCCAACTGCCCCCTGTCGCCGGCTTTCCGCTCATGCTATCAATAGCGCCCTAATAGCCCTGCCGTGTTCGGTAGTCGACGATAGCGTCCCCGGTGTTTTTAATTGTCGCTCGTATACCCAAGTAACGCCGACCCATTACCAATGACATCCCGGCTCATAGGTAGACGCCCTCCTCTTCGCCGGGCGCGGGCGCACTGTTGCTGCTCGCATGAGTCGCGCTGTCCGCCGAGGCAGTCGCCGTGCTGCTGGTGGGTTGTTGGCGGGCCTGTGTCGCGGGTTGGTTTTGCGCACTGCCCGCCTCCGCGTCCTGGGCAGCAGCACCGCCATTGTCGCCGTTCTGCAGCGCTCCACCGGCGTCTCCGTTGACCGTCTCCTTGCTTTGGTCCGCCTTGGCGTCCTCGACCCACGGCATGCCGCGGTTCACCTCGACCTCCAGCTTCAGCAGCTCGATCCGGTCCAGCATCCGCTCCATCACCTCCTCGTTCTCTTTGATCGCGTCGGCGCAGTCGCGGTCGCCATCGTCCGCAAACGGCTGCAGCTGAACGTTCGAGCGGCGCAGGTGGTAGATGGAGTTGCGCAGCTCGGCCGCTTTGGCGTGCAGTGAGGGCAGCGTCAGTTCCTTGATGGCTTCGGCGAAGGCGGCGGGCGCGATGGGCTGTGACTCGGCAGACATGGCGGATCGTGTGACGCACTGCCTGTTCGACCTAGAGAGCTGCAGCAGAGTCCCAGGTTGTGTGTGGGAAGCGTTTGCCAGTCGGTGTTTCGTAGCTGTGATGATGCGCGGCGGGGCGGCACGACGGAAGTGATGTGAACCTTCTACTTAGCGTGCGTCACTCGGATTCCGCCAACACCGCGCGCGTCACCAGCAGCCCACAGCGCAGCGATGAGCAATGCGTGGACCGTAGCATGTAGGCCATTTACTGGGCTACGCTCGCTCTCGCTTGCCCTGCCGCCATGGTCAATTGCACGTTCCGCCGCTGCGCGCCTCGCACCGCCCCGAGCTGCACCTTCGCACCTCTCACGCGTCGGCACCACGCCACTTGAATGCTGCAACTTCCGCCCGCCTCTCCTTCGCCTTCTCGAACGCCGTCAGTTCAGTACTACCCCTTCCGTTCTTGCTCGCAAGCCCAGCAAACCCAGCCCGTCCTCCAGCACCTCGAACAGGACAGCCCCGTCGAAACAAGGGAAGGATGGACAAGAGAAGGAGGACACGCCTCTTCCAGGCGGAAACCTTTCGCAAGACAAGATTACCCAGATATTTGGGCCTGGCACCTCCGCTGAGCAGGGCAATGCGTTCCTTCGGGCCCTGCAGCACCGCCGTGTAACGGGTAGTTTGGCTGAGAAAGGCGTGCATTTCGGCAGCGCCACCGCTTTCCCGAGAGATCGCGCCTTGAACGCGCTCGAACACCTGCGTGCTGCATACCCCGTCGATGAGGAAGCCGCCGCGGCTGAGTGGGCGCAAAGAGAGGCCCAGAAGCTGGAAGCCGAACTCATCGAAAGGGCACAGAATTTGGGACTGTACAAAAAGGGCGCCCCGCAGACGCATGAGAGCGTGTATGGGCACAGTGAGTTGGAGGCGCTGAGGAGAAGAAATGAGGAAATATACGAGCAGCAGAAGAAAGCGAAAGAGAACCAAGCGGCAACGGAGGGAAGGGAGGAAAAGAGCGGGACACTCGGACCTGTGAAATCCAGGGTGGAACTGCGTAAGGCGTCGTTGGATGAGCATTTTCTAAGGCTACAGCTGACATCTCTGTGTAGGCAAGAAGGAAAAGTCCGAGTGGGTCAAGTACTACGAGGAACAGGCCTTGCTGCGGAAAGAGAAGGAGGCTCCCAAAATGAGCGCCGTAAGCCATCTCCCTCACCGATCACGTTCTCCAAACTCACCCATCTTGTCCAGGCCGCTCGCATCCTCCCCTCCCTCGCCGTCGCCGCCATCACCCTCGGCGTCCTGTACCTCTTCACCCAAACCTACACCCCGCCATCCAAATCCGCCCGCCTCTGGCCCGACACCCCACCGGCCCTAGCCACCTGCATTGCAATCCTCAACCTCAACCTCCTCATCTTCCTCGCCTGGCGCTTCCCGCCCCTCTGGCGCCCCTTCAACAAATACCTCCTCCAAACCCCCGGCTACCCCACCGCCCTCTCCGTCCTCGGCAACATCTTCTCGCACCAGGAACCCAAGCACCTCTTCTGGAACATGCTGATCCTCATGGGCGCCGGCCCCCAGCTCCACGAGCTCGTCGGCCGCGCCGACTTCCTCGCCATCTACCTCGCCGGCGGCGTCCTCGGCTCCAGCGCCTCCCTCATCGTCTCCGTCCTCACCCGCAGCTTCGCCGTCTCCTCGCTCGGCGCCTCGGGCGCCCTGGCCGCCACCATCGGCGCGTTGCTGCTGCTGAAAGACGCCGACGCGTTTACGCTGCCCTTCTTGCCCGAGTGGCGCATTCCGATTTCCTCGCATGCGCTGCTGGGCGCGTGTCTGGTGTACGAGATCTATGGTATGGCGAGGGGGAAGGGCGTCACGGGCATGGATCATGTGGCGCATTTGGGTGGGTATGCGACGGGCATGGCGGCGGCGGGGGTGATTCAGTCGCAGATTGCGGAGAGGCGGAGGAGGGTCGAGGAGAAGAAGAAGGAGATGGGATTTTTGCAGAAGACGTTTGGAGGCGGGAAGGGGGAGTAAGCTATACGAAAGTCAGGTGGACTGGGAGGAGTGGTGAAGAAGTCTCTTTGTTTCCGTTTAGCCATTCTGGGTGTCGGTAGGGAGTTTGCGCCTAGCGGCACTTTCATTGTCTGGATCAATAGGCTAGTCGGTCGACGGCTCATCCCATTTTGCCAGCGAGTATGCTTTGTCAGGGGAAGAGGACGAGCTGAGAGAGAATACGTTCAATAAGCGAGTCTGCGTTGTATTGTGGGTTGGTGGCTAAGATACTTGGATGGCGAAATACGGGAAAAGTTCTCTGCGAGATAGGTACAATAGGCCGTCGACAACTGGTCTTGTTTCAGTGCTGGTCAGCCGGATAGAAGGGCAGGAAGCAAGCTCTTTGGATCATGCAGTAGGGCAGAATAAATAGCACAAATTTCTCTCCTCACCCACATGCAGAAACCTCTTAAGACTTTTACATCTTGAATGTCATAATTTAAACTGTTTTTTCTTTCCTTTCTTCTTCGTCAATGCAGGAATGAAATAACGATTAAGAACCTCAACAAAAACCAAATCCGAACAACAGGGGTATGGGGTGTAGCTAACAAGAGAAACAAGGCTTGCTCTTTGATTGATCTGTTCCTTGGAAGAAACCGGACCCCGCCCAATTCCCCTTTTGGTAAACCTTTCACCTTGCATTTCAAAAAAGAGAAATATCCCCAATACCCTTCCTGCCCTGTCTCCCAACTCCATGCAAATGACCAGCAAACGAAGGAAAAAAGCGAAGAAGGGGCATGAAGGGTCCAGTAAGTCTACAGCCGCCACATCCGCGGATAGACCACCCCTTTCCCAACATCTTCCCTCGCCGTTTCTCCTGAAGCAATTCCGATCTACTACCGCTATCAACGCCTTACTCATATGCACTCAAGTCCAATGGCACACTGCTCCCACGCCCAGCCCTGTACCTCTTCGGCCCACCTGTAAAGTCGCGCGGCTTCGGCAGCTGCGAATCGTCCTGGAACTTCCAGCGACCGTCGTTGATACGCAGCATTCCCGGCGTGATCCCAGGGCTCGCGGGGGCCGAGCTCTTCGCCGAGCCGCCATTCGTCAGCGTATAAGCGCTAGCGTTCATAGTCGAGGCGCGCTGGGGATGCAGAGACGGCGCGGCGGAGGGAGGCGGAGGCGGCGCGGAGATTGTTGGGGCTTTGACTGGTGGTCCGCCTGGTGGTGGAGGGGGTGCCGAGGGCGCGGAGGGAGGCGGTGGAGGCGCAGACGGGGCGGGCGAGGGTGGTAGGCGGGGAGGCGATGCGGGTGGCGGGGGTGGAGGGGCGGCGGGAGAGGAGCGGCCGAAGGCATTGCGGGCGGCTTGTTCGGCCAGGGAGGGCGTGTGGCCGTTGGTTGGCGCCGGAGGTGGGCCAGGCGGGGGCGGAGGTGTGGCTCGCGAAGGCGGTCGCGGGGCGGAAGAGGGAGGTGGTGGCGGCGGAGCGAGCGGCGTGGGTGCTGCTGACGATGGAGGAGTCGGTGCAGGAGTCGAGGGTTTCCGCGACGCTGGTGGAGGGACAGGTGGCTTCTTGCCTACTGGTGGTGGGGGCTTGGGCTTCCCGCCGAGCGCGCCGTAGGACGAGGCCGGCCGGAGGTTGTTCTTGAGCGCTGCCACGCCGAGCGGGGGCGGCGGAGCGAGTCCTGGAGGTCGTGGAGCTGACGGTGGAGCTGGCGCTGCGCCTGTCGGCGGCCTGGGCACTGTTCGCGAGCGTGTCGTCTCCGGATCTGACAGGTATGGCGAATCACCCTCTGCTCCCGTGTTGACTCCGCTCTTGCCCGTCTTTCGCAGCTTCGGCATGCCCACACCAGCAAAGAGTCCTCCTAGCTGCGGCGCTGTCGCCGCCGCCCCTCCTGAGCTATCTCCAGTGTCGCTGTTGCTCCTTGCTCTGTTGCCTGGGACGGGTGGTGCGAGTCCGCCCGGGGGCTTCGGTGCCATGCCGGGGACGGGCGGTGCGCCCATTGGAGGGCCGGAGGGGCCATCGACGACCTTGCCGACCTGCGGAGCGGAGCGGTCGTTGATTTGCGTGACTTTCTTTAGCCGGGTGCCTTTCTGGATGTCGCCAAGCAATGCTCCCTGTTTGCGTCATCAGCGGCTGTTCTTCGAATAGGCCAGATGCAGGGCATAGGAGCGCACTCTGTCTTTTGAAGCCTTGGCCGGAGGGCGCGCGGGCATGCCGCCTGGCGGAGGCGGCGGCGGCGGTGGAGGACCGCCTGCAGCGCCAGGCGGCGGAGGGGGAGGAGGTGGTGGAGGTGGCGGAGGCATGGCGGAGGTGTGGTGTGCGAGGTCAAGCTGCGAGCGTCAAGGCGCCTTCGCTGTACCGACACAAGGCCGTGGGTCGTGCTTGGACGGCGAGGCGTGCGTGAACGTGAGGGCGGCGGATGGCGATGTCGAAGAGTGAGCAGCGGGCGCGGGAGCGGGAGCGAATGATGTCGGGTAGCCTGGGCCTTGGGCTTAGCTCGCTTTCGCTGCGAGTCGTCATCACCGCGCCGCTTTGACTTCCGCATCTCCCGCTGCGCACTCGTCGTCGCGCCTGCTGGAGCCTCTTGGGTACCTCGCATGATAGTACGGGATTCAGGTGCACATAGGGCCTCCACTCCCGACGAGTGCACGATACCTGAACATAGAGACAGCCTGTCAAGGTGCCATCATCTTGTTATCGGACTCACGCAAGATGGCTCACTTGCGAACAGCAACAGAATACCTGTTCACAGGCGATGCTTTACGGTGACATTGGGTCCAAATCTACATCCATCCCTAGAATCAACAGCCGATCTGCGTGTGTTCCTGTTTGAAGGGCCCTTTAAGCTTAGCCCTATGATGATAAAGAGGTCGGTGATGCAGCACCTCCTGGTTTTTTCACTCTGGGTTGATTGAGGTGTAGGTTATGATCCAGTGCTGCAGTATGATGAGTAGTTACTACATGATCTCTCAGGTCGATTGGCGCTCAACAGAAGTGGCAGCAGCACACAGCGGTGGCTGTAGAGCTGAGCTCGCTTACGTGTAGGCGCAGACTGGCCGCCGCGGACGTTGACTAAGGAAACCTCTGGCTGCCGCCGCTTTAACTCCGCAACACCCGCCATGAATTCGTCTTCGCGACTTCTCCGCACGCGTCCCACGCCAGCCTGCCAGCTATGCGACTTCATCGCGTGCCAGCGCCGCCCGCTGAGCTCCGCGCTCATCGCTGAGTCGTCGCGTCCGCGCCCCCGCAGCCACATTCCGCAACGATTCCGCCCGCTGCTCCAGAAAGCTTCCGCCTCGCGCACGTCGCCCTCTGTTACAAGTCACGTCGCTCGTTCGGCTGTAACGAGTGATTCAAGCAATGTGTCATCTGCTGCAGACGCGACCGTCGAGGTCAACAGAGCGCAAAACGCCATCAACGCCATTCTGCGCAGCGGATCCGTTCCCTCCGAAGAAGTCCTCTTGGATGCGCTCAAGGTATGCCGAGGAGCTGCAGAGCGACTGACCGGACATGGTAGCCAGAAGAAGCAACCGGAAGAAGGCTCGGGAGAGACATTGACTCCAACCTCGGTGCTGTTGGCTCTCGACCCGCAATCGGCTTCCTCGTCCGCTCCGATGGAGCTTCTCTCACTGCTGCTATACAACCTCATGAAGCATCCGCCCGTCTTTATATCGCCGAAGGTTCTGGATGCCTACATCACGACCCAGTCCATCCTCGGGCGGCCAGAAAGCTTTCCAGAGGTTCTTCACTTGTATGCCAACAAGCCAATTGCGACACCGAACACCTCGCCGGTCAAGTACAGCAATCCAAGCCCAAACAGTCCAGCAGCAGCCGTACCGGTCGAGGTCGCGAATCGAGCTCTCGACGCAGCGATACACGCCAAGGACCTGCACCTTGCGCTGTCAATCATCGAGCTTACCTTCCGGCAGCCCGCCTACCGCCGCGCGCTGCTAATCAGAAAAGTTATGCCCCCGGTCGCAGGCTTGGCGCTGGCTCCTGGCGCTGCCTACGTCCTGGCTTCAAAATTCGCGGACTACCAACAGGTGGTGAACCCGCAAACGGCAGTGCAGATGGCGCTTATGGGCATAATGGCATACGTCGGGGCAGTGTCGACGATGGGAGTGGTGGCGGTTACGACGGCGAACGACCACATGGACAGGGTGACGTGGGCGACCGGGATGGCGCTGTCAGAGCGGTACCTGAGGGAAGAAGAGCGGGCAGCGGTGGACAGGGTTGCGCAGGCGTGGGGTTTCAAGGACCCCTACAGGAAGGGCGAGGAGGAGGGCGAGGAATGGGAGGAACTGAGAGAGTGGGTTGGCTTGAGAGGCATGGTGCTGGACAAAGTCGAGCTGATGGAGGGCATGCAATAAACTTGTAGATACGTAGCATGCGCACCAGGCCAGCAACAAGCAGCATGAGCGCGCAGCAGCAGCGCGGGCGGGTGCGCATAAATAATTGTGCCTGGCCCGAGACGAACGTGACGACACCGCCCGCAGACGCGCCCACGCCAAGCCGCTCGTCCTCCGCCGCTAGAGGCGCGTTCACAGCTCCGGCACAGCATCCTCGAGCACACCCTCCGCGCCTCCGCATCGCGCCTTCCTCGCCCTGCCCCCGCCTGATTATGAGGAAGCGCCTGAAAGCGCACTGCCAACATGCACATTGTCAAGCCCGTCTGGTTGACGCATCCCGGTAAGCTCCTCCGCGCGCCGCGCCGTCTCGCCAGCGCCGTCGCGTTCCTGCAGCTAACTGTCGCGCGCGAATGCACAGGTGAACTCAAGGACTTCGAGGTCTACAGCTGCCATGTTTCGCCCGACGGCAGCAGGCTCGTCACCGCCGCCGGAGGTACGTTTGCAGCTCCGGCTGGATCCCGCAACCACGCCGCGCCGCATGCTCCTCCCCCCAGGATGCTGAACCTTTTGCGCAGATGGACACGTTCGAATATGGTCGACGGACGCTATCATGAACTGCGCGAACCCCGACTTCAAGAAGCCGAAGCAGCTTGCCGCCGTCAGCAATCACTCCGGCACCATCCACGCTGTTCGCTTCTCCGGCAACGGCAAGTATCTGGCCTCGGGCGCAGATGACAGGGTCGTGTGCGTCTATGTGCTGGACCCTAACCCGCCATCGCATTCAACTTTCGGTAGGGCTCGCATACCTTTGGCGTTGGAGGCTGTGGCTAAGACACTGTGTAGGAAGCAATGAGGAGCCGCCTGTCGAGAACTGGCGGGTCCTGCGGCGTCTGATCGGTCACGACAACGACGTGCAGGATCTAGGCTGGTCATACGATTCGTCTATATTGGTGTCGGTGGGCTTGGACTCCAAGGTCGTGGTCTGGTCAGGGCACACTTTCGAGAAGCTCAAGACGATCAACAGTCACCAGAGCCATGTCAAAGGCATCACGTTTGACCCGGCGAACAAGTATTTCGCAACCGCCAGTGATGACCGCACCATCAAGCTCTTCCGTTTCACTCCGCCCGCGCCGAACGCGACAGCCCAAGACTCGGTCAACAATTTCACACTCGAGACTACAATCGTTGCTCCCTTCGTTCTCTCGCCGCTAACTACCTACTTCCGACGCTGCTCCTGGTCTCCCGATGGAAACCACATCGCTGCAGCAAATGCCACCAATGGGCCGGTGAGCTCCGTAGCCATCATCAACAGGGGTTCCTGGGAGAGCGATATCAACCTGATTGGCCATGAAGGACCGGTGGAAGTGTGTGCATTCTCTCCGAGAATGTTTTACAGAGAGCCTCTTACGGACACCAACCAGGACGCAAACGGCAACCACAATCTCCCTTCAGTCACTGTCATTGCTTGCGCGGGCCAAGACAAGACGCTGAGTATCTGGAACACGAGCTTTGCGCGTCCATTTGTTATCACCCAGGAGCTCTCAAGCAAATCTATTTCCGACCTGTCGTGGTCACCGGATGGCGAAAAGCTGTACCTGACTAGTCTGGATGGAAGCATTATGGCTGCGGTGTTTGAGCCAGGAGAGTTAGGGTACGTGGCGCCGCTTTCAGAGAGTGACAAAGCTTTACAAAAGTTCGGCGCTGGTCGAAGGCTTGGTATGGTCGAGGGCACAGATGCTCTACTCCTAGAAGAAGGAAGCAAGGCTGGAGAGCTGAAGGGCGTTCAGGGGCGTATGGGTGAGCTGATGGGAGATGGGGGTGTCCCAGCGCTTGCTACTGCTAACGGCGTGACGGGCACTACGCAAACAAATGGCGTGTCTACAACCTTGCCGGACGCTCAATCCGCAACGACCAATGGACAAAGCTCAACTGCCCAGGCGCAAAGTACAGCACAATCGTCAGGAGATCCAAGAGTGGATAAACTTAAGCAGCGCGTAACCGTCACCAAGGACGGCAAGAAAAGAATAGCTCCTCTCCTGGTGTCTGCTTCATCTGGTCTGGCCGAATCCTCCCTACCTCAAACTCAGCTAGTCTCTGCACAGCAGACTAGGACGGTTCCTGGCGGCCGCAACGACAGTCCCTACAATATTCTCGACCTATCCAAACCCTACGACGGATTTCCGAAAGGAGGACTGGCTGGACTTCTGCTTGGAAACAAACGCAAATTTGCCGAGATTGAGGGAGACGACGAGCGTAGGACCGAGAAGAGATTCGCGAACGCTACGCGTAACGGGGCTGCACCCATCCTGAGAAATACGCCAGACGGACTGATGCCGCCAAAGACTGCTGAGAGGCTGGCGGAGACAGAGATCCCTGAACCTCTCCGCCCAGCCATCATTAATCCTAGCTTGTCTGTGAGCCAGTTGCGGTTAGCAGTACCTCTGGTCCGAAGTGTCATTATCAGGACGGTGGACGGAAGCGAACCGCCTCAGTCTGGCACAGATATATCAAACAACGAGGACTTGGTTATGCTGGAAGCTCGCAATGCGGGAGGAGCGTCAAGAACAGGCAGACCGCAAGACCGGGATCCGACGCGAATCACATGCACCAAGCGCGGACAGAACCTTTGGCAAGACTTCCTGCCCAAGGCAGTTATGCTCCTCACCGGCAATCCGAACTTCTGGGCGGCTGCATGCGAGGATGGTTCGATACATGTCTGGACACCAGCCGGACGACGATTACTGAATCCGCTGACTCTTGAAGCCCAGCCTGTCATCATGGACTGCAGAGGCTGGTGGCTTCTCTGCATTACAGCCGTGGGCAATTGTTACGTCTGGAATATCAAGACTCTCTCATCACCCCACCCGCCTGTCTCCTTAGCTCCCATCCTCGACGTCGCAATCCACTCGCAAGGCCCACACCTCACTCCTTCTCCCAGCATCGTCTTCGCACGTCTCAACTCCCAAGGTCGCATCATTGTTGCTCTTTCCAACGGTGATGGCTACACCTATTCCCCAATGCTCTACGTCTGGCAACGTCTCTCAGAACCATGGTGGGCCGTGGGCTCGCAATACTGGAACACCACAGACTCATCTGTCGGCAACCTCTCCTCCAACGCCTCGGCTAACAAAAATGGCAAAGAAAAGGACATGGACGAGGTCGCACCAGAAAACCTATCCGCCGGCATCATCCCCCAGCTCGAGCGCAACACAACGAATCACACCCTCATCCGCGGCCGCGCGTTCTATCTGTCTCGCCTCATCAAGGCGTTGCTGTCGGCCGAGGGCTTCGAGAGTCTGGAGTCAAGCGTCAGCATCGCCCATCTAGAGAACAGGGTCGCGGCTGCAATGACGTTGGGCGCCCGCGAGGAGTTCAAGATCTACCTCCTCATGTACGCCAAGCGATTGGGTGCGGAAGGCCTGAAAGGCAAGATTGAGGAGTTGCTGCGGAGCCTGATGGGCGATATCTTCGAAGACGAGGTCGCCAAGGATGATGAGAAGGCGAATGGCGATGCCGAGGAGGCCGGATCGGCGCTGCGCGCGACCAAGGAGGAGTTGGTGGGTTGGAAGAGGGAGGAGTTGCTCAAGGAGGTCGTGGTTGTTCTTGGTAAGTTTGGCCGGTTCTGGCAAGGAGTATGCATGTGGGTGTGGACTAATGGTCTCTCGTCTCAGGCAAACATCGCGACCTCCAGCGCATCACTGTCCCGTACGCGCGTCTGCTTGGCGTCGTCGAGCGCCCGGCTAACGAAGATGGCGCAATGGATACGGAGATTTAAGCTGCCCCCCGTTTCCTTCTTCATCTCTCTTCCTGTTGTTTTCTTGGTTGCTCTCTCTCTCTATCTCTGGTTTGTACATTCAGGCTAGGGGCCGTGAGCCGGTGGTGCTGAGTGCCATGGCGCTGTTATTCTCTTTTTCTCTCTACTGCATGTGGGGAGCTATGTGTGCATTGACACTGTTCTCCTCCCTCTTTTCTAAACTCGTTCTTCTTACGGGATGGTATGCAGGGGTTTACAGGGGCATGTTTTATGGATGTGTGCTGCGATTAGCGCTGTCGCTTGGGAAAAGTTAGGGGGGTGATGGGAAAGGTGGTGGGGTTCTTTGGGGGATGTTTCAAAGGCGTGGTCAATTGTGTGGAATGCTAAGAGAAAATACCATGGTCTTTCTTGATGGGTTCTGTGCTTTTGTCGAGGCTGTGGTGCGCTATAGCTGTGCAGTCTTTTGCGGAGACGTGCGTCTGGAAAGGTGAGTTGAGCAAGTTGAGTGTTTAAGAGATGTCTTCGCAATTCATTAAAGGTTGCTAGCGAAAGTTGCTGGACAGCTCATTAGCCAATAGGGTGAGATAAGACGCGATTAAGAGAAGTATATCTACTCAAATCTCGACTTTTAGAACGTGGTCGCATGCCGCTGCTTGTGTTACTCAGCTGCGCTTATTTTTTTCTAGTCAGCTTCTGTGTCACGGGCCCTGAGTAACATAGCTCAATGCATATCCTGCCTATCAGTCAGTCGACACAGATGATCATTACTTAACCGGCGTTGCGTCCCTGCTAGTGTTCATGCTATGGCCACGGGACTGACCGGACTCTTGGGTCGAAGCTGAGTCGCCGAACAGCCCGTACGACTGAGTCTACGCATTATCCCAAGCGCTCTGTCCTTGACTGGTGGCTGTGTCTCGATTGTCCGCAGAGACATTCGCGCCACCCAATGACACCAGCCTACCGAGGAATGCAGGCGGATCTTTTCTTCTATTCTAGGGTCTTCAGCGTCATGAAAAGAAGATCGTGCATGTCTGGCACGAATTGAAGCTGCAGGGCTGCACCATTCTCCTGGAGAATCTATTAACAGAATTTAATCACTTCAAGCAAGAGGTCAGGAGATTGGGAAAGCTTGTAGGGGCGAGGAGGGGGCATCTCAGATCTAAAGGCGGGATATAAAAAGAGAGCAAAGCTTCAGACAAGGGCTGCATGACGTTGAAACTGGCCCCCAAAACTTGGCCATTTTTCGGAAGGGTTCGGAACGGAAGCAAAGCTTTGGCCCCCAAACATCGTGCGCTTTTTTCACAGGGTTATATGCGGAGGTCTCCCCATGCGCAACTTGAAGCCCGGTTGTATCCACTCGAGGTCTGAGAAGAAGATGGAGTCTTCCAAAAATGTATTTGCCTGTGACCCGGCGAGCTCACCGACAATTATAAGAGGCTTTAGAGCTCCAGGCATATCTCTTAAGGAGGTAAAAAGACTAGGTTATCTATTTTTTCCACGCTTCAGCTACACAAGGGTGGGGCCCGGGTGGTTGCACCCCAGCCTATTTCCCCCGCTCATACACGTGCAGATGGAACTTCCCCTCGGTGTCTTGCCTCTTTTCCGCACCTTCGGAGCTGCAAACCGCCTGAACCGCCTGGGCCCCCCACAAAGCCCGGCGCACCGGACGCTGATCAGCCCTGATTCTCTCGCAGTCAGCAAATATGCATATTTTGACGTACGCGACTCACACCGTAACATCCAATAGATTCGGCGCTTAAGACTGGAGACACACTTGAGTCTACAGTCTGTCGCCACCCAGTCTCGAGCAGGGCTCGACATGATTACTTCTCTTCGTCGTTCCGCCTGCGTTCCGTCGCCTCTCTCCCGTCCCGACGCTCGCCACTCTATGACTCTCTGACTGTCATGGCACTGCCCGAAAAGCCGGACTACAGCACGCTCGAGGTTGACGAGGGCGCAAATCTACCGGAGGTTAAGCGGAATACGATTCTGCCAGAGGTCAGACCAAGCTCGGTCTTGCCGGAGGTCAAGCCCGGCTATGACCCGGCCAATGCTCCGCAGGCAATTGGCGAGTCGACCGGAAAGGAAGTCTTGCATCCGCCGTATGCAAAAAGCCAAGGAACCATTTGCGGTCTACGCAGGCGAACCTTTTGGATTGTGCTTGTTATAGTTATTCTCGTCATTATCGGTGTCGCTGTTGGTGCCGGTGTCGGTGCGACAAGACAAAGTAACTCGAAAGAGACCTCCAGTGGAGTAAACATCACCAGCGGAATAAATGGCACCGCGCCAGTCCAACGCGGTATCATTTCAACATCTCGTCTTGCTGCTGCCAACTACACCGACGACCAAGGCGCAGAGCACGCTCAAGTATACTACCAGGACAACTCATTGGAGATATGGTCGGCGGACTGGAACAGTGCCACCAACAACTGGACTCTTTCCCACGTCCTGGCCCAGAACAACCGAAGCGCCATCAACCCCAGAAACGGAACCCCAATAGCCGCATACAACTGGTGGTGGGCCGACAACAGCGGCGTAAGTAACCACCCCCCTCCCCACCCAAAAACCCTTTCCCAGCGCCAAAAAGAAAAACTGACGCACAACCCCCCAGACCAGCGACTTCCGCTGCCTCTTCCTCGACACCAACAACTACGTCCGCTCCCTCTGGGCCTACAACCGCTCCGCCAACGGCTGGGCCACCGCCGACGTCCTCGACGCCCTCCTCGTCGCGACCCCCAACTCCACCCTCGCCGAGTACACCCGCCAATGCGCCCCCGTCGACGTCAGCTGCGACGGCTCCGACTTCACCGCCTACCAGACCCCCAACGGCGACTTCGCCATGCAGTACCCCTTCGGCAACGGCACGAGCGGCAAGTTCCTGCCCGGCGGCGTGTCGGCGGCGGAGGGGTCGGCCATGGCGGTCGCGCCTATTCCTGAAGTGAATGGGACGGGTGGCGCGCATGTGGCGTTGTATTTAAGGAGTTCGGGGGGTGCGTTGTTGGAGTTGTATGGGGAGAATGGGGGGGCTTGGGGGGCGAGGCAGATGGGATGTGAGTTTGGACTCTCTTTTTTTTTTCTTTTCCCCCTCCCCCTTTGCTCTTCTTTGACATTGCTCGCGATTGTGTTTTCTTGCTCTGATGGAGGTGGCTGTGGCTGACGATGGTCTTGTTGTGACGACCGGCAGCCTACGTACCCATGGACGACGGCGCGCAGATTGCGGCTATGTCGCATGTCAGAAACGGCACGCTCAGCGTGCAGGTCATGATGTCCAAGACTGAGGGTGGTGTAAGGATGGCATATTTGAATGATGATACGTGGGCCTCTGTCGACGTCTCGGGCATGGAAAACGTGCTACCGCTTTCGCCGATTGCTGCGACGCAGACTGGACGGGTGTATGCGCTCGAGAATGGGACTCAGATTGTTGAGTGGAGGCGAATAGATGGCTCGATACCGAGTTTTGAGCGTGTGGGGGTCGTGGATACAACGGGAGCTTGAATCACTGGCAGAGTAGGAGGGAGAGGAACACGCGGCGCAAGTTGGCCGAGCCGGCCACTTAAGGGGGATGCGATTATGATACCCTGTTTATGACTCATTCGTTGAAGAATAGTAGCTAAGCGCAATCTGCTTGACAGCTCGACCGAAGCTGTTGTTTCTGGTTCTTCCGTTCTACTACTCTGCGCCACGCTGAGCGACGGACATTGATACACTTGTCTGCTTCCTCGAGATATCACTCATATACAGGGGCATTGCAACCAACGGTCGCCGCGGAGAACACACAGCCTCAGAATTTTCCATGTCCGATGATTGGGGAACGAAAAGGGAATCATCGGATGCTCCCGCGTAGTGCCGAGAATCCAGTACAAGGAGCCGGAAGATATATGTAATAATGGACGATCATAACTTCCCGTACTTGCGGTCTCGGGACCAGGGTCTTGGGAAGAGAAAATGAAATATGGGGTAGTAGCTTAATTCTGCCTTTATCTGTCTACGCGTACTACTTGCCCTGTATGGATATAATAGTGGATAGGGTACTTTCATTAACGCATCCGGGGAGCCGGAAGCAACAAAGACTTCAAAAACTCGAGAAGAACCTTTCGGAACCTGAAATAAAAAGAAACTCGACGGAGCCGCCATCTCGCGGACTGTAAAGTTGGGTATACGCAGAAATGACAGACAAGCAGAAGTTTAAAGGCAAAGAAATGCCCCAGATGACCACCGGATGACGATACCGACGCACAACAGCAGAGCACTGAAGCACCTCCAAACCTACTCCAGCACTCCAGTCAACCGCTCTGGCGGGAAAGGCAGCCTCACAACCTTCGCCTCATCCCGCGGCTCCTTCTTCCTGGCCATGTCCGGGGACGACGTGTGCGCGCGCGACGGAGTTCCCCTCGACGGAGCCCTGGACGGCGCTCTCGAGACGCTGCCGCTCCTCTTGCTGCTATTCGCAAGGTACTCCGCGTACACGTTCGACACGGGCGGCGGGGGGTCATCGTCGACGAAAAAAGTGCTCGCGGCATCATCCGCAACCTTGCTATCACTCCTGCCCTCGCGCACCCGGTACTGCGCAAACAGCTTGTCCTGCGTGAACTTGCTGTTCATGACGCCGGCATCGGGGCCCACGGGGCTGAAGCCCCAGCGCTTCCGCCGCGCATTGATGGCGCCCGTGACGTCCTCGTTCTCGACCATGACGACCATCCACACGCCCACGTTGCCGTCGGAGCCCAGCAGCGGCGTGCAGTGTATGTAGCGCGGTTTGCCTTCGAGGCTGTTGCTGCGCGAGGGCTGGTGCGGCGAGTCGTGCGCGTGCCACGAGCCCGTCAGCCACGAGATCTTGGCCGTGACGCGCACGCCCTCGGCGAGCGCGCTTGCGATGCCTTCGCGGACCGACTGCTGGCCGCCGATGCGGTCGAGGAGACGCGATTGGGCGAGTCCCGGGATGCGAAGCGCGGCGGAGGTGAAGATGATGCGGAGGGAGGGCCACGGCCGCACGAGCATGAACTGTTCGCGATAGAGCGTTAGCCTTGGGCGGCATGGAAGTCGAGTCGACATTTATCAAGGGGACGGGATTGAACGAGAGGCCACCCACATTCTGATAGACCCCCGGCAGCCTCCCGTGAGGTCCGAATCTCGTGGGCGGCCAGACGTTTATCTCCAAGGGGTCTTCTACGCCAACGAATCGTCGATTCGGAGTCGTGGCAAGTGTGGGAGCTGGCGGCGCCGCTGGCGTGCTTGATCGGGAATTTGGGTTCCGGCCTCGCTGCTTGAGGACGTCCACCTCTTCCGTACTTAGCAGCTCGCCAAGCCCACCGATTGCCTTGAGAGAACCCTTCTGCGGATTGTCATACTGTTCATGCGCGCCCAAATCCTGGTCGAGCAAGTTTGAGAATGACTCGAGCCCCTTCCCGCCCTCAATAAGATTTGTGACGTCAACTTGGCAGCCGATGAAGTAGCGGACATTGCCCTTGTTGTCGTATAGCGGCGCAATCAAACAAAGATTGATGAATGGCGATCCGTCGCGGCGGCTACAAGGATAAAGATTGATGAGTCAGTCTCGTGTCCTTGACCAAAATCCTGGAATAGAAACGTTGGCGGAGAGTTGCAGGAAAAGAAGTGCGTAATGCGGCGGTTCAGGCCCTCCACCCACGGACGTGGCTGCTGTAGACGCCTGGGGCCACCGTGAGGACCGTCGATCTTGAAGGTAGACAGTTTCCGGTTTTCAAAGCCCGGACAGCACTTTCCATATCGTGAAGGCCGTAGGCTCGAACTTCCATCCAATTCTCCTCGTGGCAACAAGTGTTCCAGGATTTGAGAGGGGCACTGTTGGTTGTGACGTTCCAGAGTCTCGTCCTCGCCACTCATTCGCGTGGCAAGCGTAAATAAGGTTAGAGTCCTAACCAAGAACGTACAGAGCGAGAGTATGATCCTGATCTTGAAAGTGTAGTTGAGTGACACTTCATAAATCGGGTCAAGAACTCCGCCCGTAAGAACTAGGGCGAGGATCTCTAAACCCTTACAGAAGGATGGGAGGGATGAGAACTTGGAAGGGTTCGTCCAACGCCAGTTAATGAAAGTCGGGCACACTTACTAGTTGAGTAAAGTCTCGCAAATCTCTTGACCCGACTTTATGGCCTCGGAGATCCGCGACACAGTGGACGGCGAGGTTTTCGGTCCCTGCAGAAAGCGACAGTTTCTTCCGATGACGTAGTCTCTGCCATACTGGGTGGCATTGTGGAATTCTGCGTGGCCGTTAGCAAAACATTTTCGTAAAACGACTTGGAGTTGAAGCCTCGGCTGATGTTCTTACCTTCGGACGCATAGACGATCGGATTGTCGGGTAATGAAGGGTCTGTCAAACAGTATACTTCGGCGAGCCCCTCCACTAGGTATCGGTTCATCGGCACGCTGTTCCCCGTTATCTCTTTGACCAGTAGTTCCGTTACAATTTGCGTCAGACGATGTGTGATGTATGCAGGGAGAGCGTCCGTGATGAGATCTTCCACTGCACGTCGTGAACGCGCCTCGAACCTGCTGCTTGTGTGGGCAGCCAAGGCCGAAGAAGATGACCTCCGGTTGGGCGCGGTCATCTCCAGAGCAATAGCGTTTGCGTATTCGATGGCCGCCGTGGCCTTGCGTGTTTCCAGGTACCGTATTAAAGTCGGCGCCGATCTAGGACGGTGTTGGTTTAGGAACGACGTAAATCGAGAGAAAGCCGGCTGGTGGCGCAGGATGAGGTTGAGGTGGTCGACCGAGAACAGTCTGTCTGCTAGCCGTTCGGCATTGGCGAGCGTGAAGTTCGGCGGAGGTGGCATTAAGTCGTATCCGCTTTGCGCTCCCGGAGACGACGCTGTGGACTGTGTCGGTTCTTCGCCATCGGGGGCATCTCCATGATCAAAGACTGAAGGGCCGTCTGCTGAAAGACTGGAGGACATTCGGTCGTGGGCAGCAGCTTGCTCGTTAGCTTCTTGGGAGTCGAGGGATGGAAACTCCTCTGGGAGAAGTTGCGTAGCAGAGAAAGAAGACATGGTTGGACTACTCTTCTTTGCCGCGAGGGGTGTCCGCCCTTGAAGTAGAGTGTCGTCTGTCACTTCAGCTCCGACAGCCATGTCGACATCGGCGCACAGTCAGAAATGGCAGGGGTAGGTGATCTTCGAAGAAGACCCAGCCTATCGAAACGCAGATATTAATCAAGTGAGTAGTGGGGCACCGGAAAAGAACGAAGAACTCGGCCAGGGGAATAAACGTGAGGAAAGCCAATTGAAGCTTCATACAATAAAGTAAAAACGAGACGGTGCCTGGCGCCAGAGCATATAAGTACGGAGTCCAACAACTACAGAGCGACCGAGGCCGACACAGGCTTGTGGCGACTAAGCAAATCAGGGTCATATGGCAAGGTCTGCCTACGTAGGCTTGACCCTCGAAGCAACTACTGCAGTAGTCTGCCCGGTTGCGGAGATTTGGGCGGTCGCAAATCACTCGCGTCCGACCAGCTGACCGGGGCTTCCCTGGTCGTCACGGAACTCGGAGAGCAAAAATGAGGTTGAGGATGCGATCCAGGGTGCGATCAAGATGGATCTTTGCATGTATGGCGATCGGAACTAGCCTCTGGACGCTTGGCGTCGAAGCAGCAACTAGGTAACCGACGAGCCGGCCCTGGCCCGCACGTGTGCTTGTCTGATGGATCTCCAAGAGCCGATCCTTGCTAGATTCTACCTACACTGCGATCTTTATTATTCAAAGCGGTAGCCGGCGTGGTTTTCCCTGAAAATCTTGACCTGACTTCGACGGTTTGCATTTTGGGAGGACGCCATATTCAACGGCTTTGGAGAGACGGGGAAAAGTAAGGCGCCTGGCCAGTACAACGGTCCTATGGATATTTGTGTTGAGATGCGCCCTGGAAGATCTGCCACGTCGGCCGGCATAGAGAAGAAAGGTGTGGCTTCTGGGATCCTCTCGAGTTGGCCGTCTGAGGCAGGGAATCATTCGGGGAAGCACGGTGTGCAGGGATCCAACAGGAATGGCGTCAACGGCTGGGAAGGACCCGGGTTCCCGCCTCCGTGACAGCAGCGTGCATTCGCCGATCCGGGAGGGTCATTCGCTGCTCAGGGACTGCAAAGTTTGTCTGACTTCTTGCAGCTGGAATCCGGCCCAAGCTGAGGCAGCAGGCGGAACGCGAGACCGCGCGAACGCATTGGTGGAAGCAGAGATGGGCGCCAGGATGGTGACCAGCAGGTTCTGCAGCGCATCGCCGCTTGAGTTCAGCCAGCCTGACAGATATATTGTCGTGCTATTATGGTGACTGGTCACAAAGAAGTTCAAAGAAAGATCGACGGCCGTCAGCAACAGAGGTCGGCCCAGGCTCGGCCGCGCATATAGCCATGCCGTCGCAGTCTTGGTCCCTGAAGATTCCGCCCTGGGATTGAATCAGCTCATAATGGCCTTCCGCCCGTGCAGCGTATAGCATCAAATTGCAGAGCTCCTCCTTTACCGAGGCAGCAGCCGGTCACGTTTCTTCTCTTTGCCAAAAGCGTTCGCTGATGAGCGTTGGATGCCGCGTTTTTAGACCCGGCAGGGGCCGACTGGGTCAGGAACAAGCGCAGACAGGTGAGATACCGCGATCGTCGCTCGTTGACTTCCGTGCGCGACAGATTCCACGCCACCACTCCGGTGATTCCACGAAAAGGACCGGAAGAGATTGGGAAGAGGCGGTCTCGACAACGCCTCACTTGGGCATGGCTGATGCGTGACGCGAACGGTGAGGCATCTGTCCCAATGCCCACGGACGGGTGTCTGAGGCTACGGACGGAGGCCGCGGGCGGCCGCGGGTGGTGCATAGATGTTTCCAAGTTTCCAGCGGGATTGGGGCGTTCGCGGCGATCCACCCACAGATCTACGGAGGCGGTGGGCAAGACGGCACTGCGCATGAGACCGGTGGAGCACGGCGACACGTGGGCGCCCGGTTTCAGGCACGCAAGCCACGGCAGCGGATCGCGAGCGAAGGCGTGTGGAGCAGATAGCCGTTGGGAGTTGGAGATGAGGCGGGCAGGGCTGCGCAGCGGGTGCGCCGTGGGCGCGGACCCTTCGCCTTCTTGGCCCCCTGACAGGAGCTAGACCAGCGCCGACCGGAGGCCTGCAGCGCGCCCGTGGTCGGCGTCTGTCGAATTCTCAACCACCAAAAAATGCCCGCCGCGACCGCGCAGTCGCCCGCCTAGCCGTCCCGCGCCCGCCCGCCTCGCGCCAGCCCTCCGCTCGCCCAGCTCGCCCAGATCTGCCGCCGCCCGATCGCGTCGCCATGATCCATCCCGGCTAGGACATCCCTGATCGCGTTTGTCAAACGGTCACACACGTCGCGCTGCACCACGGCAGCACGGCCTCCTTCCCGTCCGCCCGCCATGGTCAGCTTGATGACTTGGGAGGCGATGCCTCCGATCCCGCCGTCGCCCACGCTCACCAACCCTGACATGATCCTGCCCGACCTCAGCGACGGGCAAGACTCGACTCCCTCGCCGCGCCTGCACTCGCAGCGCCCGCCATCGCCGCCGTCGCATCTGCTGCGCCAGTCCTTTCAGCTGGCCAGGCCGCCGCCAGGCCGCAGAAGCAGAAGCACGTCCGCCTCGCGCCCTTCGATGACTTCGCGCACGTCGTCCGACGAGCCCCCGCCGCATTTCGAAGGCTTCGACGGTGACGCAACCCCCAAAGGTCAGACTCTCCGAGACGATGTCAAGAACACACCGCGTACAAACGTGATGCACAACTGGCAAAGAGACATGGAGCGAAAGGCATTCGAGAGCGCCAGCTCTGGCGACGGAGACAGCGGAGAATTGTCTGCCGGATTCGCCAGCAGCCACGGAGACAGTGATGGGAGCGGAAGCGCCGATGACAGTGACGGGCGATACGGCAACTTGCCCTATGTGGCAGGCAGCGATGACGATACGGATAACGAGCAATGGCTTGATGGCCAGGAAGAATTAGACTTGGAAGCAATCTCGTCCGCGGCGCTGAGCAAGAGGGCGGAAATGATTCTCGCTAACGCCAAGAAGAGGCTCAATGTGGGTGTCACGCGACAGAGCGAACAGAATGCGCATCGCTAACGCTTTCGCAGCTGATGGAAGGTAACCTCAGAGGTGCGCGGCAGTCTTTGCTTCCACCTCAACGCCCGCCTTCGTATACCTCTTACCACTACTACAAAAGGGCCTCCAGCATTTCGCCGACACCCAGGGGTTCTGGCCCAGTTTATATCCCCCAGGCAAAACATGCTTCTTTTCAGGCATCGCCTCTCTCATCCCATGGAAGCCCCGGCCATGCTCGCGTACACAGCGAAATATCTGTCTCTTCGCCGCCAAATTCAGCTTTCTCCCATCCCGGTCAACCTCCTGAGCAGCGGGCCGTCAGTGCAATGGGAGGCTTCAGGAACCAATGGTCTCCCCATGATTTCAGCCTTCATAACACGGTTGGTAATCGATCGAGTGGGTTGAGGGGCGTGCGTAGCCAGGAAGTGATAAGGCACACATGGGTGACGCCCGAGCAGCACGGCCTACGCTCCCTTTCACGAGGCTCCAATTATCAGGCTTCACCGGGCCTGGAAACCCTACAGGAGGATGAGTACTACAACAAATCAGGAGGTGATCTGCGACGCTCGGCCTCTACTACCACTGATCTGCGAGCGCAAATGCAGGACCTTAAGGGGAGAATATCGAGTCTCAAGGAGAGGGCTAAAGAAGATGATATCAAAAGACGCAGCGCTCAAAATTCGAGAACACCGAGTCCTTTCAGCGCCTCTCAGACTTGGGGCTCAGGTGCAGACTCCTATACGAATCATTCTTCGCCATACCAGTCTCGACGTGGCTCTCAACCCCATATCAACGGCGTTTCCGGTCGTTCTTCGCCAATGGAAGTTCGCAATGGAGGGTACTATGAAAACGGATCACCCGACCAGGAAAACCACTACGTGGATGCTGAGGAAGGATCAAGCGAGGCCGGATCCAACGACACACAAATTCTCGATGACCTCGAAGCGGCTGCCACCGATGACTTTGAACCCAAGGAAGGTGAAGAGGACGAGGAAGATGTGGACGGTGAAAGCATCTACGAGGATGCTCCTCAGGCTGTTGCCGAGCGTCACGAAGATCGTGCAGACGCTTTCGATTACGAACATTTCTTTCTGCACAGCGCTATGGGCACGTACACTCGCGAGAACCGCAGCCAGAGTGTCAGTTCAGAAGACTCCGTTGAGACAACTAGACCAGCGTCTCCTCCTCCCAAAACTTCCTCGGCGCCCCCGCCAGAATCGTCTCTGTCCCCACACCGCCGCACTCGCAGCCAGGACTCGATATCCACGATAGCCACGTTCCAGACTGCTACCGAAGGAAGCGGTTCGGGCTCGGATGACGAGTCGGAGGAAAGCAATGAAGCTCTGGATCAATTCACTGAGCAGGTCCTTAGCCACCGTCTTCCCCCCAAGGCCAGCAATCAGAGCCTCAGGTCGACCGCGAGCGCCCCGCGGCAATTGCGGTCTGCTGGCAGCTTCTACAGCCAACCAACCTCATCGAGCGGGCAGCGCCAGCTGAGATCTGCCGGCAGCTTCTATAGCCAGAACATTCCCTCGCCCGGATCTTCTACGCCTGATGTCCTCAACGACCCCACAGCCAGAATTATGGCATCGTTCTTTAGCCCCCACAGGGAGCGTGGACAGCTTACGCCGCTCAGGCAGAAGGACGAGGACCTGCTCTATGCGCTCACAACAAGTATCCAGCAAGTCTGCATCAGGCTGCAGAATGCTCAGGAAGATGATTACGAAACAAAGATTTGGCGACGCAGGCTCGACCAGGCACGGAAGATCCTCGATGGCGTACCAAGCGAGGAAGTCTGATTTGCCCACCCCCAAGCACAAAAATAGACATCTGTTCCACTCGTTGATGAAGCCCTGGCCCTTGCTCATCCATCCGAAAGCAGGCATACTTTCGTCGTTCCTTTCGTTCCTTTTCAAAACTTCTTTACACTTCTGATATTTCAATCATTGTGTCCGCCTTTTTTTTGCTTCTAACTCGCTTTAATTTCCACTGCGGATCCACTTCGCCCTACATCTTCCTTTTCCACTTCGCGGCTGAAAACTTTTCCTACACTATTTCTTTGCACACATTTCCCCCATTTTCTCTCTTGGTGCCAGTAGAGCAAAGAGACCGGTGTGTGGTCTGGCGTCTTATTGATAGGTTGTTGTTGGCGGCGGCGGGACAGTCTGCTTTCCGTGATATCCCAAACTTATACCCCGTATGGATGTGCGTAGCTGTAGATCCTTGTTACCTCTTGCTTTTTTTTAGATAGCTGGAAGTCGATATTTAGTTTGCCTGCTAATTAAGGAACCCATCATTTTTGCGTTGCAGTCATACCGGCGGTCTCTTTGTGACTCAGGCCTGCCGCAAGTCATACTTCCCCCCCTGGCCTGACAAGCAGGTACGACCTGTTAAGTGTCCTAGTCGAAGCATGAGGTGCGGACAGGCTGGTCGAGTGCGTTGGATTGGCACATTCAAGGCTCGCACATGCTGTCGAGTACACTGCTGGCTGAGTCTTTTACGATGATGGACCGATCTTGTCGACTTGAGTGGACTGAAGACGCATGTGGGACGTAAGACGATGAAGCCCATCAGCCTCAACGACTGCCAATGACGACACAATCCTCGGAAGGTCTGCCCACTAATGGCCGCCTCATGACCGGTCAGAGAGCAGCCTGGCCTCAACGCCGCATCCGCAGTCATGCATGCGCCGCGTACGGCGCCTCGCGAACCCAGCACCACAGCTGGCAGCGGCGCAAGCGGTGGCGGGAAGAACCAGAACCACTCAACACCAGCAGAGCAGCGCGGCGACCGACGCTAGGCGGGCGCATCGCCCTCCCCAACGCGAGAGTCATCGGACGCGAGGCCAGACCAGCGCGCCCAGCTCGCCGCAGCGCACCGGACGAATGGCCGAGCTACAAGCCATCCGGCAGAGCGCACGTCCGCACATCAGCTGTGCAGGCGGGAGCAGGCGGCGCGGCAGCGGCAGCGGCAGCATTTGCTGTCAATTGCCCCCACTGCTGCCGTCGGCCAAGGCCCGGAACACGCGCGCAAGACGTGCGTGCGGCGAGTGCGGCGCCGCGCCGACCCAGCACGCATGCGACGTCGAAACAGCGGGCGGGGCGAGCGGCGCCGGTGCAGAAGTACTGGCCAGCGGCGAAACGCGGGCAAACGGCGCGCCGCGGCCACCAGATGTCAAACGCTCCAGGCGGCGCATGCGCAGCCCTGCGGTGACGAGACGGCGCTAGCAGCAGCTTGGGCGGCGGGCCGGCCGTCAAGGTGCAAGGGTGGGCGCACTGATGGGGATGACGCGGATCTGAGGGAAAGATGCGGTGAAGGGAGTGGCGCGCAGCGCCCACGGCGCCGCCGGACGGTGGACTGGCACACTGGGACCTGGCAGGACGGCTGCTCGAATCGGCGGTTTTGCAGCGTGCGAGAGCCGCGACCCTCGAGCTGTGAGCGGTCAGGCCCTGCAGCGCGGATGCATGAGCTGCTGCTTGCCGCACGCCGGCGCCGCTCGAATGAGCGCCATCAGCAGCGCCCGCGGCGCAGAGCTGTTGCAAATCTTGCCCGGCTTGATGTCTGCGCCGCCGCGCGCGCGCCGCTCTCGCCCGCTGTCCCGCGTACAACTACATGCCGGCCGCTGCTCTCCTCATCCTGCGCCCCAATCGCCCACCACAGCCCGCCGCCCTCTCGCCAGCGCGGGCGCAGCACTCTCCGGCCTGCACGTTCGACACGGCGCTGAGCGCTGAGCACGGGGCGCCACGCCTACCGCGGAAGATTGGCCGGGGGAGCAGCCGAGGGCCCCATCGCCGGCCCAAGTGGCTGGGGTTGATTGACGAACCCACGGGCTCACGGCGCGTCTTGACCGTCGTTGGTCCGCATACCTTGTGACCTGCCCTCCAACCACCACGCCTCCCTTTCCGCCGCGCCCTCGTTCCTGTCTAGGGATTTTTGCGTAACGCGACGAGGGCCTCAGCGGAAATAAGCAGGAATTTCCCCCCCCCCTCCATCCACGCGCTCGAGCAAACGCCCTTCCGACACATTTCATCTCTCCTCTCGCTCGCCCCTCAGCTTTTACCCCGGGCGGCTGTCATTTTTTTTGCTTCACTTTACCCCCCCTGGCCTGCTTGCTGCTGCATCATCCCGCATGCCCTCGGACGACCTGCGCGCGCACACACCAAGGTCATTAATCCCGCGCGCTCAAGTCTCGCACAGATCTCACCCCTCGGACATCCTACCTACGCCGCGTAATTCGTCTCCGCGTTGCACACACACACACACACCCTCGCGCGCGCACACATCGCCGAAATCCCTCTCCTGGCTCAGATGTGCCCCGACGACTCGACCACCTCCACAAAACAGTGCGCCTCCTCACCACTCTCGAGTCTGAAAAATGGCCACCGCAACCTTCGCGCCATCACCCGTCGCGCATCTCTACCCGCCTAGTCTTGACTCCTCGCCGCCGTCGCCACTTCGACGAAAGGCGACCCCCGCCGCGTCGCGCGCACACGAGGAAGCCCACACGCTCCGTCTGCAGAGCCTGCGATGGCGCATAAGCCGGGCGCTCAGCTCGGCGCGGTCCGTGGCGGCGCTGGCCCGGGAGCAGGACGGCAAGTGGAGAGACGAGCTGCGGAGGGCTGGGCTCGCCGCGCGCAGCAGCAGCTCCTCTTCCCGTTTGCGTGGTGGTGTTGAGGAGGACGGCGCGCCGCCTGCCTACGAAGATACACTGGATGATGCGCCGCCGGACTATACGGCTAGCGGGGCGTTGGCGACTGCGCGGCTGCTTGCGACGCCGCTGCTGGTTGTTGCGCCGCCGCCGCCGGGGAAGGCTGGGTCTGAGGCTGAGATGTCGCCCTTACTAAAGGAGAGAGAGCGCAGTAAGCCTGAGGTTGACTTCTCGAGTACGGAGCATGTCCGGGAGCATAAGAAGAAGAAAAAAGCTGCTCAGAAAACGACACCTGCCTGGGCGGTGAGCGATGACGAGGGTGACAAGAAGAAGGACGAAGGAGCTGCCGGAGACGGTGGAGACGGTGGCGGCAGTGGAGGAGGAGCTGACGGGGGTAATAATGGCGGTGGTGATGGCGGTGGTGATGATGGTAATGGCGATGATGACGACGGCTGGAATGACACCGGCGGCAAGAAGAACAAGAAGAAAAAGAAGGCCAAGAATGCTGCTGACGAGGAAGAGGAGGAGGAGAAGAAGGCTGAAGAGGAGGCTCCGGCTGAAGCTGATGCAGGAGCAAACGACGCGTGGGGGGACCCTGCAGCCGGCGCTGGCGAAGCTAATCCGGACGACGAGTGGGGCGGATTCACGACAGCGTCGAAGAAGAAGAAGAAGAAGGGCAAGGTAAGCAGAACCCTATATAGCATCGTCATCTCTCGCGCTAGCGCACGTGGTTGGTGGCGGAACCATGGGACGCCAGGGCGGCCCCGAGACGCTAACATAGCTTACCATTCATCTTAACAGAACGCCGACCCTATCCCGCCGCCGCCGCCGCCTGCCCCCGCAGCTCCTGAGAATGCAGGCGACATGAAATTCGAGAGCGTCGACCTGGGTGGCTCTGCCGGCGCCCCGCAGATCGATCTCTCGTTCGGTGGCGCCGACTCCAAGGCTAGCCCCGGAGTCGGAAACACAGGCTTCAGCTGGGGTGCCACCAGCTGGGGCTTTTCGGCGTTGAGCAATAAGAATGATGCTGCCAACGATGCTGCGGATGCTAGCAATGCCTGGAACTTTGGCGGCTCGAAGAAGGTAGATACCGGCTTCAACTTCGGCTTCGGCTCAACTCAGGACAAGAAGGAGGAGAAGGATGATGACGGATGGGGAGGCTGGGGCACAGCGACTTCAAAGAAGGACAAGAAGAAGAAGAAAGGCGCTGCCGAGGTTGTGGAAGAGCCTCCGCCTCCGCCGCCTGAACCGGAGCCACCGGCGGCAACAGAGGCCAACGCCGACGACATCTGGAGCTTCGGGACAGGCAAGAAGAAGAAGAATAAGAAGGGGAAGAACGATCCCGAGCCGGAACCGGAACATGGAGCAGCACCCGAGCCCGAAGTCGTGGTCGTGCCCGAAGTCCCTGTTGAAGCGGCCCCGGAGGACGAATGGGGCGGGTGGAGTGTAGGCAAGAAGGACAAGAAAAAGAAAAAGGGCAAGGGTGCAGACCCTGAACCGGAGCCCGTACCGGAACCGCCTCCACCTCCGCCAGAACCCGAGCCAGCTGCTGAAGACGATTGGGGTGGATGGGGTGCTGTGACAAACAAGAAGGACAAGAAAAAGAAGGGCACTGCCGTTGAGGAAGTCCCTCCCGTCCCTCCGCCGCCGCCAGTCGTGCCCGAGCCTACACAGGAAGACAACGACTGGAGCTTTTCATGGGGAAACTCCACAAAGGACAAGAAAAAGAAGAAGAAGGGTCAGCTGGCAGAGCCTGAGCCGCCGCCGCCGCCTCCTCCGCCCGAGCCCGAACCACCCACAGACGCAGAAGTCCAGCAGCCTGATGCCGTTGATGAGCCCAAGGCCGACGGCGAGGACGACTGGGGGGGCTGGGGTGTTGGCAAGAAGGATAAGAAAAAGAGCAAGGGTCCCAAAGATGCCCTCGTCGAGATTGTCGGCGAAGACTCAACAGCCGCCGTCCAGCAGCCTGATGGCATCACCGAGGACGGGGCTGCTGAGGACGACGGATGGGGTTTTGGCTGGACCACTGGCAAGAAGGACAAGAAGAAGAAAAAGGGCGCTGCTGCGCTCGACTTCCCGCCTGCTCCCACGCCGCCAGAGGAGGCCGCCCCAGCGCATCCTGAGCCCCCGCCACCACCAGAACCTCTCGCGATCGAGGCTCCACCCGTAGAAGACGCCTGGGCTTCTGTTGGTACCGGCAAGAAGGGAAAGAAGGGGAAGAAGAGTAAGTTGGCGGAAGAAATTCCCCCGCCGCCCCCACCTGCTCCTGTCCAGATCGTCAACGTCGACGGCGAGGGCCATCCCGACGATATTGTCCAGATCATCGACGAGGCCGCTCCTGAATATGAGCCGGAACCGGAACCGGAACCTATCGTTGAACCCCCGCCAGAGCCTGAGAAGAAGAAGGAGAAGGAGACGAAGAGCTCGGGATGGAGTCTCTGGGGCTCAAGCACCACGGATAAGAAGAAGACCAAGAAGGAGTTGGAGAAGGAGAAGAAGGAGAAGGAAAAGCAGGAGAAGAAGGAGGCGAAGGAGCGTGAGGAGAAGGAGAGGCTTGAAAAGGAAGAAGCTGAGCGCGCGCAGAAAGAAGCGGAGGAGGCTGCTGCGGCCGCGGCTGCTGCAGAAGCTGAAGCCGAAGCTGCTAAGGCTGCGGTGCTTGATCCTAACGAGATTGTGGAGATCATCGACGAGGCGCCTCTGTCCAAGAAAGATAAGAAGAAGAAGAAGAAAGGTAAGACTGTGGAAGAGGAGCCTCCACCACCTCCGCCTCTCGTCGAAGTCGAGCCCCCGCCGCCTGAGGAGCCAGCACCTGAACCTGTTGCCGTCCCGGAGCCTGTCCCCGAGCCTGCCCCCGAGCCTGTGGCTCAAGACAATTCGTGGGGAAGCTTTTGGGGTGTCTCACTCAAGAAAACCAAGAAATCAGGCATAAAGGACCTCGCGGTACACGAAGCTATACCCAAAGAGGAAACGGCAGCTGACCCCGCGGTCGCTGAGGCTGAGCCTCCACCACCTCCGCGTGAGCCGTCGCCGCCGCCTTCTGGAAAGCTAAAGAAGAGCAAGAAGGGTACCAAACTCAGCGACCGCCTCAAGGCGTTCGAAGCGGTCGAGGAGCCGCCGCCGCCTCCGCCACCCGAACCTGAACCACCGGCCGAACCCGAAGTCGTGCCCGCGCCTGCTGACGCGCCTGACGAGAGCGCGCCGCCACCTCCTCCGGCACCGATCGAGGTTATAGAGCCGCCGCCTGCGAAGAAATCGTCGAAGGACAAGAAGGCAGACAAGAAATCTTCAAAGTTGAAGAAGAGCAAGGACAAGGACACCGACCCTACGCCTGCGCCAGCAACTTTGTTCGTGCCAGAGCCTGATCCGATTGTCGACGTCCCTGAAGTGCACACGCCTGTCCCTGGCGGCTTTCCTGAAGAAGAAGAACCGCTATTCGAGATTATCGCGCCGCCTCCACGACCTCCTCCTCCTCCCGTTGAACCCGAACCCGAACCTACGCCGGCGCCTGCGCCAACGTCCGACAAGAAGAGCAAGAAGGACAAGGACAAGGACAAGAAGAAGAAAAGCAAGATGAGCGCGCCGAAGATGGATCTGTTTGGCGAGATCCCTGGCGCCGATGCGCCGGAGCCTCCGCTGGTGCCTGAGGTTCCTGAAGTGCCAGAAGTGCCGGCTGGTGACCCGATCAAGCCTCCAACTCCACCGCCTGAGCCCGATGATAAGCCCGTGCATGAGCCAAAGAAGGAGCGCCCGAGAGTGGTACGCGACAAGAACGCTGCGTCTTGGGGCTTCTGGGGCACTGCGCCGTCGGTCAAGGATACGCGCAAGAAGGCGCGGGATGATGCGGCCAAAGAGAGGCCTGGGCTTGTGCGCTCCAAGTCGGAACGCCACTCATCGCGGCGCGAGAGGGAGAAGGAAAAGGAGCGCGATGAAGTCTCTAAGTCCTCGGGCTCCGGGGATCACGCCTCTAAGACTCCGTCGCGGTCGCGGCCACAGCGCAACACAAGCTTCTCTCTCTTTGGTATGGCACCGACGCCTTCACGGTCAAGATCAATGCGCGAGTCGAGAACGCCGAAGTCGCACTCGCGCCACGCATCTGTGGAGAGGGATGCTGGCCTTATGTCGCCGCCGCCAGAGGATGATATGGTCAAGGTGTCGTCGAAGGCTGCCAAGCTCATGGGCATGGATCTGGGTGGCCAGCGGCCCGAAAGACTCAGCCGACGCCACTCAACTAGGGAGCGGCGCAAGTCGAGAGCTGTGCCCGATCCTTTCGCCATCGACGAAGATATTGTCATGGTGGAGGACCCGGCCGCACAGGCAGCAGGCTCCAGAGACCCATCTCGGAGACGGAAGCACAAGTCACAGATGGTCGATCCTGTAGTTGGCGAGGATCCGGTCATTGTCGACGCCGCCGCCGCCGTCCCCGACGAAGCTCATGAAGTCGTGACAGGCCCCGAAGACCTTGCTTTTGTCGAGAAGCCCAGACGCTCTGGCACTAAGCGGGAGAGGCGCGAGCATGTCGATAGCCCGCCGAAGAAGCCAACTGGCGGGCTCATGGGCATGTTTGGGCTTGGCTCGAAGAAGAAGGAAGCCGTAAATGACTACGATGATCGACGTCATAGGAGTGGCCGTGACCGCGAGGATAGCAGCAGGCGTAAGCGGTCCTCTGCGAGGACTGCCGAAGATGACTATGCCAAGCGTCTTCGCCGCGAGAGCCGCAAGATCCGCTCCCGCCACCCTTCGGACGACGGCGCTCCTGAAGGTTCTCCTGATGGTGTGCTTGACGACGCTGTCCCCGTCCAGGAGAATGGTGCGCCACCCGAGGTCGACGAGGCAGAGATTGAGGCGAGAAGAGCTGAGAAACGCGCGAGGAAAGCGGAGCGTGAAGCTCGTGCGATCGAGGAAGAAGAGGCTAAGACCGCACGGAGACGCGAGCGCAAGCGGGATCTGGACAGACACGAGGACCGCAAGATCAAAGAGCGTGAGGCCAAGGACCGCCGTCTACGCGAGGAGCAAGAGCTCGAGGCCAGACGGCAGGAAGAGAAGCGCGCACGGCGGGTGGCCAGAGAAGAACGCAAGGCTGCCGAACGCGCTGAAGCAGAACGCGCTACCCAAGAAGCCGAAGCCAAGGAAGCCGAACGCGCCGAACGCCGCGCCAGACGCCGCGACCGTGATAGAGAAGGCGGTGGTGAGTTCGACTCGCCATCCCGCCATCACAGCTCGCACCGCCCAGCCACGGAGCGCCGCCGCTCGCACAGAGACGACGACGTCGACCGCCGCCGCCGCCACGAAGAACGCAAGCTCGCTCGGCGAGAAGGCCGCACCCCGCGCGACAAGTCCTCCCGCTCCCACGGCGACCCCGTCGCCGACTACTTCGACCCTCACAACGGCGACCCTGCTGCGGCCGCCGCTGCCGCCGCCCCAGTTCCACCGCCACCTGCCGGCTACCCTTACACCTCGAACAACGGCAGCGACAAGACTCGCTCGTGGGTCGACCAGGTCAATGCGGAACCGCCGCTTCCTCCGCCCGTCGAAGGCACCATACTCGACCCGCCGCCGCCTATGGACCCGGCTGCCGCTGCTGGCGCCCCTTTCGACCCGCTCGAAGAAGAGGCGCGGAGGGAGCGGCGGAGCAGGGCTAAGCGTGACTCGAAGATGATGGACGACGACGGTGGAAGGAGGCGGAGGAGGAAGGAGGAGGGCGGCGTGAGGAGCAGCGATGGGAGCGGCGATGGGAAGAGTAGGCGGAGGAAGGAGAGCGCCGCTGCTGCTGCGGGGATGGGACTCTTTGGAGAGGATGCTGGGATGGGGGTGAGGACGTTCGATGGGAGGCCGGTGGAGAGGCCGAGGAATGAGAAGAGGGGGAGTAGTTGGTTGAAGAAGTTTGCGGGATTCTGAGCGCCCTTTCTTTTCTTTTTTTTCCTTCCCCCTTTCTTCCTGGGTTGTTTGACGGCAGGCTGCATGGGTTGGGTGCATGGAAGGAGTATGCTGCGGGAGGCAGGGTAATTAAGAATCGGAGTGTAAGACTGCGGGCATGGGCGACGAGAGAGAGGGGAATTTGCATGGCACTGGGCGTGGCAGCTACATTTTTTTTTCATTCGCATGCAGCATGCTGCAAGGACTACTACGACGCCCTGCTGGACAGGAGGAAGATTGGTTGGAGGAAACGATGTTACGACCGGGATGATGGGAGGTGGATCAGCTGCAGGGCCAGCGGTGCTGGCAGCATGCGACTGGTCTATCTGTCTCTATTTTGTTTTTGGCGGGGTTGGTCATCATGAAGCGCGTTTACGAGAGACGGTGATGATGATACCCTGGGAAGATCTGGATGTACGTTGGCTGTTAGCTCGGCTTTGCGATGAATATATGAGAATGGACTGTCTGCCTGTCTTCGTTGCTTCTCGATGGTTCGTCGGCGTGCAGGCGGCAGGAAGCAGAGCAGTGCATGCCTGAGGCAGCAACACGCGAGCTCGCTCGGCCGGAGAAATTGGCGGAAGTGACATACCAATGACCGCGGCGGCCCGCTGACAGCTCGACCTCCTCCACCATTCCCCAACACCACCAGTCCGCCTCCTCGCGCAACCGCCATGGCGCCCGCAGCCGAGCTGATCCGCTCAGCTGCACCCGGAGTGGCTCGCGCCCTCCGCACCACCGCCCGCCCGCAAGCCCGCGTCCTCGCCGCCGCCGCAGCTCGCTCGGCCTTGCCGCACGTCCGCAGCTTCACCAACTTCCCGCAGAGCTCGTCGCCCAGTCCGCCGCCAAGCATATTCGGCCTGCCCGCCGCGGGCGGCAACCATGGCGGCGCCCCGACCTCGTACTTCCAGCGCCCGTCGCTGCCCGCCAACACCATCGTTCGCTTCGTGCCGCAGCAGACGGCCTGGATCGTCGAGCGCATGGGCAAGTTCAACCGCATACTGCAGCCCGGCTTGGCCATCTTGATTCCCTTCCTCGACCGGATAGCCTACGTCAAGAGCTTGAAGGAGGCGGCCATCGAGATTCCCAGCCAGAGCGCCATCACCGCCGACAATGTGACGTTGGAGCTGGACGGCGTGCTGTACACGCGCGTGTTCGACGCGTACAAGGCCAGGTGAGTGGCGGAGTGCGTTCAATTGGGAGAGGCCAAGGGACGCGCTTGATGCTAACGGCAGGCAATGCAGCTACGGAGTCGAGGACGCCGAGTACGCCATCTCGCAGCTGGCGCAGACGACGATGCGGTCGGAGATCGGCCAGCTGACGCTGGACCACGTGCTGAAGGAGCGGGCGAACCTGAACGCCAACATCACGGCGGCCATCAACGAGGCGGCGCAGGACTGGGGCGTGACGTGCCTGCGCTACGAAATCCGCGACATCCACGCGCCCGCGCCCGTCGTCGAGGCCATGCACCGCCAGGTCACGGCCGAGCGCAGCAAGCGCGCCGAGATCCTCGAGTCCGAGGGCCAGCGCCAGAGCGCAATCAACATCGCCGAGGGCCGCAAGCAGAGCGTCATCCTGGCCTCGGAGGCCCTGAAGGCCGAGCAGATCAACATGGCGAGCGGTGAGGCCGAGGCGATCCTCTTGAAGGCGCAGGCCACGGCTGCGGGCGTTGACGCCGTCGCGCGCGCCATCGAGCAGGGCAAGCACAGCGCCCAGAGCGCCGTCAGCCTCAGGATCGCGGAGCAGTACGTCGAGGCGTTCGGCAAGCTCGCCAAGGAGGGCACGTCGGTCGTCGTGCCCGGCAACGTTGGCGATATCGGCGGCATGATTGCGACGGCCATGTCGGTGTACGGCAAGGTGTCGCAGAGCCAGGCGAAGAACGTGGCGGCGCAGCTCATCGGTGGTGGTGAGAATGGCGCGAGCGAGGGGCCGCAGTCGGCTGCGGCGCAGCGGGTGCAGGAGGTTGAGAGGGAGGCGAGGGAGATTCAGGAGCAGGGCGATGATGTGCAGCAGAGCGTGTTGGAGAGCTTCGACAACACGACGCAGAAGAGGTAATTGAGGTGGAGATGAACCAAGGAGCATTCCTTTCTCGTGTTGAAAAGGGGAGGACAAGGAACTACTGTAAGCATTAAATCTGGATGAAGAGCATCGGTACGAATTTCGGGACGGGAACTTTGTCTCTCTCACTCTCTACTTTGTTTGGAGGGACTCTTTTTCATTTTCATCGCCCTCTCTTTTCTCCTATCCCCAAAAAGAAGAAGTTTTGCGGATCGACTACGGATCACACTCACAGCATGGCGTTATGAAAGCGAAGAACCGCGCGTGTATATGTATAGTATTGGGGGAGCTACTCTTCACTTTTGGCTTGTTTTCTGCTTCTTCTTCGCTGCTCATACCTATGTATCTGGATGGCTGTTGAAGCCATTGAATGGACGAGGTTCCCACTCTTACGTTGCGGTGGTCGTTGTGATGCAATCTGGTGTGGCAGTGCGATAAAGAGTGATGAGGCCAGGATTGCCGCGTGGGTCGCGTGCGCGGCGTGCAGGTTGTCTCGAATCAGGTCCACTTAGTTGGCTGCGATCCAACACGGAATGGAGCTTCTTCGGGGCAACGATTGGAGGTGGGATGATAGTCAGGATGTAGCTAAGCAAGGCGCCGATGCATGCATGGGTATGGGGTAGGTGGAGCACACGTAAGTAGGCCGGCCGGCCAGCCACCACGGCGGCGGCAGCGAGCTATTTCCCTCCTTCGCCTGCTGGAGACCGGAGAGGCACGCACGCCGCGGAAGCGCAGCGAACAGAGGAGTCCGCCCATCCGTTGCCGCCGGACCAGACCCGACGGTCGCGCATAAAATGGTCGACGTCTACGACGTGCGGCGGCGGTGCGCGCAAGCAGCAACCACCGCCGCGCCCCCCCGCCACCATCCCACGCCTCTGCGCGCCGACAACACCTTCCTCAAGATGAGCAACTCGACCTCCTCCTACCCGCTCTACATCAAGAACGTCCCCTACGCGACCACCTCGCGCCTGCAGACCCTCGACATCTGCCTACCGCGCCCGCTGAGCGAGTCGCCCGCCGATGCCGTCTGGGTGATGTGAGTCCTGCCCTGCCCCGCCCTGCAAAATCTCCGCTTCCGCTTCCGCTTCCGCCCTGCCCCTCCACCCCGCCATCAATCGCCAATGTCATTCGCACCACCCCCACGAGCCCTCAGCTTCCGTAGACACCCCCCCCCCCCCCCAAAAAAAAAGAAGACTAACCAACCCCAGCTACATCCACGGCGGCGCCTGGCGCGACCCCCTCATCACCTCCTCCAGCATAACCCCAGCCCTAACCTCCCTCCTCTCCTCCTCCAACAACAACCACAACACCACCACCACCACCAACCACCGCCACCCCCGCACCCTCTCCCACATCGCCGGCTTCGCCTCCCTCAACTACCGCCTCTCCCCTTACCCCCAACACCCCACCTCCCCCTCCCTCTCCCCCTCCTCCTCCCTCCCCGCCCGCCACGAGGGCCGCAACGTCACCCATCCCGAACACGTCCGCGACGTCGCTTGTGCGATGCGGTGGCTGAGGAGGGAGTATGGTGTAGGTGGGAAGGGGGCGGCGACTGGGGTGAGGGATTGGGTGTGCGTGGGGCATAGTTGTGGGGGGACGATGGCGTGGCAGTTGTTGGATGGGTGGTTGATGGCGGAGGGGCAGGGGGAGGGGGAGGCGGATGTGGGGGTGGCTCCGCCGGTTGCGATTGTGGGGCTTGCGGGATTGTATAATTTGCCGTTGTTGGCGGAGAATCATGCGGATTGTGCGGCGTATGAGGAGTTTTTGCAGGCGGCGTTTGGGGGCGATGAGAGTGTTTGGTTGAGGGCGTCGCCGACGGAGTTAAGGGGAAGGTTTGGGGGGGAGAAGTGGCCGCAGGGGAGGTGTGTTGTGCTGGGGGCGAGTGCTGGGGATGAGTTGGTGGAGCCGATGCAGAGGGATGTGATGGTTAGGGCGTTGGAGGAGAAGGGGTGGGTGGTGGGTGGGGAGGGGAGTGGGAGGGAGTTGGTGCTGTTGGATTTGGAGGGGAGTCATGATGAGATTTGGAGTGAGGGGAGGGGTGTGGCGCATGCGATTGAGGTGGTGATTGGGAGGTTGTTTGGGAGGGAGAGGGGGGAGGGTGGGTTCTTTTAGGCGGTGGTTGGGGTGAGGGAATGGATGAATGGGCGGCATGTTTTGCAAGTGTTACAGCGAGTAGGTCCGATAGACGGTTCAACCCTGATATTCAAGGAATGATCTTGTGGACTTGACACTTCTTCCGGAAATATTAGTTGAAGCTTCACGCCATTATCTTCCAAGGTTCGGCCCAGATATTTCTGTCTAATCTTCTTACTGGTTGGTCATCTTATGCCTCTGAATTTCCTTCTTCGCAATGTCTGTGATTCTTCACTTCATTGAGTCGCTCCTCATCATAGATAGACGGTGCTCACCAACACTTTGGCTCCATGCTACGAAGCAAGAGTCAAGTCTCTGGTGATTGGGGACATCTGAATCCAAGGAATCCTAGCAGCAAGATGAATAGCTGAGAGTATTCTAAGCCTGAGGTGCACTGCTGATCTATGAAAACGTTAATTGTTAGTAAGGGCACGCCGTCGCAGCAGTATTATTTTCGCCGCGGCTTTGGCTTGGGCAATAAGCTGAATGCACTGTGCATGTTGAATCTCGATATCTACGAGGAGAAAGAGAGGCGTTTTCAAAGGTCTATCAAGTGAATGTTTTGACATCCGGAATTGCTACCCTCCTAAGTCAGGTCAGTGGGATTTGATAGGAATCACTTGGTATTGCAATAGCAATGCACACAGTGAAATATTTACTTGATTACGAAGGGGCTTGACTCCTGGTCGGTCGCGTCAATCTCGTTGGTGAGGACTTGCCCGGTTGGGAAAGACCGACGGGTCTTCGTTCTTCCTTTTCGCTTCGCTCGACTATCCGCAATTCTTGTCTATTGATCTCAAGTCCGGAGGAACAGCATTGACAGTCCGTCACTGTCTCGAGCGGCCTGATAACTAGTGCTCGATTTCGAATCCACTTTCATTTTCACTCTCGCGCTTGACCCGGATGGATTTTACGGAGCCTTTTAGATCTGCAAAGACCCCATTCGTGAAGTATCAAGGTATATGCTTATGTACATGCCAGAAAGAATGACACTGCACTTCAATATATCACTCTTGTTTTGCATTTTCTTCAATTGGAAGGCACCATATACTACCTCGAGTGGCAATTCCTCTAGAACGAGAGTGACGACGCTCGCGCTTTCCTCACTCGAACAGTTGTGCTAAGCTCAGCACCCAAGATGCACGAGACTTGGGAGCCTCACACCAAACCTTCATCTCAAGCATACATCCAACATACGACACTCCCATCTCAGCGAAGAATACTTAACGCCCACGATGTCCGTTCCCATATCCTCATTCCTCAACACCCCCGCCGCGCCCTCCACCACCAGCACCACCAAAACCCTCCCCTGGGAAGTCAAATCCGCCCTCCAAGCCCTCCACATCTGGACGAGCGCCCTCCCCAAACCCGCCCCCCTCGCAAACCTCATCCGCACCCTCCACACCGCCGCCAACGCCCCGGACCCCCGCAAGCGCACCAGCCGCGCCACCGCCGCCGCCACCAAGTCCCTCGTCCGCTCCTGGCGCTGTGGCCAATACCGGCCCAAGAACTTCCTCACGCACCACTACGGCAGCGTCCTCGGCTGGGAGTCGGAATACTCGTCCGGCGACATGGCCGAGGCGTGCATGGACAAGGTCGCGCAGACGGAGTGGGAGAACGCATTGCCGCCGCGGATCCCGCTGCGCGGCGTTAGCGGGTCGGTGTTACTGAGCGTGCCGCATGTGACGGAGAGGGGGGTCCGGCCGGATGTGACGTATGGGTTTACGAGGAAGGCGGTTGGGGAGCGGCGGGCGCGGAAGTTGGTGGAGGGGTTGCCGTGGATTACGCGCGTGGTGGAGGGGGAGCCGTTGAGTCCGTTTTTGTTTCAGTTTTGGGTGGATGATGCGGGGAGTAGGAGGGAGGCGGAGTATGAGGCGAGTAGGGCGGGTGCGGCGGCGAATAAGTCGCTGTACGCGTTCTATCAGTGCGCTGGGGTTGGGGAGCCGCGTGTGGAGGATACGGTGGTTTTTTCGACGGTGGTTTCGCCGGAGGTTTGCAGGGTGTTTGTGCATTGGGTGGTGCACAGGGATGAGTCGTTAGACTATGAGATCGATCAGGTTTATGCGGCGCTGATGGACGATGTGGAGAGTGTGACGAGGGTGAGGAGGGTGTTTGCGGCGATCAAGGAGTGGGCGAAGGAAGTTAGGTTGGAGAGGGTCAAAGAAGTTTTGGATCAGGAGGAGTTGAGTGACGAGTTGCGAGAGAGGGACGACGTAGATTTGACGATGGATATAGAAGACGAGGAGGAAGCGGCCAAATCGGGGCAGGGTAAAAAGGAGGAGATGGAAGTTTTGGAGCAAAATGGTAAAAAGGAAGAGACGGAAGTATTGGACCAAGATGATGAAAAGGAGGAGATGGAAGTATTGGACCAAGATGATAAAAAGGAGGAGATGGAAGTATTGGACCAAGATGATAAAAAGGAGGAGATGGAAGTATTGGAACAAGATAATAAAAAGGAGGTGGCAGAGCTCAACGGCTCTCGAAGAGATAGCGTGGGGGAGGCTTGAGGTGGGTGGTGGCTGTTCAACGGCAATCGTTAGTCAAGGATGAGGCGTCTATTCTTTTTGCCAGCATAAAGGCCTTGAAGGAAGTCCGTGTATTGTTTCTGGAGGAGCACTCGTTTCGTCTCGATTGTTGTATCCCGGGCCTACATGTTCACAAACGCGGTAGGATGCTCGAAGGAACGGTGAGATACGGCGCAAATCACTTAGCTGTATGACTCCGGCATACGAGGCGGGTTCCAAGTGCTTATGGTCATGCAATCATCAACGCCACCGCTTCTCTTCCTTCCAGCCATCACGACGCTTAAAGCTGCTTGTCTTGCGGGGTATTGGGAGTAACTCCGCCAGTCATGCCCGATGACCGGCATGCCTGGACTTCATTCACACTCCGGGCAACGGTATATGTGGCCAAAACAGAGTTATCACCATGACGGCCTGAGCGCGATCAGTAATCCTGTGGGGAGGAGAGGCCGACGATGAACGTGCACAACGGAGTCCGAGGCGAATGATAGGTACATCACTGAAAGCAGGGGTTGCATACGTGACTCATGCGGTTGAGGACAGGTGAGCGCTCAAGACTGTAGCAGGCTGACTTCGAGTGGTTCGCGGCCAGGGCTCCGTGGCTCCATCGGTGCGGTATTGCAATGGAAAAGCATAGTCACAGATGGAAGTCGCCGGCGGCTAAAAGCGGAGATGGCGAGCAGTGGTCGCAACAAAGACGCGGCGTGCTTAGAAATGTGGTTGGGCAGAAGGTCTGGCAGAAAGCTTGGCGCGTGAAGGCGAAGTAAGCTCAGCGACCGCCACGGCGCGGCTGGAAGCAGAGAATGGTCGCATGGATGCTCCTGGCTGACGGCGTGTGTGTGCGGGCGCTACGGCCGAGAGGCGGCGGCGATGTGGTTGCCGGTTGCAGCAACAGTTGCGCGGCGGTCGCGGGCACGAGTAACGCAGCAAGCACAGGGCCCCCTGGCGGGCCGGCCTCACGGGCTGCGCGCGTCCCGATCGGCGGCCTGCCGAGCGCGCCTCGCAACCGCAGCTCTATCTGACATCCTACGCCAAACCGCTTTCGTGCTCTGCGTCGTCGTACTGCCGCCTGCGCGCTGTCCACGAGCCCGCTCTTGACTTCGCGCGCCCGCTGATGTCGCGCGCTCAGACCCAGCTCCTCGCTGCCTCTGTGAAGCGCCGCCCTCCGGATCCTCGCTGCCTCTGCCGGTGACACTTTCTCCCCGCCGCCGCTGCTGCCTTGCCCGCGTGTAAGCCGGCGCCACCATGCCCGCGCCGGAGAGCCGCGACGGAGACTTCGACTTCAACGACCTGTCCCAGCAGCCCCCGCCCGACCAGCAGCAACACGGCGATGGCGGGGCTGGCATTGCCCACCCCGCCCCACCGCCCAAGGCGAAGCGGATAGCGTGTATACTGTGCCGCAAGCGCAAGCTCAAGTGTGATGGCCAGCGCCCGAGCTGCGGGACGTGCAAGAGGCTGGCCCATGACTGCGCCTACGACGAGGTGCGCAAGAAGAGCGGCCCCAAGAGGGGCTACGTCAAGGCGCTGGAGGCTCGACTGCGTACGTTGGCCGCTGCCGTCCTGTTTGTAGAATTGCTGCTGAACCTTGCTCGCCGACAGAACAAGTCGAGACCCTCCTCAAGACCCAGGAATCCAGCGACGCGAGACCAAATGCCTTTCCGCCAGACTCTTCTGCCCCGCCTGCCCAATCTTCTGACTTCCAAGGCACCAACCTCATAATGGACAACATGGCCCAGGTCATGGAATCCGTGTTTCAGTCTGCCAACGGCATATCGCCGCAGGAATACCCTTCCGTGCCGCAGTCCGGCTCGGCCGACAATGCCTCCGCCTCTGATCCCTTCTCTTGGGAAATGATTGGCCTGGGCCTGGATGAGCCGCTGCCGCATCCAGACGTCATCAACGAATTGTCAGTACACGACTTCTGCATGCTTGTGTCTTGGAGAGACTCACCAACATGTATACAGAACACAGATATATTTCGACAAGGTCAATCCTATTGCTCCTATGGTGCACCGTCCTCGATTTCTAGCAGCCATGAACCTCGCCCCGAACATGCGTCCTCCAATATGCCTGAGATACATCATGTGGACGCACGCAGCTGCTGCAACCGACAAGTACGAATCGCTCCAGGAACACTTCTACCAACGAGCAAGAAAGTACGTCCACATGGACGAGATGAAGGGCCATGGCGAGTCGATGCTCACCCTGGCCCACTGTCAGGCATGGGCTCTTATCTGCACCTACGAGTTCAAGTGCATGTATTTCCCGCGAGCCTGGATGAGCGCCGGTCGAGCCGTGAGAATGGCGCAGATGATGAACCTGCACAAGCTGGACCGCCCTGGGCTCGACGTGAAGCAGTGCCTCGCCCCGCCCAAGGATTGGACCGAGAGAGAGGAGAGGAGGAGAACATTCTGGATGTGCTTCAACGTCGATCGCTACGCAAGCATTGGCACTGGGTGGCCGATGACGATTGATGAGCGAGATGTGAGTCCTCCATGCGCCGGTTGAGCATGCCGCTGACCGGAGTCTAGATCGCAACAAATCTGCCCTCAACCGAGGAGGCGTTTGAGAAGAGCAAGCCCGCCCCGTCCATATCACTCGAGCAAGCCTTGAGGCCTAGGGGCGCATCCGAATTGACGCCATTGGCTGGCACTTGCGTCATGGCTTGCTTGTTTGGGCGCAACCTGCTTCACCTTCACCGTCCTACGGATAACGAGCAGGAGGAGAACTTGAACGGCGAATTTTGGGAGAGGCACCGGAGAATGGATAGCATGCTCCTCAACATTGCTTTGGCTTTGCCCGAAGAGATGAGGCTGCCGGCCGCCATCAACAACTCGAACGCTGTGTTCACGAACATGAACATTCACACCTCGGTCATTTGTCTTCATCAAGCAGCAATCTTCAAGGCGGAGAAGAACAGATTACCGGCACACATTGCTCAAGAGAGCAAGATCAGATGCGTCACGGCTGCAGCCGAGGTAGCCAGCATCATGCGACTGATCGCTCATATGGATACGGGGATGGTACGTGCCTTGAGTCGGCTCCCCGTCGGTGACTATGTGCTGATATTGTCTTCCAGTTCAACCCCTTCATTTCATTCTGCGTCTACGTCGCAGCACGTGTTTTCGTGCAATACCTCAAAAACCGCCCGGGAGATGGGCAGATGAACAACCACCTCCAATTCCTCCTTTCAGCAATGCATGCTCTCAAGAAGAGGAATCCTCTGACCGAATCGTTCTTGGTCCAACTTGATCTGGATCTTGAGGGTTCCGGACTCATGAACCCATTCGGCGGAAGCGAGAAGAGGCATGGGATTGCTGATGGCGCAAGGGTTGTAAGTGTGGGCTTTTCCTGGCTTTCGGTATTGCTGCTGACAGGACCTGCGCAGGGCACCGTTCCAGTGAACACTGATGGCGTTGGCTGCTCTCCGATTTTTGAGATTCGGGAATCGCAGTCTGCGAGCGCGCCCATGAACGCGTTTGGATCGCGGGAGAACATGTTAGATAAATCCCACCTCTCAAACTCAGAGGGCACAGACCCATCCCCCGGGCCGCCCTTCCATGTTGCGCAACCACTCAACATGGATGCGGAATCAATGCCTTTCACGTACTCCCCCAAAGACCGCCACTCCTTCGACCTCCCTAGCAGACAAAGAACGCCTAGCGCGACCACGCCAAGAGATATGCCGCCTAGCCGAAATCCTTTCCAGGGAATCCTCTTGAGGCCAGAGAGAGAAGTATCGGACATGGACACGTCGCCCGATGGAGGCGGCGAGAATGCGTCGCCCGCCAACTCGGGCAACTCGCAGCACGCGACATCGTCACATTCCTCGTACTCGACGCCCTCAGACGTGCAGAACAAGTCACATGCGCAAGGCTACGGCAACACGCAGGCCGGCGCGTCGACCAACAACTTCGGCTTCAGCCAGCTTCCCAGCACAGGCGACGAATTCGACAGCCTCTTCTACACGTCGGCGTCGGGGGCGGCCGAGTGGGACATGAGCGGCGGCGCGGGCATGACGGGCTTGACGCCTCTGCCTGAAAGCGCATGGACGCAGATGCTCGACGGCGGTGGCTGGGAGGGCTTTGGCCCGAGCCACGGCACGGATGTCTTCGGCAATAGACTAAATGAACCACGCAGCAGGCAGCGGTAATGGTCCGGCGGCGCGGTGTTGATGGGCGCAGGCTGCAATTTTTGTAATTATGCCACCTCTCATGATCGGGCAGGTAGACTAGGGACTGGTCCGGGCGGGCGGCGCATCGAAGAGGCTCTGGCAACTGTAACATAGCACGCACTTACGATCTCCACTGGGCGCAAAAGGAATTGGCGGATAGCATAGCAATACACGGCTGCATGGCGTTGGGAACGGGCAATTGGCGCTGCAGCGAGGCTCAGCAGCAGGAGGCGGCGGAGCAGCGGTCAGCCCTATGTCGCCATGCGCCGCGGATCTCCTTTTTCTGGCTGCTGCCTGCGTTTGCGGAAACCGTGGCAGGACGGGACTGGCTGGCGCGCAGCGCAGCTATAAGGGCGGCGCCGTGCCGCGCGAGGTGGGCAGCACACGCAGCGTCTCGAGATCCCCCAGCGCGCCCAGTCACGCGCGTCAGCATCCGCCTTGATCCAGGCTGTGGAGGATTTCGCCGCCCCCGCCCCGATTAGGATAGGCGCGGCCCGTGCGAGCGCCCAGCGGCAGGAAACACCGTGGACATTTCAACGACGTCTATCGCTGCGATACGCCCCCATACACCCAGCCTCTCTCCGCAACCACCCGCCGCCGCCCTCCCCAGAGCCGTCCGCATCACTCGGTAAGTCCGCCGCTGCCTCTCGCGCCTGCCCGCGTCGCGCTGCTCGCTCCTGCCGTGCGCGCGCCGCCTCCCTGCCGCACGCTCTCCCGACCCGCCCAGCGCTCAGCCCGACCGCTCGACGCCGTGGCCGCCCTCCCCCATCGCCTTCGATCCCCCTCCCTCACTGCCTCGCGCTGCCACAGCCCGCCCCAGACGCCCTGCTGACCCCGCGTCGCTGCCCTGCAGGTCCCGGCTCGCAATACACCGCCTGTTCTCACAACCCCTTAGACACCCGCACTCTAGCCACCCGTCGCAACCATGGGTCTCACATTCTCGAAGCTGTTCGACAAGCTATGGGGCAAGAAGGAGATGCGTATCCTGATGGTTGGCTTGGATGCCGCAGGAAAGACGACCATTCTGTACAAGCTCAAGCTCGGTGAAATCGTCACCACCATCCCCACCATTGGTGAGTTCCGTCCTCGGGCGCCCGTTCCGCTGCCGCTGCGGCCGCCGCCCAGCTTGCTGACGCATTGGCTGCCCACCAGGCTTCAACGTCGAGACGGTCGAGTACAAGAACATCCAGTTCACCGTGTGGGACGTCGGTGGACAGGACAAGATCCGCCCCCTGTGGAGGCATTACTTCCAGAACACCCAGGGCATCATCTTCGTCGTCGACAGCAACGATCGTGACCGTGTGGTGGAGGCCCGCGAGGAGCTGCAGCGCATGCTCAACGAGGACGAGCTGAGGGACGCTCTCCTCCTCGTCTTCGCCAACAAGCAGGATCTGCCCGTACGTTTCGCTCGCCACGTCGCCTGCTGAGCCGCGCTGACAATTGCCGTGCAGAACGCCATGAACGCCGCCGAGATCACCGACAAGCTCGGCCTCCACAGCCTCAGGCAACGCGCCTGGGTAAGTAGCCTCGCACAAACGGCGAGCCCGACGACGCAATTGCTGACGACGCACGCAGTACATCCAATCCACCTGCGCTACTTCCGGCGACGGTCTCTACGAGGGTCTGGAGTGGCTGAGCAACTCGCTCCGCAAGGCGGGCCACAACTAAGCGGACGAGCGATTCCCCCCATCAACGATGTAACCCGCAATCCTTTTCTCACCCGCCCATCCTCTCAAGCGTTCACCCGGTGGAGCAATATCTTGGAGTTTGTTGTCTAGCACGTGCAAGTGGTTGGAGTGCCTCGGTTTCTTCATGACGAATCAGGAATCCAGTCGTCTCTGGCCCAATCCGCTTTCTCCAGATGTTCTGCTTTTTTTGCGTGGGAAAAAGGGACAAAGAGAGCGCTTCAAGAAATTGACAAAAGAAATGGGGCGGAGGGAAGGAGCTAGACTTCTTCCTTCCTCCATTCCATTATGAAACCCTTGTCCTTTCTCCGCTACAACTCTCTTCCGGTTACCTCAAAACACACTACAACAACTACTACTTATTACAACCTTTTAGTGCCCCTTCCTCCATCCTCGAGAACATTTCTCCCCCGCTTTGTTTTCTTTTTTGCTTTTTTATTAGCTTCTCGAAAGTCCTGAAATGTGCGCAGAGTCATGATGGGTCTGTTTTTATGTTTATTGAGAATACGGTTTTTTTCCACGCTGCTACTACTACTGGCACCCTCTCTTCTCTCATGGACTTCAGCGTGGGGTGATGACGATGCTTGTTGTGCGGGGTTATTTGAAGAAAAAAACTGTACAAAAGAAAGACTACTTTTTTGGGGGAGGGTTTAATTGCCTTTACTAGAAATGAGTCTTTTTGAGTTATAAGTGTGCGTGTGTGTGCGCGTGCGCGCGTGGTGTCTCTCCGTCCCTCGTTCACTTTGCATGATCATGATGACATACATATGCCGTGGGAAATTATGCGGCTACGTATGAGATTTGGGGGAGAGGCTATGTACCGATGAACTCTTAGACTGCGACGGATTACAAAACTACCTGAACACTGTGTATGTACGTGGATGGATGCCTTGGCTCCAACAACACTCGTCTTCATCTGCACCGGCGAAAGCAGCAGTAGGTAGGCATCAAGCTTGGCAGGGGAGGGACTTTACGAGTGACAGAATGCACTCACTCACTGCACGGTGACCTTTTTTCTTCTTCGTTCCGTTGAGACCGGACACCATACCGTTCCCGTGCTAGCCCTGACTCCCCTCCTCTCTCTGCTTTACTTGTCTCGTCCAACGTCTCGGTTCGCGAGACGTGTCCGCCCTTTTGGGACCCTTGCTCTTTTTTTTTTTCTTTCTCCCTTCGGGTTTTGCGGGCGAGGTGCTGGGCATGCATTCCGTGTAACGTGGCCGTTTTTTTTCCTTTTTTTTTGGTTGGCCCTTCTCCCACTGGTACGCTTATGACGGAAGACGTATGTGGCTGTCTGCCGGTCTGCTTGCCGTGGCCGTGTGTGGCGGGCGTTCGGGGTTGGACAGACAGGGGTTTTAATAGTTGGGTGGCGTTAAGGGCGTTGGTGAAACATGTCTGTCGGGGGCGTTCCGGGGAGAAAAGCAGAAAAGCTGATAGCTGGGTACCACCTGACTGCTGGTAGAAGTAATGGGCAGGGGTTGACGATGGTTTGATTTTAGGATACTGTGGTCACTATTGCTTCTTCGTCTCCGAGGAGCTGGGCCTGGGGGATGGGTTGTTACGCTTGTGTGGTTACACTTGTGCTTCTGAATGGGAGAATTCAAAGATTATTATTATATTCTACTGTTGTATTTTTGTTTTAGAATTCCACATGCGGACCGACCTCGTATCCTTATTTCCACTACTCTTCTGTGGCATAAAGCTGTATGCTTCTTATTGGATGAGGTATGCGAACGGTGGCGATTGAACGAGCGCTGAGCGAGCGACACTTAGTCTATAAGCGGCTTTCGCGCTCCCGCGCGCTCGGTCCACATGGAGTGCAGAGAGAAGCTGAGCCTCTTCTCACGGCTGCAGGTCCAAATTATAGGCCATGCTAGCGCTCTGTGGCAGGTGCAGAACCATCCAGCCCCCGTAGCTTTTGCTTGCTTCATGGCGGATAAGCTCTGGGTGTTGCCGGAGTTGATGGACCGAATATTAGTCGTCCTCATGCGCAGACGTACGTACAGCGCATGGTGTTGAGAACAACGCAGCTCAGACTTCTCTCACTTCTGGCGCATCGCCTTACTCTTCCGCTTCTTGAACACCACACCTGCTCCACCTGCATCGTCTGCTGCTGGTGCTGCAGCATCCTCCTCAGATTTCACGGGCGGTATATCGGCGAGCTCCAGCTCCGCGCCACCAGTTGGGTCGGCCTTGACTCCGTCCTCATCGTCGTCTTCCTTCTTGACACCGGATTCCTCTTCTTCCCCCTCCTTTTTGACGCCGCCCTCGTCCTGCTCCGTCTTGACAGCCGGCTGCTTCTTGGCGCCACTCAACAACGCTTCAATATCATCTCCCGGATCCGCGCCCTTCGCGCCCGGATACGTCTTGAAGCTGTTCCCCCAGCCAGCCTTCCTCGCGGGTTTCTCGCTCGGCTCGTCAAACTCAGCGTCAGGATCGTCCTCAGCCTTCCGCTTCCTTACGCCGACATTGAGCGGCGCGCCGGTGGTCGACGATATGTTCGCATTGGGGTCCGCCGAGAGCGGCTTCACGGCCACCGTCTCCCACTCCCCCGCCAGCGCCATCTCGCCCCTAAACTCATCCGGCACCGCGACGCCCAGCTCGGCCAGCTGCTTGAGCTGCCTCTTGCGCTCCTCGACCGTGGCTTGCCGGGTGGGTGCTGCTGCGGGTGCTTTGGCTTTCGAGGCGCTGCTGCTGCCACCTGCCGCTGCTGCTGAGGAGCTACCGGCTGTTAGGCCGTTGAGGCGCGCGACTTCGTCCTTGGCGCGTTGCTTCTCGCGGTCTTCGCGCTCGCGCGTGCGGTGCAGGTCGCGCAGCGAGCGCTGGATGGCGCTTTGGTGCTTGCCGGTCGCTTCGTGCTGCTGGCGCTCGAATTTGGTGTCCCGGATGTAGGTCTGGCAGAACTTGCACCAGTATTTGGGCGTGGATTTCCAGTACTCGGCCATATTGTGGCGGGTGGGCGGTGGAGTTTTCGGGGGGGCAGCTGGGGTTGTCTCGAGCGGTGGTCGCGTCGGGATGTGGGAGAGCGCGGGCTTGGTGGTGGGCGGGAAACGGTGCAAGAGTCCGGGGGGTGACGAAATGCGTGGAGAGAAAGGCGGTAGGCGTCGGCGATCGCAGGCGCCGACGCGACTCCAAAAATTCCCGTTGCCGTCTTTCTCCGCCGCGAGCTCCCTCCACCATCACAGCCCGCCATGGCAGACCCCAATGCCGCATCGCAGGGCGCCAAAGCCGCCGGCGCGGGCGCAGCGAGCGCCTCGCAAGGCAATCCGGTCTTCAGAATGATGGGTCCGTCGCCGCCTCCTCCGCCACGCAGCGCTCAGCTCTATTGATACCATGTCAAGGCCTCCCCAACTTCCGGCTCAAGCTGCCGTCGCGCAACTGGATGATCTTCCTGACCATCACCGGCTCGTGGACCGCCGCCCTCGTCTACGACCGCCAGCAGAAGAAGAAGGTGCAGAAGAAGTGGTGCGACGCCGTCGCCCACCTCGCCCGCGACCCGCTGCCCACCTCGCAGATGCCGCGCCGCATGACCATCTACCTCGCCGGCCCGCCCGCCGACGGCCTCATGGCCGCCCGCGACCACTTCCACGACTACGTCAAGCCCATCCTCGTCGCCGCTGCCATGGACTGGGAGGCCGTCGAGGGCCGCCGCGAGGGCGACGTGCGCGCCGCTACCGCCGAGCGCATTCGCAAGCTCCGGAAGATGAAGGGCGAGGCCAGCGCCGAGCCGCTCGAGGAGGACGTTGAAACCGCGCTGGCCCAGATGCGCCAGCGCGCCGGCGTGCAGGAGTGGCAGGGCCCGCAGGGCGACATCGTCATCGGCCGCAACACCTGGAAAGAATACGTCCGCGGCCTGCACGAAGGCTGGCTCGGCCCGCTCGACGCTCCCCCAGAGCCCGAGCCCGAGCCCACCAAGCAAGAAGAACCCGCCACTCCTCCCACCTCCCCCGACGACGCCTCTCCCACCTCGTCATCGTCATCGTCGTCCCCCGTCCCCCAAGACGCCACCACCACCACCACCGACAAACCCCCCCAAGAAGAGGACCAACCCCCCAAACCAGCCGAAGACGACCAACCCAAACCCGCCAAGCGTAAACAACCTCCCCCCTTCATCTCTCCCGCCCAATACCCCTCCGCCCCCCTCTCCCCCAACACCCCCGCCGACCTCGGCCCCGCCGCCCCCGTCCCTTTCCCCCACATCCTCGGCTTCCTGAACACCCCCATCCGCATGTACCGCTTCCTCACCCGCCGCCACCTCGCCGACCGCATCGGCGCCGACGTCGCCGCCGCCGTGCTGGCCGCCCACCGCCCCTTCGAGGGCCCCGAACAGTCTCCTTTCGCCGCCGAGGAGACCATGACCACGCTGCCTCCCGTCTCGGAGGATGGCGAGGAGAGGTGGGAGCAGCAGCGGGTGTTGAAGGAAGAGGAGGGCGAGTGGCATAAGAGCGTGAGGAAGGATGCGGCGAAGAAGAGGGAGAGTGGTGTTGAGAGTGTTTGGTGCGATGAGGTGGTGCTTGATCCGAGGGTTGCGGGGAGGATGCGGAGGTTTGTGTTGGGGGAGGGGGAGGTGGAGAGGGTGAGGAGGATTGGGGAGGGGAGGGAGGGAGTGTTGGGGGAGGGGGTGGGACAGCAGGAGAGGGAGGAGTGAGTGAGGGTGTGAGTTGAGTGAGTGGGGATGCGAGCTTTTTGGTTTGGTGTAAGTGTTGGTGTTTTTTTGTGGGAGCATTGTTTGATTTGGTGCTTGGGGGGATCGACTGATCTATGGTAATTTTTAGGGTGCTTGTACAAAAAAAGTTCATCATACGGGTCGTGGACGGATCAGGGGAGGCGGGCAAAGGATGTATTGATATGACAAAACTCTGCTCTGACGGAAGGTAGAATCTTTAGACGAAGCGGTTGAAGCTCTTGTACGATAGAGGGAATGGTAATGATGGAAATGATATCATTGTCGTTCTGATGTTGCGGGTGTACCTGAATCTTTCGTAGTGGACCTATTGGACTGATCTATCAGTTGAATTGAGAAGTGGTCACAGGCTAGAGATCTTTTTATCACTAGACCATCACGCAGGGCACGCGTTCGCCTCTTGAGCAGCTCGATTACCGTGAGTGGTGTCGCGCTTCTAGCTCGAGCCGTGCAAGTTCTCTATGGATGAAACTCCGACCCTGCTACACGATTCGAACCGAGTAGAGATACTTCCCACATGGCGGGCCTTCCTTGAAAAATCGTCCATGTTCAGTGCGTTCTTCGTAGTCAACACCATCTGGTTCGCAGAGACCAAGGTCACATAGATAATCTCCGGCCATCGACAACACCCTTTCTGCATCATCCTGAAAGTCATATTCCCGAATGCCATCCGTCGTTCGATTGTCTCCTCCTGTTCTCCGCATCGCGAGCGTCTCTCCCCGCACGCCGAGACTAAAGCAGCCGATCCTCGAGTACTCACCCGGCACTTCACTCTGCCTTGCCAGTATCAACCCACGCAACTGGACATATGCATCCGCTCGCAAGTATCCGTCAGAGTCTACCATGGGGCTACCAGAGATCGAGGATCCAGGCACAATGGGCGCCAGAAAAACGTGTGCTCTGCCCTCCATTAACGCCTCCCACACGCCGCCTCTCTCGTCGTAGTCCAGCATCAAGCCGACCGGCGCCCCGCGCTCATCCGCAAAGCTTCCACTCATCCTGGCAACACCCCGCGGAAGCTTCCAAAGAAAGCACCTCACGCGGATATAACCGCCAGTGACTTCCTGGAAAGGATCATCGCCCACCAGCTCGACACCGTGCTCCAGCACCTCGACGAGAACGTCCCCCTCCCCCTCCTCCACCCTGCTCCACCCGGTATTAAAAATGGGCATATCGACCGACACCCACGACCACGACGGCGCCCGATACGCCCCATCCACATCCACCGCCACCCTCGCCGGCGCCGACGACCACCCCATCTCCGGCCGCGACACCGCCCAGCACAGCTGCTGCGCCAGAAACATCGACCACATCCCCGCCAGGTACACCCCCCCCCCTTCCCCCGTCCTTGGTACTACTTCCCCCCACCTCCCCGCCATCTCCCTCGCCACCGCCGAGAAAGCAGGCAGCTTGTCCCCTCCCCTCGTCAACCGCGTCTTCGCATACACCCGCACCAACTGCGCCCATGCATCCATCAGCTCGTTCGCCGTGTTGGCGTTGCTCGTCGCGTCGAGCCTGCGGTATGCGGCTTTGGAGAGGGACTCGAGGACCGTGTTGTTGTTGTTGTTGTTGTTGTTGTTGTGTGTGGAGGCGGAGAAGGAGCTGGATGGTAGTGCTGGGAAGGGCTCTGACGCGGTGCCGGAGATGCATTCCCAGAAGAGGACGTCGCGGCCGAAGTGCAGGATGCGGGGTGCCATGTACCATTCCTGGAGGACCCAGCCGCGGGTGTAGAGGGGGGAGGAGTGGGCGCCGAAGAGGGAGCGGGTGTAGGTGGCTTGGATGAGGAAGGTGTGGGAGGGGATGTGGGTGTTGGGGGTTTGGTGTGTGCAGGTGGTGGTGGTGAGGAGGAGCGGGTCGAGGAGGGTGGGGGAGCGCTCGAAGAAGCAGCCGATTGTGCCGTTGCGGGCGGCGGTGGCGGCGATGTTGCAGAGGGCGTTGCGGTAGACGAGGCCCATGACGGTGCATTCTTTGCGCCAGTCTTCGACCGAGTCTTGGATGATGCAGAGGGAGTCAATCCAGATGTATGAGTGGCCCAGGAAGCGGACGACTTCGAGCGCGTCGCGGAAGGTTTTGGGGAGGTTGGAAAGGGGGATCGAGGTTCGGAAGGAGGCGAGTGAGGCTTGTTCGAGCCGGAGCGGTTGGTGGGTGCCCCAGCAGTGGCTTAGTGATAGGTACCGCGCTCCTGGTGGTATCTCGTCCCGCAGGCAGAGACGAAGCTGGAATCCGGTAGGGTCGATGTGAAGCAGGCGTGTTGGCACCCAGTCTGACTTTGCGTGCTGAGTGCATTCCGTGTGCGTGTTGAGACACTGAGAGAGCCACTCGCGTGCCTTGCCAAGGCTTATTTCGCTGCCCGTGTAGCTGCTTCCGTTTCCTTGTGAAAGTGGAAGTTGGGTGTCTACGCTGGGTCAGCTGTCTAGATGATGGAGGAGCGCTGGTAAACTTACCTATAAGACTGTTCATGTATATGGTGATGTTTACCCCCTTTCCAAGGAAGTAAAATTCTATGTACCAGTTTGTGTGTGTGGCCTGCTGGAATCCGCCGGTTGACCATTGGATCGCACCAGAGCTTCTATCAGTCTCCTTGGCTAGCTCATCTTGGAGGTCGATGTCCAGCGTAGTCCAGAGGACGAGGCAAAGCTGACATCCGTGGAATGCTGACTCTTTGAAGTGAACAACGCTTTCATGGTGCTGCCCAGAGTAGAAGCCCGGGGTGCGTGCGTCAAGCCGTGTTTGAGAGAAAATAACCCGGCATTTCTCGCAGAGATTGTGTGAGGAAGAAACATGGTAATCCGGATCGTCCGTTGCTATACGGAAGGGCGTGTGAATATCTTCCGCGATAGCCATGAGTTACGGTCCACTATGCGTGCCTTGGTTTAGCAATGAACTCGTCGTGAATGGTTGATTTGCGTTGATTTAATCAGGTCAGAATTTGAAAGCGCAAAAGGTTGAAGCGGGGTTCTTTGTGGATCCCCGCAGTTTTGGCCCCCAAGAGATTGAATATTATCACTGTTGGTTACGGAGAGCCGATGCTGCTGAAAAGGCCAGAGGCCGCTGTTGGACGGCAGCAGAAGCGGTCTTAGTATAGACCCCTGTGACATTGTCAATCCGTGCTCTTCAACTCTTAATTTAGGCATACTCCAGGGCTTACAAGTGAAAAGCAGAGGGGTTTCCATGATGTTCCTAACAACGTGCCTTTCCTTATTGACGAGATCATTCTTGACGCTGCCACTTCTCTGCCTCGGCCTCAGCTCTCAAAACGATATCGCCTCAGCATCTCCTACCGCAAGCAAATCTCATCACTCTCACACAAGCAGACTTCAAGCACATACTTTCATCTTGACATCATTCCTCATTCCCACATCCATCCAACCCCTACCTACACATAAATACCAACCACCCTATCTCCCCTCCCACCACCCAACCATCATCCTCCACCAGGTATAAACGACAAACATAGATACTGTACATGAGAGCGGGGACTTTGTTCTCTTTCTCCATCATAACTCCTCCACCAAAAGTCTAGTAGCAAGAGCGTGCGGCGCAAGTACGAAAAACACATACACAGACACAAATATCGCGCGCCGCTATAGATAATAGTAGTAGTACAACCAAAGAAACTTTTTTTCCCCATACAGCGCTCACGCCACGCCATGAGAAATGCCAACCACACCACGACCGCATTTAACAGAGGATAGAAAAATGCCTTGGAGAGTTGAAGAAAAGTCGTACAGTTGAGTAAAGAAAAGCAGACGCCGAGTGCTCAAGCTTGTTGAGCAGAGTGCGTCCGAAAAATGTGGTGGATGAATCGAGAGACGAGATTATCGAGGTCGAGGGCGAGAGCGACACAAAAATTAGATGTACTCCCTGGCGCTCTTCTGCAGCTCAATCAACCGCCAACCCCTGGTCTCCGGGTTGTTCACGTCCTCGGGTATCCTGGTGACACCGATAGCGTAGGTAACCTGTTGGACCTTATCCTCCATACCCGCGGCCAACTCGCCCGACTTGGCGTTCTTGAAAATGTGCACCTCCTGCGTCCTGCAAGTAACGATGAAGACTGGGATCTCACCGGGGTCCAGCAGGCGCGCGTTCAGGATCTCGACGTTCCGGATATCCAGGATGCGGCCGTCGGACTTGAGACCGGCAGTGGTGTACTGCTGCATGAGGGCGGCGTAGACCTGGTACTGGGCGGCCGACAGCCAGAGCTTGAGGACCTCGGTGTCGCCCTTGACGTAGGCGTCGAGCACCTCGGGGAGGATGTACTCGCGCATTTCGGTCAGGAAAGGCTCGAGCTGGAAAGTCGGGTCTATCTCCTTGAACTTCTTGATGACCATGGCCGTCTCGTTCTCGGCGAAGAAGCCGGCGACGCGGTCCGAGATGCTGCGGGCGGTGGAGATGAGCGGATTCTCCGACTCACGGTAGTTGGCCTTCATGGCGAAGAGGGACTGCATAAGGCGGCTGTTTTCGCGGAACTCGCTCCAGGATTGCTTCCATGCGGCGTCCTTGTGGAGAGTGATGTTGGTGCCGGCACTGTCGCACAGTTAGCATACAAGGACGTGATTCGGGGGTACGAGGAACTGACTTGGGATCCTCCTCCATCTTCTCCATGGTCTTCGGCCGGCCCGACTTCAGGTCTCTCTCCTCTCTCTTCTTCCTCCGCTCCTCCTTCTCAACCCAGCCACCATATCTCGAAGAGCTGCCGTCATCGATGACGTCCTTGACGTTTTTGTAGGCCTCAGTCTCGCGCACGGGTCTTGTGATCTTCTCAAGACCACGACCAGTGGCAGTAGCGCTCTTCCTCAGAACGCGCACTGGGGCAGTATCCCAGGTCCAAGCCGCACTCTGTCCGATAGCGCTTCCGGTCTTCTTGAAGACGGCGGAGGTGGTGGTGGTGGCCGTCTCGGTAGCCTGCTTGTAGGCGGAGCGGGCGCGCTTGACGTTCTCGTTCTGGGTGAAGTCCTCTACGCCGGCGGCCAGCTGCTTGGTCGAGTCGTTCCATTCCTTGGACGCCTTGAACTCGGTCTTCAGCGTCTCGGTGAAGACCTGCCAGGGCGTTTTGTCGCCGTGCGGAGGCGGGGGGGGCGCGTCCTCCTTCTTCTCCTTCTTGCCCTCCTGCTTCTGCTCGCCCTCGCCGTCTGCCTCGGCTTTCTTCTCGCCGGCTTCGGAGTCGGTGGCGGAGCTCTTGTCAGCGCCCTCGGCGCGCGCCTTCTCCTCGGTGGAGCCTGCCGACTCGGCCTTCTTCGCTTCTTGGCTTAGGGACGACTGGGCGTGGAAGGCGCGGGCGTAGAGAGCGGATGATCGGAGGAGGATGTCGTGCGGCTGGAGCTGGGAGCGGAGGAAAGGCAGAGCGGAAGGCGAGGACGAGATGGAGGCAGAATACGGGGACGAGGAGCGCTGCGGCTGTAGCACAACGGTAGATAACCTCCGGCTGGCCGCTGGGCGGACAGAGGCGGAGGTGTAGGGTGCCAGAGAGGACCGAGCGGCACCTCCAACGCGCGCTCCGACGGAGCTGCTGGCGAACGCCTTCATGCCTGACGCACGGGGAGAACGTAGAGATGCAGGGCGTGGAGAGAATTGAAGAGCCGCGATGGAGGGCAGCGGCGCGGGGCGAGTGGGCGGTTGAGGGAGTGCGGAAGGCGAGCAATTGTTGCCCCAGAAAACCTCATGCGCGGCGGAGAAAGCAGGCGCTCACCACGAAGATTTGAGACCCGACGTTCTGCCGGCCGCGGATCCATCCGAAATCTCTCGACCGCCAACCTTCGCCCGCGCCGCTCCACACGCCCATTGCGCCGCCGCCCTCCGCCGCCTCGCAGCCATGCTCCTCGAGTCGAAGGCCCAGCGTGCCTTCTCCGCCCTCGGCGGCTCCGTCTGCCTCTCCTGCCGTGCCGCGCAGCCGCTGGCCCGGCCCGCCTTCCTCAACACCACCACGCCCAAGTCCTTCTTCTCGACAACCGCCCGCCGCGCCGCCGATGGCCCGTCGGGCGCGAGCAGCCTCTCATCCGCCTTCATGGCCTCGCGCCGCCCGCAGTCCACCTTCAGCGCCGCCGACCTGATGGGCAGCAAGGACGCCATCAACCCCGGCGAGGCGTCGCTCGTCGAAGAGCCCGAACCGCACCATCTGCACATCCTCTCGACCAAGCACAACACGCACTTGACACTTACTCGCCCCGACCGCAACCCCATCATGAGCGTCACCACCGGAAATATTGGCTTCCGCAAGGCCGGCCGCGGCAGCTACGACGCCGCATACCAGCTGGCCGCGTTTGTGCTGAGCAACATCCAGGAGCGTGGTCTGCTGCTGGAGATCAAGAGGTTGGAGCTCATCTTCAGAGGGTTTGGCGATGGCAGAGAGGCTGTGAGGAAGGCCATTATGGGAAACGAGGGCATACTGATTCGGAACCGGATTGTGCGAGTCTCGGACACTACGAGGCTGAAGTTTGGTGGCAGCAGGAGCAAGAAGCCGAGGAGACTGGGCTGAGACATTTCAAAGCAGCAGGAAAACGTTTTCGGGGATGCGATGGGCATGGCCGTCATTCAGAGGCTTTGGCAGGGCGTGAGAAAACATCGGGCCTCCCTGTACGATACTTGTTACGGCGCGGCGTTTATGATCACATATGGGAGGATATCATGGAGAGAGAAGATTACTGAAAAAAGAAAGAATGAAATGGCCTATCAAAACGCCATACCCGTCAGATTGGAGCAAACGCTTGAACGCTCATCGAGCACACAGATCCACCCTCCCAAAGCCAGTTCCCTGATGCTAGCAGCAGCTGCAATGGTATCAATCCCTTGTACCCAAAACGAATGAAATAGGAAAGCCTCGGTACAAGCAGCCAGTACCCCAAAAGTGAATCCCAGCAGCACTAAGATCTTCCATGCATGGGAGCGCGTTCGCTGACGGGGATTTCGCGTCCGCTCGTGTCTCTCACTGAAGAGCGCCGTGGCCGGCCGCCATCAGTCGACGAAGTGGATCTCTTCCCCTTCGGTTTCGAACGGCTCGTCTCTGTTTCCTCGTCGGTAGAATACTGATGATGGTCCTGTGTTTCTGTCAGGTGTAGATTACTCTGCGATTGGTTTTGGCGCAGCATTGCTGCGCGCTCGTCGTCTTCGTCTTCTTCATCCAGGAGCTCACCGTCAGCGGTGTCGTGATCGGGAGGCGCGATCCATTCCCGGGGCACGACGCATGGCAACGCCACGCCAATGCTTGCTGCGCGGTTCAGCCAGCGCGGCGCCGGCTTTGCGGTGAGCTTCTCGCAGAGATACGAAGTAAAGTGGTTGCAGTTGAAGGTCAGAAGGTTGTAGGCTGTACCCTGGAACTTCTCTGAAGCCTGCGTGACGGTCAGGGTCACAAGCCCTCCATTTTTCGCCTGTTGCCACGTACCTCTCTGATGACGGCAGTGAGCTCCTCGTCCGACAGAAAAGAAAAGCCTTGCAGAACTTCGCATCTGAATGTGCCGCCGGGCGGCTCGAGGCGTGGCCTGAGATAGTGTGAGCATTCAGAGCAATTGACGCAATAGGCAATGCACAGACCTGGTCCAGTAGACGCCGGTTACACCGCGGCGATCGTGGCCGCCGTAAGCATACTCTTTGTCCTTGATCACGACACCAGAATGGAGCAGGCCGCTGCCAAGAGTCCACAGCAGCGACGAGACCTTACCCGGCTGTGCGGTCGTTAGCCCCAGAAGATCTACATGCTGAAACGGGAAACCCCGTAGTGGGCACGCGGATCAAGCGCTTCGCCAGACCGAAGGAACGGAACTCACAGGCAAGAGGTCGTAGACGTGGATCTTGATCTCGGTCTTCTGCACGGAGAGGGTGGAGCGGTGGCTCGGCTTGCGCGAGGGGTTCTTGGACTTGGGAGGCGACGAGGTCGACATGGCGCTGGGATCGGCGAGTTTCTCGGAGGTGATGTGCGGCTTAGGCGGAGGAGAGCGAGCTGGCCTGCAGCGGCATGCGGCGGGTGGGACGCTGCGCGGCCGAGGGGGGGCTGTCTGCGCGCAGGCGGAGCAGACGAGGACGTGGCGAGCTGGAGGACTTGGAGAGCTAGGAGGTGACGGTCTGGGTTAGCCTGCGCCTACTAGCAGCGGCCGTGGTGGTTGGGCGGCGCGCGGCCGGCCGGGCAGCCCACGTGACGTAAGAGCCGGAGCGGAGGAATGATGCAGCGCGCGCCGCCAAATTTGCAGCCGCCCGCACCGACGCCGCAACATCCCACCTCCCACACTCAAACCCCTCAATACCCACGGAGAGACTTTCGTTAGTCGTCTCCCGCCCTTCTCCCATCATTCTCCCCTCCGGCGCCGCCCGTGTCTTCACAGCGCCGCTGACGTTCGCCCTCCCGCGGTTCACCTCCGCCCACCCGCCCCTCCAGCCCCGCGCTCTCTCGTGCATTGTCTTCGTTCGCGGCTACGCGAGCAGCAAGAAGAAGAAAATGCCGCCCAAGAAGGAGGTCAAGCAGGAGAAGGTGATGCTGGGCAGGCCCGGCAACAACCTGAAGAGTGGCATCGTATGTAGGCAGCCTCACGCGTTACGGTTGTTCAAAGTTCTTACCCTGACAGTGATCTCAGGTCGGTCTCGCCAACGTCGGCAAGTCCACGCTGTTCCAGGCCATTACCAAGTGCTCCCTCGGTAACCCGGCCAACTTCCCCTATGCCACCATCGAGCCCGAGGAGTCGCGTGTCATCGTCCCCGACGAGCGCTTCGACTGGCTGTGCAAGCAGTACAAGCCCAAGTCTGAGGTCCCCGCCCACCTGACCATCTACGACATTGCTGGTCTGACCCGTGGTGCCTCGACCGGTGCCGGTCTGGGTAACTCCTTCTTGTCGCACATTCGTGCCGTCGATGCCATCTTCCAGGTCGTCAGGTGCTTCGACGATGCTGAGATTATCCACGTCGAGGGCGACGTTGACCCAGTCCGTGATCTGGACATCATCAGCGAGGAGCTGCGCATCAAGGACATCGAGTTCGTTGAGAAGGCCCACGAGAACTACGTGAAGCAGACCAGGAGAGGTGGCCAATCCCTTGAGATGAAGAAGCTCAAGGAGGAGCAGGCCACCGTCGAGAAGATCCTCGAGCACCTCAAGGCCGGCAAGGACGTCCGCAAGGGTGACTGGTCCCCTAAGGAGGTAGGTTTGTCGCTACATGTTTCTGTTCTTGCACTCAGCATCTTGCTATCTCCTTGCTTTCTATGATGACAAAGGGCCTCGTGCCTGATATAACCCAGCTCTTCGAAATCCTCACCAAATACAACGCTTAGAGGTATTCATGAGAAGACGTCCTGTCTGATTTTGCATGCTCAATTATCATTCTCCACTACTTTTCGGTTTGAAGAATTGGGACTAGGGCTAATGCTCTCATAGGTCGAGACCATCAACACTCTGTTCCTGCTTACGGCTAAGCCCGTTGTCTACCTCGTCAACCTTAGCGAGAAGGACTACATTCGTAAGAAGAACAAGCACCTTCCCAAGATTGCCGAGTGGGTTAAGGAGCACGCTGAGGGTGACCCTATCATCCCCATGTCTATCTGCTTCGAGGAGCGCCTCACCCACTTTGCCACTGAGGAGGAAGCTGCCGAGGAGTGCAAGAAGCTCGGTGTCCAGTCGGCCTTGCCTAAGGCCATCGTCACCATGCGCAAGGCTCTTGGCCTCTGCTCCTTCTTCACCACTGGTACGGATGAGGTCAGGCAATGGACCATCCGTGTCGGCACCAAGGCACCACAGGCTGCTGGTGTTATCCACACTGGTAAGTGAAACTTTATGATCCCTTACTGCATGTGTACGCTAACAAAAGTTGCAGATTTCGAGAAGACTTTTATCCAGGCTATTGTGTACAACTACAATATGCTCAAGGAGCTTGGTGACGAAGCAACAGTTAAGGCCCAGGGTAAGGTCATGACCAAGGGCAAGGATTACGTCGTCGAGGATGGAGATATCCTCCTCATCAAGGCCGGTGCTGCCAAGGCTTAAAAAAGAACATGGCTTACTTACTCATCATGGGTCTTCTCTTGTGGAGTCGTGGTTCAAGAGGATCTTCTGGGGTTTTGCTGGAGTGATGAATGAATGAGGTTAGTGGCTTATACCCGGGACGCTGCTCTCTTCTGAGCAATGGCGTCACTGGTTGCGCGCCCATGATAAGACAGCTATGAAAAATGAAATGAGAATGAATTGCAACACTTCAAATGGTTCTACATGTTTCTTTCTAGTGTGCGAAGTATAATGTGGCTGTGCAAGACGGCTTCCCACGTATATAACCGGAGGGGGTGGTGGTCGTGGTGGTCGTCGTCGTTGTCGTCATCGTCGTCGGCAAGGCGAGGTCAGTGGGGTTGATGCGTGTGCCGGCCATATTGGTTGGTCGGTCATTTGGTGGTTGGAGGGCTGGAAGATTGGTTGTCGACACGCTGGTAAACAGATAGTCGGCTTGAGGAGAAGATGTTCTTGAGGAAGGAGTCAATATACAGGAGGGTGACCGGCCTGATATAGTCCAGCTTAACAATAAAATCATGGTACAATAGACTGAATGGGTTTGAAGTGAACAGCTGGTGGTGAATAGTGACAAGTGCATGGCTAGTGTTTCTTCCAAAGGGAAGAATAGTCGTTATTGATTAAGAAGGGTGTTTAATAGCAACACAACAGGGTCAACTACAACAATAGTAAGGTTCTCGAAGGCTGCGTCTGGGACTCTGTTCAAACAGCGGCCTCGTGATTAGCAAGCAAGCCGCCGCCCAGTTCTACAGCAATCCACTTGCCAAAAAGTTACTTAGTTTATTAGCTGCTCATAAGATTGAGAAGGAGTCACGGTAGTCTTTATCTAAGATATGTCTTAATTGGGATGGTGGAGGTGAGGATAAGTTGAAGTGGATGCGTGCATGAGCTGGCGGAGTGGAGGGACGGCGAAGATACCGAGTGGTTTGAATGTAATCCAGAGGAATACATGACGTGAATGTTTTTTCCACTTTTAGCCATTGTCCAAGACGGTGACGGATTATGCGACAGGTCGTAGAAGTGAATCCATTTCGCATCCATAGGTATCTTCCGCAGAGCTCAAGCGCCGCGCCATGCGATCTAGTCTATCATGCTTTTCGCCCAATCCAAGCCCGAAACAGTCATAAACTCATGAAATCTTTCCTTCCCAATCCTTCGTGCATCTAAAACAAAGAAAACATCCCAGTCGTCAAACCAAGAGAGACAGCAATAGCAGAAAGGAGACCGACATCGTCAAATCGGTAGGCCCTCACGCCCCACGAATCCCCCGTCGAATTCGACGAGCCCGAACCCAAAGTCACCGACCGCTCCCCCAGACATCCCCCGCCACTCTGCGCCTGATCTGCAGAGAGCTCGAGCACCTGAGGATTGAGGTTGTATATCCCGTCCGGACAGTCCGCCGTCACGTTCCGCCGCCCCCCCTTCGCAACCATGACAACCTTCCCATCCGCATCCACCAACTCCATGCACTGCGCCCCCTCAGCAAGCGTCGAGAAGTTCCCAAAGTTCAGTCCCCGCGTGAGGTTGTAGGTCTGCAGCTCCTGCCCGCCGCTGTATCCGCGGATGGATAGATGGTCGTTGCTGGCGACGACGACGGCCCACGACAGGATGTCGGACGCGGCGGCGTACCCGTCGGGCTTTGCGGAGTAGAGGTTCGTGCTGCTGTCCTCCGGGCAGGTGGTGTTTGACAGGATTGTCTTGTGCCACAGGGCGCCGACGGCGACGGCGTTGTCGGCTGCGGGCGTCATGGAGGAGGGGGGGTTGCCGGCTTTGTAGGCGTTGATGAAGGAGGTGAGGAGCGGGTGGGTGCCGGAGTGGGGGAGCTGGTCCGGCACGGCGTATTTGATCTGCTGGGTGTCGTTGTTTTGCTCGGGCCAGACGTTGCCGATGTAGTGGCTCTCTGGGCCGTCGTTCTGGGGAGAGGTTGGTGAGTGGAAGCTTGGGTGGTGGGGGGACTGGGGAGGGATGGTGACTAACCCATGTGAGGATCTGGACGAAGTCGGGAGAGGGATCCATGTTCAGGATGTTGTGCATTCGCCAAGAGAGGTTGTCTTCTCCTGCGCGGTAGAGGTTGGCGTTGTACTGTGACAGGATTAGTCCAAGCTCGTGGAAGCGGACGTGATAAAGGGCACTTACTGCATTCTTATATTGCAGCATACTCAATCCTGTGGGTTCACGTCAGCAAGTGAAGGGGTCCATGAAGGAGGGCAACTGACCGATCATGTACGACTTGCCGTTGTCGTGCGCAGTGCTGCTGAGGTTCGCATCTTTGGCGATGCTTTCAGTGCTTTTATCTCCAGTCGCAGGCCAGGTCGACTCCCAGCTGAAAAGGCCGTCAACCACTTCACCCCAGTTATCCCACCAGCCGGGAGTAGATGCAGCGTAAGAGCTCAATGCACCGGCGAAGTCCGGTACGAAATATATCTTGCCGGCCCAGCTGTTCCTCCAGTCTATCCAGGCATCATTCGACAGTCCGCCATCTTGATAAGTGCTGATAAGGGGGTTTCCATTCGGTCCCTTGTAGTAGGCATCGTGACCCAAGAAATCAGTGAAGATTTGGTCGTAGTCAGAGACGCCCTTGTTTGCTGAGCCGGCGACCCAGAGGTCCATGCTCACAAAGAGTTTGAAGTTGGGGTGCTGATCGCGAGTATAGTCGAACATGTAGTTTAAGCAGTCCCGTACGTAGGTCTGAGATGCATCGCCGATGTTGAGTGCAAACCCGTCTAGACCCATTGAAGCGGCGTCATCTACATCTTGATGCGCGTGCTCCTCGGTCACGTTCCCAACCTGGAATGAAGGGTTAGTGTTCCGGTTATGGTCAGAGATTGCTTTTGAGTGCAGAACCATATAATGCGCGAAAACAGCTTTCGCCGATACTTGCTTACCGAGCAGCAAAAGAGACGCAGCAACCGCCACAGTCAACAGGGACTGAGGATGCATGACAGTTGACTGGACCGTGGGAGCCAAAGCTACCCCCAGAAGAATTGAAATAGCACAGCAACGCTTTCGCGATCAGAATCAAGAACTACAAGAACATGCATTTTTTACCTGCAGGGTACCTCCTTTATGATGGCTTCCGGAACATCAGACTGCAAGCGGCTCAGCGCCAACGGGACCCTGCGCACCAAATTCAGCCCCAATCCTTCGTGGCGGCCACGCCCGCTTCTTATCGAAGTCCCGGGCGCTTATGGCAGATGTGGTGCCTGACCAACACCGAATAAGCCTAAGAATAAAGCCATGTACGACACTGCGGCCTCAAGGATTGAGACCGGGCGGCAGAAGCGCCGGGATTGCTGCCGAGAGTTCCACCTGGCGGTCAAAGACTGCCGGCAAGACAACTACGTACGCGGCTTTGCGATGCGCACCAATTTGCGCGGTCCTGCACGATTGAGACAGTTTCGCATCTGCGTGGAGCTCTCGCCCCTGTCGTCAGCTGTCTCTGGTCAATTCCGAGTTCAAGGCAGACAGCGGCAGGGGGCGCAGGCCAGTCCGTAAGCGAGCGCGAAGCTACAGTCGCAGTGGGCCCACCAGGCTGACATCCCTTCTTGGCGTATTGCTGCCTGCGCAGACTCTTCGCTGAAAGGTGAGTGCAGCGTGGTATCGGGTTTCAGTGTCCGAGGTTATTGTCTTGGCTGCTCGGATTTGGGCAACAAGTCCGCCCTGCAAGTGCCGCGTCTCGTCCACGACTGGATGTGAGAATATTGATTGAAGTTGACAGCGTGAGCAATCTGCTGGGCCTGATTGCAGCCCAGGAAAGGCAAGAGAAGAGACTGTCCATTCATCTGTTTCGTCACATTCACAGTTTCTCTTCGTCGCATTCTGGCATTCACCTCATTTCTTACTCTTAAAAGTTGCAGAACAAGCGCTTTCAAGCATACTCACAGCATCTAATTGTGCCTCTAATCCTTCTATCTCGTAACAGAGAAGATAGTGTTATTCAGAGTAGCGATATCGGCTCCATCATATCAACAAAGATGATCAGAGGCCCTTTGGACTTATGAGCTTCCAGAAATCTGGGTTTGAATTTCTTTCTGAACCCTTTATCTAGGTTTATCCATAGCGAATAATTGAACGGCATGTCTTAACAATACCGCTGTACGCTCTTCAACAACAATCACATCATGTTCCCCATCAAACGCTCTCTGCGTGGTCACCTGTCCGATGCATGATCAAAAACCTGGTAGATCGAGCATTTCCTGCAGTTTTAGTGTTCTGAGAGGCGAAATCGCACTGGTTGCCGTTCGGCTCTTGTACCTACAACAGACTGGAACCAACGCCTGGTTTCCAAAATTGACCTGGTTCTCTGCCTTGGCCGCCCAACACGTGTGCAGTTAGATTCGATATTCCTGGGGAGCTGCAGGCGTGTTGAGTAGAAGACCATGTCCACTGCGGAAAGCTTTCCCCTGCAAGTCGGGCTGGAAGTTATGACGCACAGTATTTCTTCTGGACAGAAGCTTCACTTATCTGCCGTAGAAGCCGAGAGAGTTGTGCTGCCTTTCGTAGCTGGCCTATGTCGTAATGAGCAATGCTTTCTTGTTCATTGACAGCGTAGCTGGGCGGTGATTGCTTGATTTTCTGACTATCATCAGTGGGCTAGTCGAGCGGGATGTCACAGTTTCTGAAGATCTACCATACAATAGCTTAAAATAGAGTCTTACAGATTGTTCTTCAGATTGCATTCACTTATTTGTTGTCGGGGTTCGTACGAACCCCGATTATTACTCATTTATCGGACCGATTTACTATGTACATATATAACTTATCTTTCTTTCCTTTCTTCTCCACTTCAGCTTTGTTTCTACTGGTACATGGTAATTCATTACTCAGTCCCCAACATTTGTTTCCGGTGAGTAACATGCGTCTAGCCGTAGTCATGGTCTTTTAATCGCCTTGTAGTGATAATCCCGATGTAAGTAAGTTTTCCTACTAACGACGTCCACAGAATTAATCATGATTTTAACTTGACGGAACATTGTAAATCGACGAAGTTTGTCGTCAACTCTATGTTCTTGAATCGCCATGTGATGTCTACCTTGCCTCCAAAATTCCGGGATCTCCTCGCCGTCCTGTTCTACTTCAAGACCCTTATCACTTCGCTCGATAAGGTCTTTGAAGTCCTGTAGGTCCGGCTTCCACGAGCCGATGTCCCGGGCCGCGTCCACGGCATCGAATGCGATGCCGGCAAGCGGGCCGGCCCGTGTCTTCTGAACGAAACCTAGTCGACGTTTAAAAGGACGACGAGCCTGAAAAGCGTCTTCCGCCGCGGCAGCGCCGCAACCGTGTCCGATAACGCGGACCACACCCTCCCGCTATCTTCGGACTTCGCCTTCACCTCCACCGTGCTAGGTACTTGCCCCACCCTTGCCCGGAATTGGCGGAGGCGGAAAGCCGAGGCCCGGCGGATGCGGATCGGACCGTGTCCGCCCTTATCAACCCGTCTTACGCGGAGCAGAATGAGATGGTGGTGACGCCAGGAGGAAGGGAAGCGTGTAGATATGTAGTGCTGCTAGTCTGCCGTGCTTGTGGATTCGTTCAGCATACAGCAGGAAATCCGGCCGCAGCAGAGCATACCGCACACAACCAACAACATACAGCCTTCCATTCCACACGGGAAGCAAAAAGCATCAAAAATGGGCTCACTCGGTCCCGAAGGCTGGAGACAGCTCGACGTCGGCGTGATCGGTGGCGGCATCGGCGGCATGTCTGTGGCGATTGCCCTGCGGCGGGCGGGCCACAAGGTTTCCATCTACGAGCGCAACGACTTTGCCGGCGAGGTCGGCGCATCGGTTTCCTGCGCGGCAAACGGCACGCGCTGGCTGCACGAGTGGGGCGTGGATGTGCAGAAGGGAGATCCGGTGGTGCTGCGCAAGCTCATCAACCGCGACTGGAAGACCGGCGAGCCGGTCAGCGTCTACGACTTGGACGACTACGAACAGCGCTGGGGCTATGTCTACAACATGTTTCACCGCCAGTACATGCACTCTATGCTCAAGGACTCGGCGTTGGGAGAGGAGGGCGAGGGAGTTCCCGCGAAGCTGTTCACCCATCACAAGGTAACTCCCGCTTCATCTGCTTTCCAGTACAAGTTTTGACAATGAAAAGTGCAAGGACATCGACACGAGCACCGGACTGGTAAAGTTCGAGAATGGCCAGACCGCGACGCACGACCTGATCATTGGCGCTGATGGCATCGGTTCCGTGGTTCGAGGCATCATCGGCATCCGCCCTGAGAAGCGCCCGGCTGACTCCAGCTGTCTCCACGCAAACGTCCTCACCGATGACGCCGTCAAAGCCGGTCTCGTGGATTACTCTCAAGACAGCGCCTTGGAGTACTGGGGCGGTCAAGAGGGCAAGTGGGACAAGATCGTCCTCTCGCCCTGCAACGGAGGCAAGCTGCTGTCCTACTACTGCTTCTTCCCTCGGGACAAGGGTGACTATACAAACCAAGCATGGGGTGTAGATGATCGTCCCGTGGAGGAGTTGCTTGCTCCTTTCCCGGAGCTTGACTCTCAAGTCCGCGCACATCTCGCCATTGGGAAGGATATTCAACCGTGGCGCTTGTGGGTGCAGTAAGTAAACCAAACCCGCTGCCGCTATAAAAGGCACAATTTCTGCGTGGTTTTCTAACCAGAGATCGCAGTGACCCATACCCATACATCACCAAGAATATGGTTTGTCTCTTGGGCGACGCAGGACATCCCGTAAGCTGACTTCTTGAGACTTGTGAGCACCCTCGGGAGCAAATGCTGACACCACAATACAGATGATGCCTCACCAGAGCCAGGGAGCCTGCATGGCCATCGAGGATGCCGCTGCTCTGGGAATCTTGTTCAACAGGAAGTATTTCCAGGGTGACGTCGCTGAGGCCCTCTCAGTATATGACGCGGTGCGGTTGCCACGCGCCACCAAGGTTCAATCAGCTGCCGCCAAGGCTGCCTACAACATCAATGAGCGTATCGGTTCGTTGCCACCGGCCTTTCCATGCTACAGACGCGTTATGCTCACGTTATGTCAGGCTTCTCAAGTAACACGAACATCGGCACGTACAAGGTCGAAGACGAGAAGGCTAAGTTGACAATCGAGGAGATGAACGCGTATGTACATCCGAGCAGACAGAACTTCCCAACAATCAACTGACACCAGCTGCAGCTACGACATGTACAAAGACATCGAGGAAGCCCTCACGCAACGGGGAGGGGTTCCCTTCACAGAGAAATGGGCAAAGGGTTTGCCGTTCGGCTTGCAGTTGTCGGGCGGTGTTGTTGTTGGAGCCGCAGTGTGAAGTCTCCGTCAATTGGCTTGGCGGAATCGTGTAGATGAGTAAAAGGAACGAACGGGCGATGTAGTAGCAGCCGACGACTTTCTGGTTAAGAAGCTCCAGTGTGACTGGTATGGTATCAGCGCTATCTCAATTTTATTATGTGATCAATCGTATGAAAACAAGTCTATGGTCGAGCTTCTTATCTCTACGAGGGGAAAATGAATGTGTCGGTGGACGGAAGGCCGGGACAGTTCCGTGTTCGGACCGTGATATAAAAGGAACTTTACCAGGGCAATCCTGGGAACACAACCGAGGGGTTCGGCCCGCGCACTTTGCGGCCGGGCCGGCGGGCTACAGACACAAGTCCGTCTTTAAAGAGGTAGTTGCCGGTCCTTCAGAAAGCAAGACGACACGAGAGACCGGAAATCGTTTTCTTTTTGCTCTCCATCTCCAGTCACCATTCCACAGCTATACCGCGCGGATGGATGCCCCGCCACGTGTCGAGATCAAGTTGTCTGGTGCCAGTTCGATAATTGCGAGCCCCGACGGTCGTCTGCTCCGGGCCCGTGGAGTTCTATATGCCATAGCCAAGCGCTTCAAGCCTCACTAGCCCGCATCGGCTGCGGGCAGGGTAGCTGATTGCACGAGGCCTACCGCCATCTGCCCGCAGATACCCTCTCGCCTGGAGTTCATTACCAGTCCGCTAAGCAAAAGAAGAGCCCATCAAGAAGACTGCTTGCACTCCACCATCACCGCGCCAAACAAAACTCTGGAAACCGGCAATAGGCTCCACGTGATGGTCTGGTTCCACAGCGGAGCGTACCTCTCCAGATGTGGAGACCTCGACGGCTATGACCGCGCGGCGCTGGCTGCTAAGAACGTCATCGTGGTCAGTGTGACCTACCGCCTGGGCATCTCGCGCAATCCGAGTTCGACGCGTGGATTGCTGACCTGGCACGTAAGATACCAATCTTGGTGGGTAGGCTAAGGATGAAAGAAAGTTTAACTCCCGAGAGCCCACTCATAGCCTTCGGATCGCAAGAGACTTGAAGCACTTGTAATATAGCCTAGTGATACTTTACAGGATCTGTAAAGTTTTCCGAAGAGGCGGGGAATCGAGCGGAAGAGGTTGAAAGCATATTGGGAAGGGAGAATGAGGGTAATATGACGTGGAACTCGCATGACTGTCTATCTAACTATAGAGACTAGATGATCCTTACTCTTAACCACGCTACATCTCATGAAAGATTCTAGATGGCAGTTCGCAATTCGGAGTATCGGAATGTTCTCACTCCGTCAGTTTCAGGGTGGATTCTGTCATTGTAGATCCCTCCGACTGAAGCCCCCAGAACTTTATGATCTGATAATGCTCTTAATTTATAAGTCATGCTCGAGTAAGTCAAACAAGGCTCCTTATAAAGGACGGCATCGGTTTGTATGCCTACAGAAACAGTGGGACTGTTGGTTTAATTGTTGAACGATCATCCAAATTCCGCACGATGTTCTTCAGTTTACACGGGGTTGGAAAATGGATGCTGGGAAATTTATTAAGGATGTTTAGATTCAGATCCTATCAAAGCGTAACGGTCTAAGAGTGTGTGAGGTGTGATTTTGTGGACTCCAGAGAAGGATGGATGAAGACGAGAGGCACCCTTGAGCATATGTGCCTAATTACTTACGTATTAAACTTTAATTACTGGTCTAAAAGTTATGCATGTAACAGGTATGGTATATCTTGAAGCTTTCACCGTCTCACAAGAGTCCAAGCATATTTTGGATGGATGACAGCATTAAACCTTGTTTGTTTGCCAAAACGTGTCTACGTTCTCTTCATTACGCTGCAAAGTCGAACCCGCGAAAAGAATGCTCACTGTTCTGCGGCATCTCCATATCCCAAAACAGTGCGACTTTGATCAACTCCAGTGGGCGCGTTACGAGTATCTCCCGTGGAACCTGTTCTGAACTTATGAAAGAAACCCATAGTTTTTAGCAGCCCTCAAAGCGACGGGCTCGCAAAGAAAGCACAGGGCAGGCGGAAACGTGAAAAGCCTGGGATAACGCTAGGGCAATAAAGCTCCCGGAGACCCTGTCCACAGTAGGCACGCGTAATCTTGGCTAACCGAAGCGAAGGAGATCATAAAGTGAAAACTTATAGTCCGAGAACTCGACATCTGATCTGCGCAGGGATTGCGTCGGGTAAGAGGTCGGCTATTGATTATAGAAGGAATCTTAGCAATTAACCGACCTTAATTGCCGAGGCTTTATACATGAAAACTGGAACGAGTATAGTAGTCAAGAGTGAACATTGGCGCCCTTTTCAATATTCCAAACTTTAACGTTCTTGTGAAGTAGTATGGAGAATGACTGTCACGAGGCGTTATTGCTATACTTCCAAGCCCGACTGTATAAGGCCTGGTCCAATGATGTTGCCAACTACTACGAAGCCCAGACCCATTACCCAACCCTCAAAAGGTCATATGTTTGTGCTTGCGTGTTGCGATTCGGGTATTCCGTTGCCCATGGATTTATTGGCTGTGTTGTTGACTCTGCCTTTCACTCCTACGTTCTGGTGGCACTTGCTTCTCATTTGTCCCTTACGCTTGGCCACATGATAGCACCGCAGCATGGCGTGATGTTTGCAGAGGTAGAAGCTTACGTTTCTCTATCTCTACCCCTAGAGGCGAGATTTGAAGCTGCCGAACTCGTAACCAAGCCTTGTCTCAGTCAATCTCTTACTGTTCGGTTGCCCTTTGGCCGAAGATTGAGGCATCGACTTTCGAGAAACCCGGGGGCATTAGAGATCTCTGAGAATTAGGAAGTGAAACAGAATCAAGCTTTTTTCGCTGATTGAGGAGAAGCACCGACGGAACCTCCAAATGCCCAGAATCTTTTCAAAACGCTCATTCTCAGCCACTCCCGAAGATGAGAAGAGTGAATTCTGGATTAGAAACCCGACTGCATTGTGGCTCGGCTCAGATATACAGAATGCATAAAGAGGGCACTAAAATAGTAAATGAAAACCTAGAAAACCTACCTTGGATTACTCCGGGCACCACACTCACCACCACCACCACCACCGCACGCCCTCAGCCAAACTCCAAACAACCCATGCACCCGCCCACCTGGGCACCTAAAGCACCAAACACACCTCACCCCCATCCCCAACAGCCTCCGACCACCGCCCCCCACCCAAAAAAAAAAAATTTCTCACCTAATGTCTCGGCGAACCGCTCGCCCACCCGGAGGAACCTCCCTCACCCGCCGGGCAGCCGCGGCCACATCCATACACACAAAACAGTCTCTACTGTCCAACACCTCCCGAGCTACGCATCCCTGTCTGCAAAGCAAAGATGTCGATCGCCCTCGTCGCACGTGGCTGCACGCCCCACCCGCCCTCTCTCTCTCTCTTCGCCGCCCTCACTCAGCCCCCAACTCCAGATTAACGGACCCAGGAGTGAGTAAGCATGCACACCGGGTTCGTGCAGCGGGACGGGCGGCAGCGGCGAGGGACGAAGCGGAGACGATGTACGTAAATGAGGGGAGGGGAGGGTGGGTAAAGGAAGGGAAGGGAAGGGGGGAGCGGCTGAGCAGCAGCTGCATGCAAGGACAAGGAAGTAAAACGTGGTGGATAGACCCGCACTCGTATCCGCAGAGACGTATGTACACTGTGTGTCTGTGATATGTGAGTAGTCGTGTTTTTCTTCTTTCGTATCTCAACCGGGTTTCCCGAGGGAGTGCAACACGCGCGCGCGCGCGCACCGAAAGGTTTTGGTCGGTGCGTGCGTGGTGCTTGTCTTTCTGAATCGGAGGATCGAGGGGAAAGGTGGAGAAGACAATGCATGATGCAGGTGAGGTAAGGTAAGGCAAAGTGCGCATAAAGGTGGTGGGTGGCGGGTAGTTGGTGGCAGTAAGGAAACCGGGGAGGAAGGGAACAACAAAAAAAAGCTGCGGGTGATACAAAACGGCTGCTACGGAACCAAGGGTCTAAAGGCTGCGGGCGGTTCCCGGGGCTGAGAATCAGGAGAGAACGCAAGCCACGAGGAATAAAAGGAGGGAGCATAAAAGGAAATAAAAAGCTTACTACCGTCGATCTCGTGCAGCCTCGATCTATCGCAACATTTTGCGGGCTCTCCGGCGCGTAGTAGCAGGAGAAAGAAAAGCCAGTCAGACGGAAAGTTGGTCCCTGGTCCTGGTGCAGCTTGCTTCATCCTTCGCGGGCATCCCGCGCCTGTACGACATAAAATTAATTTGAGTAAGCCGGTATACCTACCTTCATACGGATCATCGATCCAGATGATGGTCAGATGTGCAGATTCATCGCCCGAGCATAATCACTCAGCCAAATGAGTCGAGAACAGCTCTTACACCCTTGCCGGGTCCAAGTGAGTACCTACCGCCCTTCTGCTGTGCTGCTGTCCTACTAAATTTTGCGAGCCGGCCTCCGCACAGACCCCCGCAGCCCCAGAAACCATATGTATATCCTGCACAAGCATCTGCATCAGGGTCCGGCTTGGCCAGGGCCCATGTCGACGAGATTCCGGGACGACACAGGCTCTTCCAAGGCACACAGCAGGCCCGGTTGCACAACGGAGCCTGCGGTGTGGTGTTTCCGATAAACAAAAGAAAACGCCCGTTATACGTCTCCGCTGCCTGCCTATCTGTCCGTCTTACGCGCATCAGTGCAAAGCAGCTGCGAAGCCGCCATCCCTGTGCGCATGAATGCGATGCAGCCTGCAGGGCGGAAAAACTTAAAAGAATAATTTCGGCGGTGACACGGTGCCCAACGATACATGAGACGACTCGCACAAAGAGGCGGCAGCGGCCCGCGCGTGGCTGTCGGACACCTGCGTTTGGCTGGCTGCGGGATGTTCGCGTTGCGGATGTCCGTACAGCGGCGCGGAACAGGGGCAATGGAGGTGGAGGCATGGACATGTAAGCGGCAGCGAGAAGTGACAAAGACGGCTCGGCGGCGCGGTTCGGCGCGGTACGGGCGGAAGTCGTGGATGATCGCCGCATCCAGGGGCATCGGAGGCGAGAAAGACACCGAGACACCGAAAGGTGAGAGGGTATGGTAAGTACTTAGTGTTGGGCCTGAGAGCGGGTATTATTCCGATGCTCCTTTTTCTCTCTTGTGAGAGTTTCCGAAAGGAGTCGGAATCGGCGCCCCTGATGGAGACAGAACACGAGTCGATAGGAAAGAACGGAGAAGGTCGTCGAACGGAAATAATGGAGCAATGACAAGAGCAGATCATGCTGCTGAGTCGAGGCATTCGCGAAACCGCAACAACATGGCGGAGTTTGTTCGGATGATCTGCTGCCGCATCCGCAGGTGCGCAGGTACAGACCCAAGAGCAGACAGATAAGGAAAAAGCTCCAGGGGAAATTTCGGCCGAGGGCGAGCTTCGGGTGGGGTTCGCGGCGCCCTTGCTGCGCAACACCAGCTGGAAGGCGTGATACGCATAGTATTGCGAAGCTGAAGCATGAATCTGGATGCGGAGAGCGTATCTCTTACCGTTGCCTCGACTCGACGTGTACGGGGCCCTGTGACCTCGTAACGGCCGCCCTTTCTAATCAGATCGGCCTTGTGAGATATCAGAACAAAAGTCGCTGACTCGGCATGCATGGAGATCTCCCTCGCGATGCATGGACACGCGCGCGCATCGAGTTTCGGAACTTAACGTTGGGACCCGTCTCATTGGGACGCCGTTGAGGTGGTGTGGGAGGACCTGTCGTATCCGCCGGCATTCTGATCAATCTGTACCTTGTTGAGGCTGCGCCAGGAAAATGAGAGAGGCTGCGGCGGCGACACGAGGAGCCAGGCTCTCCCAGCGCGCTTAATGCATAATGGGGAGCGGAAGGCGCGCACCCGTTACGATATAGGCGTGCCAACTTAACAGGAAAGGAAGGCTGAGACACGGGAGCTGCGTCGCACAGGAAGAGCATAGAGACAAGCAAGCTTACCAAGAAGACGGCGGCGGGCGAATGGCAAGGAGCGTCGGCAAAAGAAGGTGTGCAAGGGAATAATCTTGCGGCGCGTGATGCGAAATGCAACGCTGGAGATGACAGCAGGCAAGAGGCGCATACCTACCTATCCAGGAACGCTTGCGCGTCTCCGAGAGCGCGCTCGCCGACACGTGACGGGCGTCTAAGGCTGACGAGCCGCGGCTGGGGCTGGGGCGTTTCGCAGATTGCCTGAGCAACGGTGGCGGCGCAGATGAGACAGCAGCAAAAGCGAGAGCGAGGAAAAGTGTCGTGGCGGCACTTCTGTCCTGTCGCTGCCGCACATGCGATGCACCAGAGCTGCCCTTGCGTCGCCCGTCGCGTGCCAGCAGCCACGGCCGCGCTGGCAGCAAGGCAGCCGTGCGAAAAAGCAGGCAGGAAGCAGGGCGCAGCCAGGCACCGGGTCATCCGACAATGCGGGCCCTTCATGCCGTGCCGCCCGGCGCCCGCCGTCAGGCCGCCCTGCGAGCCGGGTGCGGGCGCGACGATGGCAGACGTGGGCTGCAAGCAGGCGACGGCAGTGTTTCGCCGCGAGCTCGCAAGCGCTGACGGAGTGAGCACACGGACCGTGGTTTGCCTGCGCAACCGCCGGCGACGCAGAGCAGGCACCGCGAGAGTGGAGCGCGATGGACGTGTAAAGATGACGCCAGCCGGCCCTCGGCGGCCCCGGGTGCGGCGCGCTGCTGTGCGCGCCGAGAGCAGGCAGGACGGACAACGCGGGCGGCAACGCATCGAGCGGAAGGTTGCCTGTCGCGTGCTGAGGCCGCGATGTTCAGCGCGACCTGCCCGTCGCAGCAGCTCGCCCGGGCTTTGCGGGACGGAGTTTGCGCAGGCAGGACGTCGCCGCCGTCAGATGAGCCCAGGCTGACCAAACACCCGCACATCCGCCCTGCAGGGTCTCGTCGTGCGGCGCGGCGCGATGAAATGCTTGGCGGCCGCGCGGGGCAAAAAAGCAACCAGCTGCTGGTGTGGTGGCCATTTGGCGGCACGCTGCCACGACGCGCACTGCGAGCAGCGAGTGGCTCAGCCGCCATGGGAATTGCGCAGAATCCAGGGAACGGCGAGCATGGAATTCAGGGATCGCAGTCCCCCAATTCCAAGATCTGCGCCTCATGTGCCGCGCCTGCGACGCCCTCGATCCCTCCCCGCCGTTGCGTCGCTCGGCACTCGCCCGGCTGTGCGTTGCAGGTAGATGGCCCGGGGCGCGCAATGCGATGCTTTCCCAAACCGGCGCACCGCTGCTCGCCGGCTAGCGCGACGGGGACCAGCAGCGACGGCGACGGCGCCCGCGCGCGATGATGTTTGTGGCGCGCGCAATCCTGGGCGCGCGCGTCCTGAACCGGCGCCAGGCACCGCCAGAAACGCAAACAGCCCCCGGTCCCTGATTTTCCCCCTCCCAAAGCTTCCCCCTGGCCCGCGGCCAGCCCCGAAGCACCGAACGTCGAGCAATCGCCGCCGCCTCTCCCGGCCGGGACCCAGCCGCACGCCCCAGCGCTCGCCAATTTTTCGATTTTTGCAAAGCTTGTGACTTGCTAGCCTCTCGCGCCGGGGACCACTCCGCGGCTCCACGCACTGCCTGATGGAGCTCCCCCGTCTTGCTGAGACCACGCCCAAGACCCCGATGACGATGGACGCACGTAAGAAGTCGCGTGAGAAGAGGCTTGAGCACTCTCGCTTGCTATTTTTGCCGCTCCACCAGCCGGCTGTCGTGGTCCAGCCCAGCAGCTGCGGTGGGCCCCTCCTTTGACCGAGGTCGGTAGTCTCGAGCGCCTCGCCATTGTAATCTACACTCCGAGCTGTAAAGAATTTTCTTTTTTTTCTTGTGCCCAACGTCTGCGTGCGCGCCCCTTCTCCGGCCATATTCCGCGAGCGGCGCCCTTCGGCTGACGAGAGGAAACGAGAAGAATCTGGTGGGGTGATGACGATGATACAGTGCGAAAGAAAAAAATAGTGATGTGAGCCATCCAGAACCCTTTCCCCGTAGAACCCGAAATCTCATGGGCCGGTGATGTGATGTAACCGTCCACCAGACTCCCCATCCGGATCGCCGCTTCCACTCGTTCCTGCAACCACTTTGTTGAGAAGCCAAAAAACCCGTGAACTTGCAACCGTCAAGGGCTCCGTCCGGAGCTGTCCGCTGAAAACAAAAGAGGAAAAATGATGTGAAAGCAAAACCCGTGCCTTGTGTGTATCTTGGAAAGAAGATCCCTGAGAACCCCAGACCGCAGAAAACGCCTTTTTGCCCGTTGCTGCTCCGGTCATAGCCATGACGGCATGCGTCTATTGCGTGCAATGCTCGTGAGTCAAACAAAAAGAGAAAAAAAATTACTAAAGAGAATAAGACGTGCCTCGCCGTGACCGCCGGAGCAGGATGAGCAGGAGGAATATGCCCCCGGTACCATCTCTAATAAGATGCCGTTGTGGCAGCAGAAGAAGCCGCGTCGAAGGAAAAATAAAGTTGTCTCGGCCCGAGCGAGCCTCAAGCCGCCTATGCCTCAAACTTACGCTTCTCGCCGCAGGCGAGCGCAAGCGTCTCAAGGCCATAGGTGCCAGGGTTTGAGGGGGGGTTTAGCTGATACCGCTCCGGCGGCGGATAGTTCATGGAATCTGGCAGGGGTGATGTGATGTAGTCGGAAACCGGCTGCACGGCAGGGGCCATGCCGAAGCTCGATGCAGGGCTGACCGGTAGTGAGGGGTCCACCAGAGACATGTCGGAGTGCGGCTGGGCGGACTGGATGGGTGAGGGCTTCGGCCGGCTTGCGGCCTTGACCTTCTTCACGCCGTCGCCGTCCTTGGAACCATTGCGCGCGTTGCGGCCGTTTTGGTGAGTCCGACGGTGCTGCTCCATGTTGTCCTTGCGCGTGAACGCCTTGCGGCAGTCAGGGCAGATTGCGTCCTTCTTGCCGGTGTGCTTCTTTGCGTGGCGCGCCGCGTGGCCGGAGGTGGTGAAGTGGTCAGAACAGTTGTACTGCTTGGCCAGAGGACACGGGTACTGGTTCTTCTTCGTCCTGGGCTGCGTCGGAGGCATTGGCTGACGCTCGGCGCCGGGCGGGCGGACGAAGACTTGGGTTGCTGCAGGGTGAGGGAACGGCTGCGGAACCATCGGGAAAGTCGGCATCAGAGCCTCCTGCTTGATCTGCTGCGCGCCCATGTAGTAGGGCATCTGCGGCATGTTGGGCGATTGCGAGTCGTCGTATCCGAAAGTGGGCGTGACGGGCGATGGGCTGTTCATGGCGGCCGAGTCGGTGGAGTCGCTGCGGAGCAGTTGAGGAGTCTGCGGCGAGAGGCAGGGTGAGGAGGTGTAGCTCGACGTGCGCGAACGAAGACCCGGCTCTAGCGACGGAAGGCGATTTGTAGGCGCGGATGTGTCGTCGTTCAGCAACGAGATGCGGCGGCCGACGGAGTCTTTGCCGTCCATGATTTGCAAAGTGCGCGGTAACGGTGTGTGCGGATAAGCGGGGCGACCCGAACAGCGGAAAGGGCACTTGGGGCAGTGACGTGGATGCTGGAAAGCGCGCCTGGTCTCTGCGGCAACGCGCGCGTGGTGGGAGCTGGCGGGCGGATGGTTGGGGAGGACAGAGCCGAGGGAATGCGCTCGTGCCTTGGGAGGGGGTGCGGCGTGGGCTGGTTGAGGCTGACAGAAGAGCGAAGAGGGTGGAGGGCGCGAGCTTTAAGGCTGCTGCTGTCTTGGGACGATGGGAGCACGACACCAGGTGTGGGCGGGCGAGCAGTGGCTTCTTATGGCGCGGATGGAGAAGGGCAGGGAAGCGTGGGCAGCATCCAGGGCGCGCATCCAAGCAGGGTTCTGAGCGATTGCCCAGGGTCGCATATGGGCTTTCGCAAAGCGCATCAGAATGGCATACTCGGACGCTATCCAAGCCGGCTAGCGCCCCACGCAAAGCCACGGCTCGCGTGGATCTCTCAGGCCCTTCGTCCCTTGTGCCCAGCGACGCCCCCGGCCGCGCTCCCCGCTGCGAGGCCAGCGCGCTGGCTGCCCACGCGCGCCCCCCGGCCGCAACGACAAGGCGTCGCCGCGCGCAGCTCCCGAAGGCGCGCGCGGCGGCTGCTTTCGGCTCGCGCAGCCCTCTCTCCGCGCCGGCTCTCGCTCGGGCAGCGCGCATCCCTTGACACCATCGATCGATCGATGCCGGCCAATCTCGCGACGTGTGCCTCGCACGCCCGCGTCGGGCACGCCCCACCGCGTCGTGCGGCTCGAGGGCCACGAGCGCTGCGCTTGCGGGCTCCTTGCTTGCGGCGCGGCAGCGGGCAGCAGGCAGCGGGCAGCGTCGAGCGGCTGGCCGGCGCAGCGAAGGCCGAACGGGCGCGCACCCCGAGTCAACGCGGGCGCATTGAGTCGTGCAGCGTGAGCGCATCGTGAGTTCAGGCGCGCTGTGCAGGCAGCTTCCGGCGCCAAACGCCGTTGGCCAGTATTACATCACAGGGCTTTCGCGGCCGCAGGGTTCAGCGCCCCGGGCTGCCCTCGCTCACCGGCGCCGCGCTCCTCGCCGGCCCCCTGTGCGCGCCACGCCCGCTGCGGCTAGCGTGCCTGGAATCTAGATCTTCCCTATATTTCTCGATCTCCTGGCCAGAGTCGACTTCTCCTCGCTCTCTGACACCACTCCCCCCGACGATCCAGCTGCAACGCTCGCCACAGGGCGTCCGACCACGCCTGCCGTGCCCCCCCGGCCCGCCCACGCGCCAGTGGCTGCAGCACCCCCCCAACGCGCCCGCCTGCAATAATCCGCCCGCCAGCACGATCTCCGATCTGATCGTACATCGACTCGCCAGCGCAGTTGGGCGCCAGCCTGCGAAACCAAGTCTGCCAGCCTAGCGCCGCGCCGAGACGACTGCCCCGTAGCTACTCCATTGGCCTCAGCAAGTGCCGCAAACCGCCTGCGCTACCAGAGCCTCGACGCGCGATGCAGGGCAAACGCCCGCTGCTGCGCGCGCGTATGACGTAGCACAGAAAAGCCGAGCGCACTCGGGCCTGCGCCCTCTCAGGGTCTGCTTCCGATCACCTGGGTCACCGCCGCTGGAACGCCGTGGAAGCGCGCCCCGCACCGGGATGTGCACCTGCTGCCGCCCTGGTCCTGGCCGTCGCCCACCGCCGTCGGGCTCCACTGCGAGGCTCTGCGGACGACGACAGCCTCTCCCTCGGGGCTTTTCACGAAGTTTCGCGTCTGCGCTGTCCTGACTCCCGCCGGCGCGCCTGACGCACATTGCGCTCCCGGCTCCCCGTTCGCGTTGTACGATGCGCTCTGCTGCCCCGTCATCGTCCTGCTCCCAAGGCTGCCGTTGTGCACGCGCACTCATCTCCGCGCCTGTGCACGTGGCTGCGATGCGCAGTGCGACGCCCAAGCAACTGCTGCCAGTTAGGTCGGAAACTCTGCCAATCTGACAGGGACACGCACTGTGCCCGTTGTCCATGCTGGCCCCCAAGGTCCCCAATCCCGCCTAGCAGCCACAGACCGCCGCACCCTTCTGCGCCAGCTATGCTTTGGGAAATTGGCGTTTAGGTAGCGCGAGGCTAGAACCTCGTCCGCCCTGCGGCGGAACGCGTCTATGGAGATCCGGAGATGAAGCCGGGTTTCGAGGGGCGGAGCACGAGGAGCGGTGACAAGTCTGCCAGTGTATCACGAGAGCTGGAGCTTGGCATTCTGTTTCGGGCGCCTGGGGACGGGGTCGGCGCCGATGCACGTAGGAACACCACGCACTGCTCGTGACGAGTGGAGGTTCGTCGGAACAGGACCCTGAACATCGTCAGTTCAGCCAGGAACGCAGCCTCCTGTCCCGCCTCATCCTGCCAAAATAGGCGCTTGGCTCTGCCGGGGTTTTCCACCACTTCAGCCACAGCGGCGCTGCCGACGACGGCACGTGCCATGCAAGCGTTGCGATGGAGTACCTGAAGTCACTATGACGTATGCCTCTGCCGAACCATGACAGCTGAGTTACTCATTAGCAACTGAGTAAAAATTTGCGCTTAGCGCCGTTGCGAATGCTGAAGTCTCAGTGTGATGTAAGCAGCGCGAGATGCTTTGCACGCAGCCAGAAAAGTGTCTGAGACCTAAGGGTCTACTGCCTGCCGCTCCCGTGCGAATACAGGAAATGCGAAAGCCGCACTGCAGGGACCGAAAATAGTCCGTGACGAGTGCTGGCCCTGCGGCACCGTGGCTTTGCAGGCGGAGTCTTTTCCGGCATGGTCGCTCCGATCCGTGGACCCTTCGCAACCTCAGTGCGGGAGCCGCCGTTGTTCTCCCGCATCGGCCGTGGCGATCATGCCTCTGCGAGACCTGAGGCCTTCCAGCACGGGGAGGGATGGACTATATCCCCAAGCACATGAGACCGCCGCCCCTGCATTGCTGTGGTGATTGTATGCGTACACGTCCCGTTTGCATCATCCCCCAACAAAACAATATTCGTTTCGGCCGGAGCATCCGAGAAGAATTCCAATAGGCTGGTGTGGCGGGACGAATAGCTTGGCGAGCGCACATATAAAGCATGATGCAAGTCGTTTGGATTGCCTGCAAGCGCGCCACAGACTGACTCGACATGACTGAATATTGCTTTCATCCCTACATCAGGGCCGCTTACAGACTGGATTGCAATACAGCCGAGCTTCGCACCTTGGGAAAATGCCATGTGCGCCGTATTGGGAAGGGTCGAGGCATTCCTGTGCGGAGAGGGTAGTCTTCCTGGTGTCTGCCAAGCAGCCTTGCAGGTTCAATCGTGTCGCGGAGCCACGCAAACGTCAACCCTTTCGACCGCTCGCAGACGGCTCGGGCAGCGAAATTTGGCTCGCAGTTGCGCAGACTCAGCGAGGAGTTTCCACCGCATTTCTACATATCAATCCGCGACAGAAGGATCTGCCCCCGACGAAGAAGCATGTATGCTACGCGTCGCGACCAGGACCGACATTTCAAACAAGCTGGCGCCCGTGCGCTAGCCGGGGAGACCATGGCAGCCGGGCGCTGAAGACGGGCGGCTGCGTCGATCCTAGCAGAGACGCGCGCAGCTCGTAACCGCATCTGCAGCTGTCGCGTTACTTCAGGATTTGAGTTTCTTGCACGAGGCCGCCTGAATATGTTTAATTTCGAAGCTTGATTGTTTGTTCTGCTGACATCGCGCAAAACGCGCATTCCCCTTACTCCTTTCTGCAGTCTTATCGTGATGCCGCCAGGTATTTCCTTGCCAAAAGTCAGTCGGGGAGGGCGGTAAGCCAACCACCCTTCGGAAGATCGGTTGGGGGTAGGTGTTCAACGTTAGTGCCCAGCAGCGGCACGAAAACTGTTGCGGGCCCGCTGACGCTCCGCTGGCTCTCCTGAACCAAGGAACAAGGCGGCTGTTGAGACGCATCGGAAGTCGGGGACTGCAACCTCAGCACGCACACACCGCACGGGGGACTCTCCACGCGGCACATGCTTACCACGTTTTGCGGATCCTGGATGTGCTCCGCAGCCTGGCGCGCTCCGACCAGGACACTTCATCAGCTTTTCAGAAGCCAACTCATCAGGAGACGCCCAACGGTTTCGCGAAGCTTGCTCGCCCGGGGCAGCGAATGACGTTCCTGGTCAACAGTCACGCTTGCAGCAGAACCTCCTCATCCCCGTCGGCATCCGGATCTCCGCAAGAAACCCCTCATTGAGATATCGAAGATGTGGATTTCCCAGATTCCCACCGCCTGAGTCAGCCTGAGATCAAGGGTCCGCGAAGCACGTGCAAATGTTGCAGCCTGTCCTTCAACGGAGTGTTTGGCCCTTTGCAGGTGCATGGAACCGGGCCGGGTGCATGAAGACCTTGCGGCGCACAACATATGCAAGCGCACATGCCCGAGCTCTCAGCTGCAGTGCTTACTCTCAGCCGACCCTGGCCCGCGACCGTTGTGTGCAGATTATCCGACGTGCGCTTCTCGTCTTCAGCTGAAAGTGGCAGCGGTCCGCATCTGATGCTGTGGCTACGCGAGGGAGGTACGACTAGCAATCGGCCCTTCGCACCAGGGACGGGGAGCGACAGTAGAGCCTAAGGATCAGAATAAAGGCGCGCGGCAAGCCGCCATTGGGCGGAGCGAAGAACAAAAACTCCCCTCGAAGCGCTCGCGAGCGGACTAGCCTCCGATCGATATGTCTGCTCACATGGAAGAACGGCAGTCCATGATCATACGATCGCAGTCCCGCTCCTCGCCACATGCCATCCCTTTCAGCAGTGTAAGATGCCCCTCGTCCCGCCGTGCGCGCCAGCCCTTTGCTCTTTCTCCACCAAGCCGCGCGGTCCGCCAACTGCTCGGACGCATGACTGAGCGCTGAAGCCATGGCACAGAGGCTCGATGAGTCGATCGAAATTCCGGATCCAGTAAGCGAACGCGCAAATCCCTTAAGTGCGAAGAAAAGGGTTCGAAATTTTTTGCCGGCTCTACGCGCGCCAGAGACGCGCGACAGCGGAGGCGAGTCCGTTGGCAGGCGGGCTCGTCGCTCCAGCGCTTCATCGCTTCATCGGCCGATTCGGTTGGCCAGAGCCTTCCTGGCGCCAAGAGGAACCACAAAAAGTGAAAGTGTGATCAGAGCTCCGCGTGGGCGGGGCTGATTCAGGCCGAATGCACTTTGTTCCGTGACATCGAAAACACAAACAGATCGCGATCTCGCATGTCTCGCGACTGTCTCGTGGACTGGGCTGCGCGCCCGTCTCCCTGCGACCCCCACCTGCTGGCCAGCCACGTCGTCGATGTTACGTGCGAGAGCGGCGTCGCAGTGCTGGCGTGTCGGCTAGTGAGGACAGCAAGAGGTCGCCGAAGGTATCGTCAGATAGACTGGCGGCGAGCGGGGTCCGGCATCCTTCCCCCGCCGGCAACAGCGCTCATGGAACTTGCCAGCCGGGCTCTGGTGTTGATGGTCTGACCCTGCGTCGCTGCGCCGCCGAGAAACGACACGGAGACGGCCCAGCGCGGCGCGCGATTGGTGGCGAGCGCGCGCTGTCACGCCGCGGCCACGTCTTTCGCGTCGGCCGGCGGGCATCAGCCTTCGCCCGCTCTCCGCATCCCCGTCGCCCCGGCTTGCCCGCAAACACCGATCCCTGATCCCCGGGCGCTCGCCCGACCTCCCATGGTCCCTTTGCTGTCGTCGCCCACCTTCGCTCTGCCACGCCCTTAGTCAGGCCCCCGGGCCCAGGCATCAGCAAGCGGTGGGGAAATTCTGCACCGTCACCCGCACACGACGATTTTTCTCACGATGCTTTTCTGCCGCCGGCAAATCGCCCTGACTCGCGCCGTCATAGGGTTTAGCGGCCCTGAATCAGCCCCGCGGCTTCTCGCCCTCCCGCCGCCCAGCCGCGCTGCTCCTACGCTCGTATTGTGCTCGCCGCCGCGTTTCCCTTTTCTCTGCGCCGTGCCGGTGCGGATGCCAATGCCCGCGCCATGCATCTGCCGCGCCACAGACCACGCGGCGCGCGGCACAGCGGCACAAGTGCATCCATGGTGCAGCCAGCCACGGGGACCCTTTTCCCTTTCCCCTCTCTTTGTTGATGATCTGACTTTGACGCGTTGAAGGACAGAGCGCCGAGAATACTGCGCGTCGCATCCGCCTCGGTCTGGTCGCACGCGCGAGGGCGCGCGCCTGCCTCATTGGCCGGCGCGTGGAATACACGCAACGTCAACCGAGACGCAGCCGCCAGCGGAACCGCCGCCGCCGCCTTCAGCGGAAGAGAAACGAACAGGCGTTCGCAGCCGCTGGGAGAATCAGCCCAACCGCGCCCGCGCTAATGCACACTCGCATGGCCCATCCCGGCGGCCGGCACATCGGTGCACATCCACCCACCACACTCCCGCTCATCCGCCCATCACCCACAATAGTCTCACGCACACAACCCCCCCCTCACCCAACCTTCACGCGCACTAGCTTGCTCTCAGCCCACCTCCTAACCGCGTCCGCGCTTAGCCGCTGCGCGAGGCGCCTCTGCCTCCTTCCTTCCCGTCCCTGGATCCCAAAGAATGGCCGATGTTTGGGGGCCGCGATTGTGGTCGCTAGCGGTGCCACCGCCCCAAGGCTCGCGCGACGGATTCCCGCGCTCGCGGCTCAGTCGCCGGCAAGCTTGGCGGGGGGCGACGGCAGGACGAGGCGAAGGGGACGAAGGGCGTTCTCGCTAGCTAGTGAGCCGCTGGTATTGACGCCTCGCAACAGCGCCACCCCGCCTTTCGCCTCTGGCTCGACACGGCTGGCACTGCGTCAACGAAAAACAGCAGCATTGTACGCATGTATGGGGATCAGGACGGGGTTGTGGCGACGTGCGCGGCGCTAGGGAAGGTACCGGAGTCAGTTTTGCCGCACTTGCAGCTCACCCACACAGCATTCATCCTTACCCAGGGTGCCAAGCCATCCTCCTCGCACCTCGCACCGGCATGCCTTGTTAGGGCGGTCCCTGATTACGGAGAGGCAGATGATTTATGGGGGGCGGTGGGGAAAAGAGGCGTGCAGCACAGCAAATAACATGCCACCCGCGTATCAGCCAGCAGATACGTGTACCCTGCAGACGGCACGGGAAAGGTCCAGCCACAAGGCGCCCGTCGTCCAGCTACCGGGGATTCCGGGTGCCGCCCTTCTTTCTCCTCCCTCTCTCCACGGGGACCTTGCCTTATTGTTTCTGCGTCGTTTCTCACAGCTCGCTTGGTTGGTACCACATCGTCTTCCATCCTCGTCGTCTACCCACTTTTTCCTGGCTGCCCGTTCTTCCTTTGCTGCACTCTGCGTTCCTCACTTTGCGTGCCCGATGTACACGTGTTTGTGTACGTACCGGTACGTATCTCCCGGCGTCTATCATGCCCTGGTTCCGTTGTCTTGCCCTGCTTCATCTTGCCCGAGCTTCTCGTTGCCGTACCCTGCTTCCAACCTTACGTGCCCTGCATTTTTTTCCTCTGACCTACATACCCTGCGCCGCCCTGCGCCTTCTCACCCATTGGCTCACCTACGCGCCGCCTGCCCTGCGCTCATCCCTTCCCTTGCAGCAAAGCAGCCACTGGGGCTGGTGCCCGTTAGAAGAAAAATTCTGTTTTATTGTTTCGGCGAGGGGAAAGGAGGGGGGAAAGAAAAGAATTCGGGACAAGGCCCAGAGACTCGGCCAACAAGATGCCTCCCTCTCCGAATATACATCCCTACTGGAAACAGTAGCACCAACAATAATTGCGAGAATCTTGCACAGAAGTGAGTAGAAACTACACACGCACACGCGCGCACACGGGAAGATGGCAAATCAACATGTGCGTGAATTTTTTTCTTCCAAACTCTGAAAGGTTTTATACTTTTCTTCAGGGTCTCCCGCTGTTTCGGGCGTGAGATCGAATGCTTGACACTTTTCGTCCCGAGTCTGAAATCTACCATTTGTTTCGTTTGGGCACGAAGATTGGTTTGCGATCGGTTGGGGCCGAAGCGCCCTGATGGGAAAGCAAGTGAAATTCGATGGCGCGACGGCTGGGCATCTTTTCTTCCTGACCTGACCGCTCGCATATTTCTCGCAAGAATCTGAGGCGATCCACGTCTACAGTATATCAACTTTCGGCCCAACAACTTCTGTCTCTCTCTCTCTGTTTCTCTCTCCACCCGTCTCTGGAAGTCGCAAGAAGTGCAACGCTATGCTCATCACGCTCTCCTACGGTTTCCCCTCCCTCCCTCCATCCCTACCTCTTCGGCCGCCCGCCTGCCTACCAGACATCCATCCATCCCAAACCACCCGCCCCCGTTCACGCAAGCAAAAATGCATAAATGACTGTGCGTGCATGCGTGTAGCAGTAGTGGCACCACTCTCGCTTTCCCTCCCCCTTCCCCCAGGATACGTGGTCCTGTTGGGGATAAAAAAGGAGCAGAGAGAGGTGGTGGGGGGGAGAGGGGCAGGGGGGGTGGTTAGGTAATGAGGGGGCGTGGGGGCATTGCGTGCATAGGTGGGCATTGGCACATGCTGCTGCTGACTGAGCGCCGACCACAAAGCCAACGCCGCCTGAGAGAGGAGTGGAGAGGAGAGGAGGGGTCCTACCTCTCCCCCTCCCTACCTACCTACGCCCTGGGCCCGCGCGCGGGGCGGGTTGTCCTTGAGAAGAAGCTTCTTTTTTTTTTGGATCCAGGTTTTGGATTTTTTTGCTGCTGCGGGGGTAGCGGTCTAGACTGGATACGATGAGGATGATTGATGGATCGATGGATGGGTGGATGGGTGGGCGAGGGGTTCGACGCGACGCGCACGAGACTACTACTTGCTGCTGACTTGCATGCGTGCGTGCGTTGTGTGGTTGCTTGCTTGCTTGCTTGCTTGGCTTCTGGTTGCTGGTTAGTGGGGCGGGTAGGGAGGGAGGAGTGAGGGGTGAGGGGAAGGAAGGGAAGGGAAGGGTGGTGGAGCAAGAGTGGAAGAGCGGGGTAGCGCTAGAGCGGCAGTTTAGGTACGATGCCGCAGCAGGCAGGCAGGCACGCGCCACTCACTCACTCCTTCCACACCAGCTGGCGCTATTCGTACAACTGAGGGGTAGAAACACCATGGCACACCATGGTTGTGATAGGGTTGGTGATCAGACAGACACGAAAGAGGGGCAGAGACAGAGTAAGCACGGCAAGGCGAGCAGCCAACGCGAGCAGTTTCTGCCCCCCTCCCCATGCAGGGCAACTCTGCCGGGCTGGATGACAGGCACAGCCCATTCTTGCTTTGCAGCCTTGGGTCGCTCATTCCCGTTTTTCCCTTGCTTGCGTGCGTCGTGCGGGAGAAGGTTAAGCTGGAGGGCTAGACCTCAAAACAAAACAAAAAAGGTCCAGATCAGATGTTGATGTTTCTTGTTCCCCGTCTTCGCCGTTATTGCGACAATCTGGCCACTTCACCTCCTGCCTCTCCCCCGCATCATGCAACAACGTGAGTAATGCGCTTGCGTGCGAAGGAGGGGCTGGGCGCATTGTGGCCGGGAAAGGGAGGGCTGCGTGCGCCGCGCGTCTTCGCGTCTCTTGGATACGGACTTGGTCCCACGATTCAAGGCCTGTCTCGTGGCCTGGCTGGGCGGGGTAGTATGAGGCACTGGCGAACTTCACGATTATGGACTAATACGTGTACTACTTTGACCTGAGGTCTTGGTAAGAGGCGTCCTGCCGCAGCGGCAGTTTAGCAGCTGGTCGCACGAACGAGATGGAACGGTAGCGCGATCTACGGGCAGTCAAACTTGCGAGGTGTTGATGATGGATACATAGGAACCTATTCGGTTCGCGATAGCAAGGGTGGTTGTTTCCGCGGGTCGGTGCCAGAGACGGGGAGTCCGCGGATCCCTTCACCAATGTGTGCCCGCATGCCACAGCGAACGGCCCGAATGCCGGCGCGCCGGATAGTCCAACGGTGATGGCCGGTGATCCTTTCGAACAAACAACCATCTCTCGCCGACTGGCAGGGATACAAGGGTTCGCGGAAACGGATGTGCTCGGATGGTAGCGAGATGGATTGCTCGGCCCCCGCCGAGGCCATGCGCTGCAACTTAGGCGGACCGTACTGTGAGACACGTAGGCCTATCGTGCTGGTGTGACTGTGATGAAAAGTTTTTCTGTGACACGGAACGGAAAGGCATTCGACTCATGCCTCCAGATCCTACGGTGTTAGGCGTGCGGTTTCATGACTTCATCTCGTGATGCTGTGTTGGATGGACGGCCTGAAGCAAATTCGCTCAGTCAAGAATGACGAAACGACGAACGCATTATATATCAAAGGACTACACCAGATGCTGTAGGGATGACGGCGGGGCGCAATCACGGAAGCCCGCGTCCAGAGTTCACGGCGTTTGCGAGCTGCGAAGTGTTCGGTCGGTTCTCTGCGAGAGCCCGAGCAGTCAGCCTTTACATTCCAGTCCCTTAAGAGAGCTTTGAACACTCACCGGCGTACCTCTCGTAGCTGTCGAGGTACAAGTCATCAGTACTCGTCGTTGCCTGCACATGCTCGTCCTTCTCAATCGCATCCACCCATCTTCCCCAGCGGCTGCCAGGCTCCGGATCCGGCCATGCACGGTAAGGCTTCAGCACTCGATTAAGCCGGATGACCCAAGGTGCCATCTGGATATCGACGTAAGAGATATCTTTCCCCAGGAAGAAGGGCCCCTCTTTGTCGGCGGCGTCAACGAGCTTGCTGATCTGCGTCTTGAGTTCCTCGGCATGCTGCACTTGCTTCGTGGTGTCTTGCTCCTGGAGGAAGCGGTAAAAGACGGGGATCATATGCCGGTTTACCTGTTCGCTGTTATCATACCTTGCTGTGAATGAAATCTGAGATTGGCTTACATGATCACTCCACAGCCTGCAGTTGGCGCGAAGCTTAGCATCTGAGGGCATCAAGGGGCGCCCGGCACCGATATCTTCCAGCTTCAGAATGTCAGTGACTTCCATTTAGAGATGGTAATATACTTGAGGAATGCCTACATATTCCATCAAGACCGTGCTCTCGTAGCAGCCCCAGTCACCATGACGAAGAGCTGGGACGAGTCCTCGCGGATTGACCTCCAGAAGGGACTGGGGCTTCTTGTATGGATCGACTTCGATGTACTGGTACGGAACGTCTTTGTATTGCAATGAAATCCATACCCGCTGCACAAAAGGGCTGGGCGTGGATGGAGTCAGCTTGATTATCTTATGGATCTCATCCAGCATGTTTGCCAAGACCAGAACTTAGGAGAGCGTCAATGCAACATACCAGAAACAGCTTCCAAACAATTTCAGATCATTCTCCGCTGCATGCGTCTTGACAGTCTCCAACGCCTTGCCAGATGCTTTGGTGTGGTAGGTCTTTTTTTGTTCGGCTTGCTGCTGTGTGTCAGAAGACATCGCGTCGAAGAAGTGTGCGCTTGTAGCGAAAGAGCTTTGGGATAGGCACAAGCGCTGGGGTGAGAGTTTCGGTGGGAGCTCAGATTGCAGCAGTGAGACGGCCGCGTCGACGTGAGACGCAACGCGATGGGTCGCGGCAGATCGGAGGAGGCAACGAGGCAGCTTCGAGACTGCCAGAGACATAGAAACAACACAAAGATGGAGGTGAGGAGATGAAGTTCGACGTTGATGATGTCAACGGGAATGACGCAATGGCCAGGGTCTTCACGTGCACCAGCAGTCCAGGGTCCAGACGATCTAAGCAGAAAAGGAAACTCTCTTACAGGCTGCTTCTTCTTTTCCTTCTCGTTCTTCAGCATCCACCTGACCACGCTATTCTTCTTGATCTTGTCGCTCTCCTCCAGACCGTGCTTGTGCGGCCCGGGATTGCCGTCCGTTTTGCCGTTAGCCCCGTTGCCATTGACACGCTGGATGGTGTAGATCCTGCCACCATAGGGGCTAGATCGCATCGCCTGGATGTACGGATGCAGTGCGGAAAGCGGCCACTGCAGCGGCTGACCCGAGCCATCTGCACCGGGTTCTCCGGGGACGATCGGGCCTGAAGGAAGCGAGTCTGCAGCGGGCGGCTCCGTCAAGGCACCAACAGCTTCTGGCGCCGCTGATCCGGGCTCGTACTCGGTGATCTTAATTTTGACATCGCAGAGATCGCGCTCACGGGCCACGCGCTTGCGTTTCTTCTTGTTCGGATCGTCCGACTTGGGCGTTCCAGGCGGTCGGCCTTTCAGCCGGCAGTCCCAATAGTGCGAGACGAATGGCTTGCGCTTGTACCTCTGCGTGGACCGGTGCGAGTAGATGTTGTCAACGTGCGGCCAGTACGTCTGGAATCTGGCAAACAGAGCGGTCAGGCGGCAGACGGGGCCCAGGCTGTCCGAGAAACATACTGATCCTCCGTCATCACAATCGTCTCGTCGACATGAAACAGCCTGTCCCGCCATTCCTTCAGCCCAGGGGGGTCGGGGATGAGCTTCAAGCCTTCAATCTTGCCGTCGAGTTTCACAGTCGATTCCGAGTCTTGATGCCCGCTGGAGGGCCCCGGCTCTTGGATCTGGACACGGCGCAGGGCGTGGGCAGATGCCGCGATCGCCAGACGCGGCGCTTGCGGAGCGGCAAATTGGAAGAGGCCACCGGCCGGCTGCGGCGCGGAAAGCTCCTGGTGTTGCAGGCCGGACAGAGCTGAGGGCAGCGAAGCGCGTCCATCATGTACGAACGGGCCCGATCGAACAGCGCGATCGGGAACACCGCTCAAAAAGCTCGGCTGAAATAATACGCTCGAATCCGTCGGGCTGATGCCGTAGGCGCCTGAGGCGGCAGCGGCGAAGGCCTGGACTGTGCCGCGCTCATCTTGGGTCTGTTGGAAATTGTGCAGAGCAGCAGGCTGCAGGGTCCGGAGGGCCGGCGGTGACGGCTGGATCTGATCCATTGCTGGGGATCAGTCGCTGCTTTAACAAGGCGACGCAAATCAATCACGATCCGGCTCCACGTTTCCCCTATCGCCGCTCACGTGCCTTGCTGACAAGCTGACAAAGCCTCCCGTCTATGCTGGAGTACACGTATTCCTACCAACGGAAGAATGAACACCTCTCCTGTAACTCTCAATTGGAGCGTTATTAAATGCTGAACTCGAAAATCATCGATGCGATACCAATACCACCGTAGAACAGTCGGCCACAAGTCTGGCAACCTTGTGTCGGTGCCCACGTGATATTTTCGGGCGACATTTCTAAGACGAAGTGTTTCTGCTACGTCGGAAGTTATCGGGACATGGCCTGTGCTACGTCCGGGCTCATCGGCACTTTTGCAACTTCAAACGTCGCATATAGAGCACGGACGCAGTTCGGGTTAGGATTAGGGTTATCAATACCTTGCCGGTCCGCACGTAATTCTCAGTCATCCAGGCGGCCCTCAGATATTCAGACCACTTCGAATTCTCATCCAGACCCGAGACATATCATATCACAATTCTTCAAAAGCTAGATCAGACACCTCACCTGTTTCGAAGCCCTCCACAAAGCCTTCAAGAGGAGTATTCCTTTTCAGGGATACTACCAGGCTCAACAAGAAGCAGACGGGAATAACAGTGAGGCTTGCTCCAGAAATTTCATACAACGTCAATCCAATCTAAACCATCATTGACGGAAGACTGAAGCTCGCCATGGTGCTTCAAGTAACAGCAGCATCTTTACCACGAGATGTTGAACATGCACAGGCTCACTCTACTTCCGGAGATATATCGGACTGAGGAGAGATTTGGTGGCAGTGGAAAAAGTGAGAGTAGTCGTAGCTTTTGGATGGGTGCAACGTGCGTTTTAAAGTTCTGTTTCTTACCATCGAGCTGGTTCCTGGGATACGGGTACATTGACATCCGAACACCGCGCGGGGCTTCGGGCAGCATGTCCTCCGTGCCGTGCCATCCCCAAGATCTTAAAAACAACCAACAAGCCGCGAACTTTTCTGAATCGATGGCTCAGAATCCTCCGCCGCTCTCTCAACCCTCACTTGGCAGATTTACTTCTAAAAGAGAAATGTCTGCGGCCGCCAACGTTACTGGCAAAGTCGTTGCAATCACGGGAGCAGCTGGAGGAATAGGCTTAGCCACAGCAAAGGTCCTTGCTGAACGAGGCGCACATCTCTCTCTCGCCGACGTCCAGGAGAAACAGCTTATCGCTTCCGCCGATGCGATTCGGGCCCAGCATCCGGAGGTGCAAATTATGACGTACGTTCTTGATGTTCGGGACGAGAGTCAAGCTCGAGACTGGATTGTACAGACAAGAGGAAAGTTTGGCAGGCTGGATGGGGCGGCAAACGTTGCCGGGGTGATGGGAAAGAATCAACTGTTACAGGACATGGAAAGTGAAAATTGGAACCTCCACATGGACATCAACGCCAAGGGAGTGTAAGCACAGCGTATCTTCTGACTATTATAATCAGTATTTCCCGGGTGCGTTGGGCTAACAACTACCTTTATTAGTCTGAACTGCATGAAAGCCCAGCTCGCTCATCTTCAGCCAGGTGCCTCCATCGTCAATGTCTCAAGCGCTGCTGGACTGATAGGCATCAACACGGGCGGCGCGTATGCAGCAAGCAAAGCTGCTGTGATCAGCATGACGAAGACAGCGGCAAGGGAAAATGGCCTAAGGAATATCCGAGTCAATGCGGTTACGCCGTGAGTTACGTGTGCCGTTGCTTGATTGCTTCCCTTCGACTAATGCTTCAACCAGCGGAGTCGTTGAAACACCTTTGATTAGGGATGCTGAGAAACAAATCGGCCAAGGAGTTCCCACTCAACAGCAATGCTTCGATCGGAAGGCGGACCCTCGGGAGGTTGCAACGGTGATCGCTTTCCTGTTGAGTGATGATTCCACTTTTGTAACAGGAGCAGCGTATGCTGTGGATGGTGGGTGGCTAGCATGACGTGTTCCTAATGTACTTCCTGTGAATGGGGTAGATATGAGTTGAATTGCTAGGAGAACATCAAAGAAATCAGCAACGATAGACTGGGCATGACATGAGTTCGGGATTTCGGAGGCCTGAACGCCTTGGACAAGTGTCAGCTGCCCAGCTACCACACCTTCTCTTCGGTCACGCAATCAACAAGCTGCTTAGCTCAGGAGAGGCCAAGCACCCTCTCTCAGTGCACGGACTTTTCTGCTTATACGATTGGGCGCGAGTGGCTTAAGGGATTGGAGTGGGCTTGCGTAGCATTGAGTTCACGCGACTACCCCACACACACTCCGTACTACCAATGAAGGCATAGCTCACTGTCTGTTGCTCTACAAGTCAGTATTGCCATGTTGAAATGTCGACGTGTTCCGTTAATGGACCATGGCGATCATACAGTGGGATTACGCCGGCCACGGCTAATAAATTCGGGAATATCCTACACCGTCTTGCGAACGCCAGCTTTGAGCTTGGTCATGGCTTCGTAAGGCCTCTCTCGGCTTTGGAAGTCCAGGCAGTGCCGTGCTACTCTTTGAACCGGATATACGGAGACGCGTTGCCCGCGAAAGCACGTAGCAGCACCTGGTCCGCCACGCCAAGGATCGCGACATATAGTCGTCGTACCTCCAGCTCAGTAAGTCTACCATTCATCTGCACGTTTCTTTTGATTCCAGAATCGGCCAATTCCAGCATGTCGTTCGCAGGCAAAGTCGCTATTGTCACGGGAGCAGCCGGTGGTCTTGGAAAGGCCATTGCACACGCCTTCCTCCGTGCCGGTGCCTCTGTCTCCATCTGTGACGTCAACGCCTCACGCCTCGCTGCCACCGTCGACGAATTTTCCGCAGAATTCAAGGACAAGTTAATTACCACCGTCGCAGACATCTCAGATGAGGCAGCGATCCAGAATGTCCATGCTCGAACGGTAGAGAAGTTCGGCCGCTTGGACGTCTTGGTCAACAACGCCGGAATAACTGACAAGTACGTCTCAGTCCCTTCGAGAAAAAAAGCTCGGAGAGCTTACAGGGCGTGACTGACTGCTCGACGAATCAAGATGGGATCCTGTTGGTTCACTTGACCGCTCGATCTGGGACAGAACTATTGCTGTGAATCTTACTGCGCCATATGTTTTCAGCAAGCTTGCTGTCAACCAATTTCTAGCACAGGAGCCTGCGGGTGGAGTGATCATCAACATTGCCTCTGTCGCAGCGGTCAAGGGCGGTGTAGCAGGTACGAAGCAATCAAGAAGCCGTGTCTGCATTGAGTTAATCTTACTGTTCCCAGGTGCTGCTTATGTCTCAACTAAAGCTGGCCTTGTTGGTATGACAAAGAATACCGCTGCGTTCTATAACAACAAGGGTATCCGCGCGGTGGTGGTGCTGCCTGGTGGTATGCAGACGCCCATTTTCGAAGTTGTGGCCGCAGGTGTCAATAAGGAGGGCTACGATATTACGGAAAAGACGGGGGCTGTTGGTCCATCGATGAGTGACGTCAACGATGTAGCCCAGGTCGTGCTGTTCTATGCATCAGGCCACGCGCGCGTATCAAATGGTGCTGTCGTGACGACAGATGGTGGATGGCTTGCATTTTAAGGAATCTCTTCAGATTAAAGAAGTTGATATGGTTACGGGTATGCGATGAGCTTGGCTCGACTAGATAGTTACCTGTATTGGAAGCAGCATGGTGGGCCGGCCTTCCTTCATCCTGCATAACTCTCGAAGTATAATCCCACAGCCAGTGCTCTCCGAAAACGTCAGAACTCGATCACAATCGTCATTCAACAGCAATGAAATCTCTACTACAATGAGACCGTATCCTGTGGCCCCAAAGAATGTCAGATTCGTAGCTTAAAAGCAATTTGTGTCGTGGAATGACTGTGCACAAACAATCCATCCAATCACTGCAGGAAGGTAGTAGTATATAAACTAGCCTTGCTTAATCTCACTCCGGCTTGGAGAGCATATCAAATGAAAGACCCATAGTTATACATCTGTTCGGTTGCTACAGCTTCAAACAAGGAAAGCGACTATTGGAAGAAGCAGGAGAGGCGCCGCAGATGGACGAACATAAAAGAAGATTCACGGGATAACATGTGGGCGGGCATAGAGACTAGAGACCGGTATAAATCAAATGATGACCAAGTTAGTTCCGGCTTGGAAAAATCGAGAAAAGAAGGTCTGCCTAGCCATGGTACCAACAAGCAACAACAGAATCACAAACCGGGTGTGATTCCGGGAGGTTCTTGGGAGCAATCTCCGCAGCATATTGCATAAAAGGAGGTAGGGTTTTTGCAACGGGGATAACGAATATGACCGAAATCTGAATCCTGGAAATCATGACAGACAAGAAAAATCAATTCATATGACCATATTCCGAGCGAGATAAATACAGAATCTCGACATCAGAAAGCTGCCGGGAGAACAGCTTCCGTTCCTCCCCCTCCCCTTCTCAAACCCGCCAAACGTGGAAAAATTGACCTCTTCATCAGGGAAAACACTGACGCTGAACGTACCAAGGTCATTAAAATTCCCGCTCATCTTCCTTTGTCTAGCGCAACAGGCGCATGACAAAACAGAACACACGACGTTCCCCCGCCATCTGTAAAAAAAGAACCAGGCTTGTCTATCGCCGAAACTTTTTATCGAACGCCAAAGCCCAATGCAAAAGCAAGCCTCCTCCGCACAGAAGCACTTCCGACAGTGGCTCTTTTTCGTCACCGTCTCATCCCATGACAGCCACCGCTGCACAGCGCCAAACGGTGCTGTGTCTGAAGCTTCTGGCTCTGGATTCCCTCAGACCGCGGATTCTTTCCTTATGACTCGCTGGGCAGCAGGTTGCTCTTGACAGCGAACATCTTGGCAGAGACGCCAGCGGTGAAGCCGTCGACCTGCCTGCTGTATTGCTCGACCTGGCGGCTGTTGAGCAGGGTCTCGAGGCGAGAGGGCTCCTGGGGAAGCTTGAAGAGGCGCTGCCACTCGTCCTCGGGCAGCGGAGGTTGCTTGGCAGCAGCGCGGGCGGCGTTCTCGGCCTTGCGCTTCTGCTGCCAGGCGGTGATCTTGGCCTGCTCACGGCCCAGCGAGCGCTGGTAGTACTGGTAGTTGTTGAGCTCCGTGTGGTGGTTCTCGATGCTGTCGAGCAGCAGGTCGCACGTCTTCTCCAGGAACGGGTCGATGGACAGGTCCAGGGCGTCGTAGTTGGGGCACAGCGGCGGCAGCGGCTTGAGCGGGTCGGAGTGAAGGGCGGCCAGGTTGGAGGGGAACTGCAGCTCGCTCTTCGGGGGCTGGGCGGGCAGCTGGTGCAGCAGCGAGGTGAGCAGGTGCGAGTTGTGGATGGTGAGGGGCAGCTCGACGAGGATGTCGTGGTAGCGGAGGCCGCTCTTCTGGAGGCTGGGGGGAGTCAGCGAGAAAAGGTGCGGGAGGATCTGGAGCTGCCTACCTCTCGGTGGTGAACTTGCCCTCCTTGTAGGCCAGCATGAACTGGGGCGACAGGCGGAAGGCGCGCAGGCTGAGGGCGCCCTGGGAGCTGCGGCTGACGTCGTGGACGAGGGCGACGGTGCGCTCGTTCATCTCCTTCTGGTAGAAGAACTGGTTCTCGATGGTGTTGAGGTTGACGAAGTTGCCCATGCTGGTGCTGGTGTACCAGCCGACGTTCTGGGCGTCGACGTTGACCTCGCGCAGGAACTTGATCATCTCGTTCTGGTAGAGGACGTTGGCCTTGGCACGGGGCGCGGCGGCGGCGGCGCTCTGCTGGCCGTCGTGGGCCTGGTCGGCGGGGGCGTCGACGGACGGGAAGGGGAAGCAGTTGGTGACCTGCAGCGTGCCGTTGACGTCCATGCCGACGAGCGAGCCGGTGGCGGTGGTGGGGAAGGCCTGCGAGCAGTGCTTGATCATCTTCATGACGACAAGCGCCTCGACCTGGACCGCGCGCAGCGGCGACTCCTTGGGAACGTCGGCCATGGTGCTGGGGTTGTGTGCTGCCGGTGTCGCGGTGGTGTTGGTGTCGCGCGTCGGCGGCCCGTGGGGCAGAAATTCGCTGTTAGAGCGGGAGCGCACGCCGCCCGCCTCGCTTACCGTGTCTTGGCACGCCGCTGCGTCTCTGCGGCCGGCGCTGTTGAAGCGCAGGTGCTGCAGATGCTTGCATTCTCCTGCTGCCGTGGAGCTTGTGTCATGCATCCGGGCGACGGACAGGAGCCAGTAAAGCGTTCTGGATCTGCCGTGAGGCGCGCGAGGATGTGCATGCCTCAGGCATCAAGGCACCGCCGCCATATCAGTGCTGGTACCAGCCGCGGCGCTTCGCCCAGCCACGCGGGGATGCCGGACTCTGCGCTCTGCGGACGCTGGCGTGCAAGCACGGGCTGCCTTCTCTGTCGGCGTCGCAGCTTGTACCGCGAGAGCCCGATTCACATCTCCGTCCACGCGATTACTTCTCCTTGTCGAAGCGTGAAGCACCCTCCACAAATGCAATAATTCTCCGCCAAAGCCTACATTACGCTCCGTAGCCGCAATTACTTTTGTCGTGACATCCAAGTCGCCTCTAAACTCCATGCCATGATGCCTTGCCTGCCCTCCAAACGCCTAACCCAAGCAAAGCGGCCTACCCCATCCGCGCCTGCGTGACGTACCGCGCGAAGCTCATGTCGTCTCCGGTGGCCTCCCGGTCGTCCTTTAGCGCCTTCTCATACCTGCTTTGCAGACCGCCCTCAGCATTGTCGTCCTCTTCGAACTCGTCAGAGTCGGCTGCCGGTCCCACGTCCTCTTCGTCTTCGTCTTCGTCTTCGTCTTCGTCCTCCAAGTCGCTGATCGTCTCCGGCTCCTCCTTTCTCTTTCCTTTCGGCTTGCTAGGCGTCTTGTTCGACGCGCCGCCGACGCTCATGTCCTTCATGAGCTTGTCCAATTCCTTCTCGCGCCTGGACTCCTTCTCCTTCACTCTCTCCTCCCGCCGCCTCTCCAACTCAGGCTTGTAGTCTCTCTCAAACTCCGCCGCCTTCTCCTTCACAGCCTCGAAGAACTCGTCCACGCCATGGCCGGTCATTGAGCTCACACCAACTACGCTCAGATGGCGGTAGAACTCCTCCAGCATCAAGCTCATGCTGTTCAGCAAGCTGCCCATGTAACCGCTTCCCCCGCCTACCGGCCCTTCGCCTCCCTCCACGCCGCCAAACCCTCCTCCATTCTCTTCCTCCCGCAGCGCAGCTTGGAAAGCCTCGAAATCCGTCATCCATTCCTTGACAAACTCGGCGTCCTTCACGTCCGTCTTGTTCATGACCAGGATCATCGGGAGCTTGGTCTTGTAAAGAATGCTGCACGCATAAAGCATGTTGCTCATGAACGTGCTCGTAGACGTCGTCCGCGGCGTATCGATGATGTAGGCTAGCACCGTGGGGAAGCTCGAGGCCAGCGAACCCAGCAGAATGTCGCCGCTGGCACTCCACACAAACACCTCGATCTGACCCGGCGTATCCACCAAGATATTCTTGATCGGGCTCGCCTGCGGCGCGGCGGGCGCGCCCTCAGCAGGCGGCGGAGGCGGAGCGGTTCGTTTCTCAAGCAGGGCGAGGATCTGGTCGATCTTGGTGGCGAAGAGGTTGAGGCTGGTGATGATGCCGCCGTTGGGGCCGAGGTTGTACTGCTTCATGACCTCGCGGTAGTTGACCGAGTCGCGGATGTCGATGTTGCTGTCGAACGGCACGCTGCGCACCGCCGGGTCCAGATTGATGACGTACGGCGGCTGCTTCTGCGCGTGCAGGTGCGCGTTGATGCGCTGCATGAAGGTCGTCTTGCCGCTGCCGGCCATGCCGACGCAGACGATGGCCACGGGCGCTCCGGAAGGGCTGGTCGCCATTTTTGCGCGCGGTGCTGGGCGGAGCGTCGTCTCGCGGGCTGCTGCGGCGGGGTGGTAAGGGGAGCGGTTGCGCGGGTGGAGGAAGATTTGGTGGTGGGGAAGAAGGCGCGGAACTACGTCAGAAAACTTCGGCGTCATGTCGCCGCGGACCTGGCCCTCTCCTCCGCCCGCCGAGCTCTGCCCTCCAGCTCCACACCAACCGGCCAACAATGACGCTCGAGGATTTTGAGCGCGATCTCGCTGAGAGCAAGGCTCGCGACGAGCCGCACAAGCGTCGCCATCGCAGTCGCAGCCGGGACATGGACAGGGATCACCACCGCTCCAAGGTATCTTCGACCGCGACGCGTCTCATGCCGTCGTACTGAGCTGATATGCCGGCAGGACAGCGAGCGGAGGCATCACCACCACCGCCACCACCACTCCTCGAGACACCACAGCTCCCGGGACAAGGACGACGAGCACGACTCGCGCCACAGACACAAACGCTCCCGCCGCGACCGCGAAGACGACCACGACGATGAACATCGCTCCTCCCGACGCAGACGCCACGACCGCGACCGCTCGAGGTCTCCGCGTGCCGAGGACGAGGAGGTGCCCACCGAGGAGGTGCCCACCGAGGAGATTGTCGACAAGCGGCTGGCCGATACGCAGGCTGCAACCCTGAAGCGCGACTCTTGGATGGAGGCCCCTTCGTCGCTGGACCTGGACTTCGTGCAGAGAAAGAAGGAGCCGGAGCCGGATAGGACGACAGCGACGAAGAAGGACTTTGAGCTGAAGATCCATGAGAAGGAGCTCAACCAGCACCTGCGAGACCTCCAGGAAGGCCGTGAAGAGACGAGCGTCGTTGAGGAGCCGGCGCAGCACGAGGTCAGCTACACTTTCGGCGACAATGGCTCTCAATGGCGCATGACGAAGCTCAAGAACGTCTACCGCGAGGCTCAGGCAAGTGGTCGGTCTGCAGAGGATATCGCTTTGGAAAGATATGGTAGTCTCCGAGACTTTGATGATGCCAGGGAGGAGGAGATAGAGCTCGACCGTCGCGCCACCTACGGTAAAGACTACGTCGGGAAGGAGAAACCGAGCGGAGAGCTTTACCAGGAGAGAAAGATGAAATCAGGCGTCCGGAGATCGTCAGCCCAGAGTGCAAGCGAGATGCCGGAGCTGCCGCAGGGCAAAGTCATCCAAGAAATGCCCCCTCCGACCACGACCGCTGTTCTTGATGCGACCTCCCTAAATAAGCTCCGGGCCAAGATGATGAAGGCCAAGCTAAAGGGAGGCCCTGAGGCTGCAAAGCTTGAGGCGGAATACAACGAAGCTATGGCCGCTTCCGCTAACCGTAAGGAACCGGAGGTGGTTGTTCTGGGCGCGATGGAGAATCGTCTGCTCGCAAGCCGCAAGGGTGAGGTCAGGGAGATTGAAAACAAGAGAGGCAGGGAGAGAGGTCTTGTCGAGGAGAATGAGGACATGAGCATCGAAGATATGGTCAGGCAGGAGAGAAGGACAAGAGGCCAGCAGGGCGGAGAAGGCTACCGGCTGGCTGAGCGTATTGCGAAGGACGCCAAGTTCGACAATGATCTGGACTACATGGACGAGAATGCTTCAAAGCTGGCCAAGCACGTCCAGAAATCCAACATCAACCTGAGGAATACAGCCATCGGCGATTTCCAGAAGATGAACCGCATCTTGGACAGCTGTCCCCTCTGCCATCACGAAGACACCAACACGCCTCCGGTTGCCCCAATCGTCTCACTAGCTACTCGAGTATACCTCACTCTCCCGACCGAACCCGAGATCAGCGAAGGAGGAGCCTGCATCATCCCTATCCAACACCGCATCAATCTGCTCGAATGCGACGACGACGAATGGGAGGAGATCAGAGTAAGCCATCCTCAACTTCCCCCCACCCAATCCTCACACTAACAAAATCACCCCCAGAATTTCATGAAGTGCCTCACCCGCATGTACCACGACCAAGGCCGCGACGTCATCTTCTACGAAAACGCAGCCACCCCCCACCGCAAGCGCCACGCCGCCCTGCACGCCATCCCGCTCCCCTACTCCCTCGGCGAAACCGCTCCCGCCTTCTTCCGCGAGGCCATCCTCGCCGCCGACGAGGAGTGGACCCAGCACAAGAAGCTCATCGACACCGCCAAGAAGGCTCGCGACGGCATGGGCAAGCTGGCCTTCCGTAGGAGCCTGGCCAAGGAGATGCCGTATTTCCATGTGTGGTTTGAGTTGGATGGGGGGTTGGGCCATGTCGTGGAGGATGCGGACAGGTGGCCCAAGGGGGATTTGTTTGCGAGGGAGACGATTGGAGGGATGCTGGATGTGGCGCCGGATGTGGTGAAGAGGCAGGGTAGGTGGCATAGGGGGGATAAGCGGGTGGATGGATTTAGGAAGAGGTGGAGGAAGTTTGATTGGACGAGGGTGCTGACGGATGGGTGAGAGGGTTGGGGCTGGCTGTGGGGATGGGGTCCTGGGATGATGGAGCGGTGGGGGAAAATTGTGGGATGCTAAGGGAAGCGGGCGTCTTTGTTAGCTGGGGACTCTATAATACCCGAAAAAGTTGCTAAGTTGTTAAGTGTGCAGTTGGAGGGAGAGGTGACTGGGTGACATGTGTGTTGATTTCTTATTTACACCACTGGATTGACAGGTCAGGTTCGAGATATAGACTCCTACTTCGCCAGTCCAGCCCAAGCCCAAGGATTCTAATTCAGTCTCGCAGTGGAGGAATGAAAAAAAAATAATGCTTCCAGGACAAAACTGCATCCTCTCACCTGTGTTGTAACACAGGAGGAGTAATCCAGAAACCCGCACTGCCCATGGGGGTTTTTTGGTACACCCGATGAGATTCGAACTCTTGATGGTGTAGAACTCCAGACGTGCATGCAGACAGAATTTGTGAATGATCGATCAGGTTAACGGACGGATACGTCACACGTTCCTTCGATGGATGCATAATCTTGGCGTTTTCGGAGCGAAAGAAGGAGCTGCAACCTAGATTTATATAGCACAGAACGTGAGGCTATTACGCTGCTCTTGCCGGAAGGTCTGCTCACCTTCAACGCAACTTCCTGGGATTCCGCTTCTTTCCTTCCGCACACTCACCTTGAACCACACATCCCCAAGGTCTTGACGGTCCACCTCAAACCACAACCTCATCAAGCTCGCCCTCACTTCACAAACCACCCACTCTCTACTACCGCTACCTCATCCGACACCACCATCGCTACAGCTACTACGCATCAACCAAACCGACCACCGCAATGGACAGACACCACCTCAACATCCGCACAGCCCTCACCAAACTCAACCTCCCCACCGAAGAAGCCCTGAAAGACCGCCTCCTCCTCCACCCCTCCTTCCTCACCGCCTGGGCCGAATTCCGCGACGACTACCTCTGGGGGGCGCCCAACAACACAGGCCTCAGCGGCCCCGTCTTCCTCAAAACCGTCACCGCCGCCGCCATGCGTGAGCTGCAATGTCCGTCAGGTTTCTACGGCACTCAGCCTCCCACCACCACCACCACTACCACCTCCCCCTCCTCCTCCCTCACATCCCCGCCACCGCCACCGCCAAACAAGGCCACCTGGAACCTCTCCGACCACTACGTCCGCCTAATCCTCCAACTCCTCCCCCACCCCCTCCAGCAACCCGGTCAGATCTTCCACCACCACCAGCGCGCCATGGGCGATTGCCATCGCGAGGCGGTCGAGGCGCTGGGGTACCTACTACATGTGCTGAGGAACCAATACAGGCCGCGGAGGGTGGGTGGGCTGGCGCGGTTGTTGCAGGCGCGTGCGGCGCCCTCGAGGCATGTGCACAGGGCGAGGGAGTTTGATAATCCGAGGTATGCGGTTGATGGGGAGGATGAGCTGGGGGAGGGTGGTGGGAGGGCGAGGACGATGTCGCCGGGGTTGGCACTGGGGGTGGGGGAGGTGGGGGGGAGGAGGAGTGAGACGGTTGCGGGGGAGATTCCTGGTCTTCCTGGTTCTGGCTCGGCTTCTTCGTTTGGTCTGCCTCCGCCCGCTGCTGCTGCTGCTGCTGCTGTTCCCGCTCCCGCTGATGCTGGTGCTGGTGCTGATGATGCGGTGGCGGCGGCTCCTCCCCCTCGCCAGAGTCTTGATCACAAAAGCCTCGCCATGGAAGAACGCCACACGACCGCAGTCCCATCTTCGGCGGCAACCGTCGTGGGCGTTTCTCAGGGAAGACTTAAGAGGAGCCGCAGCGTCTCGACCGAGCTATCTCTCCAAGACATTCATGTGGAGAACAACAACATGAACAAGGATAATGCTATGGAGCTCGACAATACCAATGATCATGCCCTTCCCGTCCCTCGGGAGTCCAAGAAGGCTAGGAGGATGTCACCACGGCATCTTATCGTTATGGAACAGCTTCGTTTGGCGACGAAGGGATTCGATGAGGCTAAAGCCAAGCTTGATGGCATGAAGGGGGAGGCAGATGAGGAGGTGATAAGGGAGGAGATGGATAAATGGAGCATCAGATGTGAGATGCATCTCCAGGAGCTACGCGAGCAGGTACCCGCGCCAGTGAACGAGGCATGGGAGAAGTTGGAGAGGATCAAGGGAGAGTAGGCTCAACGCAGGGGACTTCTGAGTGAGATAGTTCAGGAAGGGCTAGGAGATCTGTTGTAGTTCTCGATCATTGGGCTTTCGACGGAACGGGTAGTTTCTGATGTTTCGTACTGGATCATTCCATAAGCGTTCAAGCCCGAACTACGAAGAAGGGGATCCTTGCACTAGAACCCACGCCAATAGATATACACCCAGTAATCTACAACCCCAACTCGCTTCAGCAGCCTTTCCAGCATTGATCCTCTCCCATCCGCCGCCGCATCCCAGCCCTACACCTCCACCCCCCTCCCCAGCTCACTGATTACATATATACGGACACCCACCAATCCAATTCCCCTGCTCCGCCTCCCCAAGCACCCACTCCGCCACGCTCCTCCTCGAAATCCCCATCCCATCCTCCCCGCTCCCCAAAAACGTCGCCACCACCCTCTGCGCCTCCCCATCCCTCAGCGCCCCCACCCGGAAAACCGTCCACCTGACCTCCTCCACCGGGAGCGCTTGCACCGCCAACCCCACACCTCGCATCTCCTGGTACATGGAGTTGGCGAAGAGGCGCATGGTCACGCGGCCGAGGGACCAGAGGAACGGGGTGGAGGTGGAGTCGACGGGGGCGGGGCAGGAGGGCGTGCTGAGGACGAGGGCGCGGGTGATGTTGTGGTGGTGGAGCTGTGGGAGGAGCGTGGTGTAACAGTCGGTGATGGGCTGCGTTCGTCAGTGGTTGGGTTTTGGTGGCGGGGCGGGGGAATACGGACTGTGCCTTTCGTTCCGAAGAGCGGGCCGGCGAAGGAGACGAAGACGTTGGCGCCGTTGGAGAGGGCGCGGTTGAGGGCGGCGGTGTCGCTGAGGCTGCCTTCGATGATGGTGACGTGCGAGTTGGACTGGATGGAGGGGGGGAGCTTGGAGGGGGTGCGGGCGAGGAGGGTGATGGTGTGGCCGGCGGAGAGGGCGGCCGTGATGAAGAGGACGCCGATGGCGCCTGTGGCGGGGAAGATTAGTCTTGGAGTTGGGAAATTCGAGGGGATGGGGGGAATGGGCACCTGTGCCGCCGAAGACGAGGAAGTGTGTGGGCATGGTTTGTACCGCGTGAGGTTGAGAAAACAGGGTTGGCAGGATGAGCATTTGAGACGGGTATGGCTCCATTCTTATAACGCAATCTGGACCAGCGCCACTTGTTTCCGGGAAGATTTCCTTCCGGAATCCGCCCTCTTACAAAGCAATAACAGAATCGTTCCAATACTGACTCCCCTGCACTAATCTCCCACTGCAACTTGTAAACGAGCTTTTCAGCCCAACTTCGCTTTTTCAAATTTTATCCTGGATAGGGGAACTCGGGTGAGTGCGAAAGAATTATAATGAAACCCAGACATGCTCACACAATCAGACCAATATTATTACACTTGCAAACGAGACCATCTACATAACAAGACTTCAAAGGCATGCCTATGAGCTCAGGGTCCCACCACCGCACGTCCCATCTGCAGGCCTCAAACCTCTTCCCTGACATCAATCCCCTCCCTCACACACCTCACCGGCCACTCAACCCACTCCCTCCCTTCCTCCCCCAACCTCTGAACAACCATCTCCACCACACTCTCACTCCACCCCTTCGACCACCAATACATCTCAAACCCCCTCATCAACGCCGCAAAATACGCCAAAACCACCAACACCGCCGGATGCCCCTCCCCAACCATCGCTACGAACCCTTCCGGCACGATAATCGGCCAAAGCCACACCCCATCCGCCGCCGCCCCTGGCGCCACCACCCGAGCGTACGTCTCCCGCAAGGCCTCAATCGCCTCCGTACAGGGGCCCAGCACCTTGACAGCGTCTCCCCGCTCGGAAGTAATGCGACTAACAGCAGCAGTAGCGCGCTCGAGGCCAGTCACGAACGCGCCGCCAGTTGCAGGTGCAGCACTGGGGACGGAGAGGTCGACGAGGGGAGCGAGGGGGCCATCGGCGGCCCATTGCGAGGTTGGCCGAGTGTCGAGGATGGATTTGACGCCTATCCGGGCTCGTCATCGTTGGGATTTCTTGGGGGGATGTGGGGGGGGACCGGGTTCACCTTTGAGCAAAACGAAGGACTGCGCGATTTCTTGCGCGTCTACGACGCGGAGCGCGCGCCGGGCGTCGGCGACGGCGAAGGCGCTGAAGATGAAGACGATGGAGCCGAGGAAGATGTGCGCTTTGTAGTTGTCGGGGTTGATGTTGTGCAGCTGGGAGGAGAACCAGTTCAGCGCGAGGGTTTGGTGGCGGGCGGAGACGAGGCAGTATTGTTCTTTGTGGAAGGGATTGGTGTGGCCGAAGTGCAGGGCTGAGATGGCGAGGAGGCCGTGCATGAGGTATTCCTGGGGGGCGTTTTAGCGACGACGAATGGGATGGCGCTGAGGAGGGAGCCACGGACGTGGGAGAAGGCGCAGTCGGGGATGATGTGGCGCCAGAAAGGACCAAGGCGGTCGTCTTGGCAGAATGAGAGATGGGCGGTGGTCAGATAGTGGTTGAGGAGCTGCAGATCTTTCAGCCAGTCACTTGGTCCTGTTTGCGTTAGACCTGGGATTAGAGTGTCTATTTCGGGCTCTTGATGATCTGAGACCGGCACTTGGGCGTCAAGACTATTTAGCTCTTCCTCGAGATCGGCCAGAATCTTCTTGCCCGCCGTGGCTTTTGACCTGAGTGAAGACAACGAATGCGGCGGCAGCACATGCCCGGGAAAGAAACCTGCTGCATGGTCGCCGAAGACTGGGGTGATAGGATGGCTCTGGTTGCTGTTGTCGGCCAAGGTTGCTGCAGTAGCAGGGGGTGATTGGTCCACATTGGATGATGGCTCTCCGCCCTGAATAGTCAAGTTGTGCCAGTGGATCTGTCGATCTGGCGTTGATGCGGCGAGGAGGCTACATTCCAATTCGTACCGTTTACAACTGCCGCACGGCCGTTGTTCATCGCACTGCTCTCAGATCTCAGACATGCTTCTCCGAGTAACAAATGATGGCGCAAAGACGTTGGCATTTGCCATGCGGAAGCCTTAGCACGATGCTCAGAGTAGAGATGCTATCTGCATCCTCCACAATATTCTCAAACCCGCATCAGACGCACCTTGACATGCCTCCTCTTGCACTGTGCGCATCCATTTCGGGATTTCTTGTGACCTAAGCGATTCCGTTTCATCGTGCAGCCACTGGGGAGGAGAGCGAATGGGAGGATCACTATCAGCAAGAGGGCGGGACAGAGACAGAAACGGAAAGAGAGAGAGAAAAAGAAAGAGAATCCGACAGGGCTAGTGGAGGTCATTCCTTCGGTCGGTGCTAATGCAGGGGCCCAAGCTTGCGATAGTGGAGCGTCCAATCAGCTGGCGGAGCAAGTATACTTGATCCGAAACCGACGGGTTCGCGTTCAGACCCATTTCGGGAAAGGTGGCACACCGAGACGCGTGAGTTAAGGACGGCCGTTTGGGATATGCTCCGTTGAACTCCGAGACGATGTGTCCGTCTTCGTCCAGCTGGCCGGGCCACCGCAGTGATCAGTGATAGGCTGGAGGCCTTGTTCACTGCATCCCCACATCGGTCAATAGTTTTCCGGCTTGTAGACAACGACTGCCGGTGTTATGCTTCGTTTGGACGTCATAATTGGTCGGAGTAGCCCCGAGTTGCCCGCAGGAGTTTTCAGTCAACGTCCTGAAGCGACTTGGACTCGGAGGTTCCCCGAGCTGACCCACCCCACGGCTGCGTCAGTTCACCCCGCTTCTCCAGATAATTTCCCCGGAATGCTCGTGCATAAAACGGTACTGAGGAGTCGTAAATATCAATCTTTTGTGTTCCGCAGCAAGCCTGTCTCCTGCAACCATTGACGGAGCACGTAAGTTCACTTGATCTCCTTGCACTTCCTATTCAAAGCTAGGATCTAACGCATGCATTCAAGGTCGTCTTTTCGAACACCATGGAGAAGCACGATGAACGTTACAATACCATGTCTCCGGATGGGGTCCGCCACGACGAAGTTGTAAATAACTTGAGCCACAACACCACCGGCGAGTAAGGGACCAAACTTTGACGTTGTTGTGTGCTCCCTCTTCTTACAGCTCTCCGTCATAGAATCTGCAATCCTCTTGCTGGAATCCCGAAAGAGAAACTTTTCCACGATGTTGAGGTGTATGCGCAACGTTATCAACTGACTGAAATACTGCCCGAACTCCGCAAAGGCGCTCTTGTTGCTCAGGCCCCTGACGAGTTCGAAACAATTGAAGAACTCAGTGAGCAGGACATTTTAACCCTACGGGATGAGAAGACGCACAGGTGGAAACACCCGAAGGCTCTGTATCTCACCATCCTCCTGAACTCGATCAGTGCCGCGATTCAGGGCTGGGACCAGACGGGCTCGAACGGAGCGAACTTGTCCTTCCCACAGGAGTTCAACATAGCAGACACTGGAGCAGTTTGCGAGGCCAACGGAACTTGTGAAAGAAACTCCTGGATTGTTGGTGCGATCAATAGCGCTCCGTACATGGCAATCGCTCTCTTGTAAGCAAGCCGTCGCGTGCCGATTCCTGCTCCTGCAACACGGTGCTAACACTTGTAGTGCGTCTTGGATTTCTGACCCTCTGAACGACCTGATCGGCCGCCGCGGCGCTATATTTCTTGGAGCAATCTTCAGCTTGCTGGCTCCTATTGGTCAAGCATGCGCCCAAAGTTGGCCCCAGATCCTGGCCTGTAGAATACTACTCGGCATTGGAATGGGCCTCAAGGAGGTCACTGTTCCCGTTTTCTCCGCCGAGAACGCACCAACGAATATTCGAGGAGCCGTAGTGATGTCGTGGCAGCTATGCGTCGCCTTCGGAATTATGCTAGGGTTCTCTGCGAATCTCATAGTCATGAACACGGGGAGCATTGCATGGAGGCTTCAGCTTGGATCCGCCTTCATTCCTGCTATACCTCTACTGCTCGGGGTCTACTTTGCGCCTGAATCGCCCAGGTGGTTGATCAAGAAAGGAAAGCACGCACAGGCGTATCGATCTCTCCTTCGGTTGCGCAACACATCTCTTCAGGCCGCACGGGATTTATACCTCATCCATTCACAGTTACAAGCGGAAGAAGCATTGATTGAGGCCAAGGGCTTTGCAGACGACAACTTCCTTACAAGATTCATTGAGCTTTTCACCGTGCCACGCATCCGCCGGGCAACGCAGGCTTCCGGGATCATCATGATCGCTCAACAAATGTGTGGCAGTAAGTGTTTCTGGCCCGCTAATATATCATCGTGAATGAAAACCAACTCGCAGGACTTTACGCGTAGTCAACATCATGTCTTTCTACTCTTCTACTATCTTCCTCCAAGCGGGCACGAGCCAAACTGTTGCGTTGATCGTGTCCTGGGCCTTTGGTATGGTATGGTAACCTTCTTCGGGCATGCTCTATGACATTCCTTGTTGGCTAATCGCTGGTGTAGACTATGTTTGTGTTCACCTTCCCAGCCATTTACACCATCGACACTTGGGGCCGGCGAGCGCTTCTCCTTGCTACCTTCCCTTTCATGTTTCTCTCACTGCTTGCGGCAGGCATGTCGTTTTACATTCCCGAGTCCTCCGATGCGCATCTCGGTCTGATCGCCCTCTTCGTGTTCTTATTCGTGGCTTTCTACGGGCCCGGAGAAGGACCGTGTGCCTTTGTCTACTCGTCTGAGGTGTTTCCGCTGTCGCACAGGGAAATGGGAATGTCCTGGGCCGTCGCGACCAACAACTTCTGGGCTGCGGTGCTCGGTCTCACCTTTCCGGCCATGTTGCAGTCGTTGACGGTTCAGGGCAGCTTTGGCTTCTACGCCGGGTTGAATGTCGTCGCGCTGGTGGCGATATTCTTGTTCATGCCGGAAACGAAGATGAGGAGCTTGGAGGAGCTGGATTACGTTTTTGCTGTCCCAACGACAGTCCACGCGAAGTACCAGCTGACAAAGGTCTTGCCTTGGTGGGTCAGAAGATATGTCTTCTTCCGGCGCAATGCAGTAGAGCCAACACTGTATCACTTCGAAAGCTCTCAGGCGCATATGTCGTCAGACGATTATACGTCTAAGGCGACTGAAGCCTGAGCTGCAGGCTGGCTGAGTCAAGAAAGAGAAGCGTACATTGTACACTAGTGAGAAGGAAAAAGGGACGCAGGTTACGCTTCACAAACAGAGAATTGAACAAGACCTATCTACTATTGTATGTATGTTGCATTGATCAAGGATCCAGACCACCAGTAGTGAAAGAATCCAAACCCACCTTGCAATTGCGGAATGAGGCGTACAATTCTACCTGTCATGGCCAGTATTTTTGAAATCAAAAGAGCGGCTTTGCGACATGTCGTCATAGTCACGATGAATTCAGTGCAATCCGAATAATGCACCTAGAGAGCGCTCTAGAGCCATAGGAGACAGCTGAATCTACTACGGTACACGACGCTGAAGGCGTGGCCCATCTGAACCCAGGTCAGTAAGGGATAGCGCAGTGCTGAGCTGGCATCTTAAGGACTGCTCTAGCATTCTGCACTATCCGTAGAGTCACCTGAACAGAACGAATTGCGTGGGAGCACAGCACGTAAACACGCCGTGCAGCAGATATAGTTGAGATTGATCAGCAGGTTGCCTCAAGAAACAGCAGGACTCGAAGTCTATAAAACAAGTGACCATTTTATTGCAACATGTGAATCTGAAGAAGCATTTTGAAGCATCTAATCATCCCGGATTTGGACTTTGACAGCCCTTGCGGACGGAGTAGATGCCGTCTTGAATGCTTCGAGGCCGTCTTCCAACGAGTATCTGTGGGTTACCAGCTTCTCCATCTTGATAAGGCCGGCCTCAACCAAGCTAATGGCCTTCGGGTAAGTGTCGTGGTAGCGATACTGGAAGCGCAGATCAATCTCCTTGGCCGAGAGGTGCATGAAGGGAATGTTTTGATAGTCTTTCCCGACACCTATGACGAAGACGGAGCCTCCGAAGCGCGTGGCCTACACTCCAGATTAGCATTGAAGACATGCAGGGTGCGAGGCACGGCAGCTTACGTAGATGCCGGCGTGGATGCTGTGCTCGACGCCGGTGCACTCCAGGACCAGCTGGGCTTCCTGGCCCAATGCGGACACGATCCTGGCGCCGAGAGCTTCTGCGCTGTCGTCGCGACTGACTCGGATGGGGCGGACGCGCGGCACAAGGTCCTGGGCCATCTGGAGACGGCTCTCGTCCAGATCGGTGATGACGATGGGCTCGGCACCGGCAGCACTGGCGGCGAGCAGCGTGACGAGGCCGATGGGGCCGGCGCCGCAAATGACCAGCGGGTCGCCGAGGCGGATGCCGGAGCGGTCGACGGCGGCGAGGGCGACGGAGAGCGGCTCGAGCAGGGCGCCCTCCTCGAAGGTCAGCGAGTCGGGCAGGCGGTGCAGCCAGGCCTCGGGGTGCACGTGGTAGCGGCGCAGGGTGCCGTGATGGGGCGGGGTGGAGAAGAAGACGACGTCGGGGCAGGCATTGTAGCGGCCGGTGCGGCAGAAGAAGCAGGTGGGCTTGGAGCACGGCACGCCGCACTCGAGCGCGACGCGGTCGCCTGTGGGCAGCGGTCAGCGGTCAGCGGTCGGCGGAGCGACGGCGGAGAGACGGAGGGCGGGCGCACCGGGCTTGAAGCGGGTGACGTCGGCGCCCACGCGCACCACGACGCCCGCGCTCTCGTGGCCCAGGCCGACCTCGCCGCGCACAACCATCGGCCCTATGCGCCCATGCTTCCAGAAGTGCACGTCGGAGCCGCAGATGCCTGTGGCGCGCACGTGGACCAGGCACTCGGACGGGCCGGGCTCGGGGACGTCGACTTCAGCAACGCGCAGCTCGTGCTGCGGGTTCGTGTGGACGGCGACGTTGGCCGGCTTGCGCTGCAGCACCTCGTCGGCGGCGGGAGCCATGTTGACAGTGCCTGGCCGGCCTGGCAGCCCGGCGCTGCGCTTTTGAAGCCTTTGAAGCTGCGCCAGCTCGGGCGTGCTCCGAGTCTAAAGGCTGGCCCCTCGCTGCCGTCGGCAGCCTCCCGACCCTCCACCCCCACAGCCCCAACATGAGCACCACCTCCGCGTCGTCGACGCGCCGCGCCCACGCCTGCGACGAGTGCAAGCGCCGCAAGGTCCGCTGCAACAGCCTCGATCCCTGCCGGAACTGCGCCCGCGATGGCAAGCTCTGCGCCTACAGCTCGCCGCTCCACACCGTCCGTCTGCTCGAGAGGTGCGTGCCATGTCCGCGCCGCATGTGCCCAGTGTCGCTGAGCTTTGCAGGCGTCTGAGCCACTGCGAGTCCCTCCTCCGCAGCGTGGAAGCCGCCTGGCGCCTCTACATCCCGGACGTCGCTCTCCACGATGCCCTCCAGAGCATGGCCCCGCAGGCCTCGCGCCCGTCCTCGTTGCCATCCTTGCCCGCCCCCAGCTTTGCCGTGTCCGAGCCGCTGAACCCCGATGAGCTGGAGTTCGACGAGTCGCACGGCTTCTCCGATCTCGTCGACGGCATGGGCTCCCTCACCATTGAGCCGCACCGCGCCGGCTACATGGGCACCGAGTCCGGTAGCGCCGCTCTAAAATTCTTGGATGACCTGAGTGCCTCTGCGCCGCGCCTCAGCACCACCAGTCGATCCGGCAGGGGCGAGCCTGATGCGCTGGCCGCCCTGACCGGCCCGCCTGAAGTCGCCCGCCTGCTAAACCACTACTTTGCCCTGTATCATCCAGCATATCCCCTCCTCCACGAGCCAACTTTCCGCGCCCAGATATCCGGTAGGCGACATGCTTCGACGCGCCCACGAATTTGCGTGCTTACTCACGCGTAGGTGCCGTGGCAAAGCCCCGAGATGGCTCCTGGCCCCTCCTGTATCACATGGTGCTTGCTATCGGCGCCTTCGTCGGCGCCTCCGGCTCGGAAAGGCAGGACATACAGCTGTACCAAGCTGCCCGGAGCCACCTGACGACGGAAATTCTAGAGAGAGGATCGCTGCCTTTGGTCCAATCGCTCACTCTGATGGGCAACTACCTGCAGAAACGCAACAAACCAAACGCCGGCTTCAACATTCTGGGCATCGCTGTCAACATGGCCCTCGCCATCGGCTTGCACCGCGAGTTCAACCCTTCCAGGACAACGCCCTTTGTCATGGAACTGCGCCGCCGCACGTGGTGGACTCTCTTCATCTTCGAATCTGGAGCTCGCCTCACATTAGGCCGTCCGGTCGTGTCCCTCTCTGGCGTGACCATAGAAATGCCTGCCAACATTGACGACTCGGATCTAGCCGTTGACATGGACTCGCTACCGTCGCCGCAAGACAGGCCTATGGTAACGTCCTGTCTACGCGCTCAAGTTGGGCTCGCCAAGATTGCGAATTCCGCGCATTCCAGGCTTCATTCAACCTGCGAATTGAGGCCTTTGGACGTCTTGCACTTTGATGCTGAAATCCGCAATTGGATCACATCGCTCCCCCATTATTTTGCTGTTGAGAGCGACTGGTCTTCAAGCCCGAAAATGATTTTACTGTGGCGCGCTGCCCACCTCAGAATCATAATCACTCGGCCTTCTCTCTTTGCCGCCATCCGAGCCCGCTCTCCGCTCGACGTCCAATCTGCCGATGGGCGGTACGCGCTGAATCCCATTTCGATTTGCGTATCCACCGCCTATGACTGCGTGGCCTCGATCTGTGATTTTTGGGCCTCGAAGCCCGTCGCGCAGCACAATCGAGGCCTTGCGTGGTATGCATCGTATTGGCTTACCACCGCCGGTGTAGTGCTGGCGACCTGCCTGATATACGATGCTACGCACGCCCTGGCTAACCAGTGGCGCGCACAGCTAAGCCGAACTTTGGCAACCCTTGCCCAGTTCGGCGATCTGTACGACATGGCGTTGAAGGCTCGCGAGATCCTTGGGGGATACGTAGGTAAGCGGACCCCTGAACATGCACTCAAATAACTGTCGAGGTGACGATTATCTCCCAGAAGCCTTTCTTCTGGACCTGCCAACACCGCCTTCTCTGCCGATGGGCAATGGCAATACACCGGCACTCGAAACCGTCGAGCAAACTCTGGACACTATAGGTGCCGAGAGTCAGCCACTGGAGCTTGTAGGAGTGCCCGGGTTTGACGATTTTGCCACGGAGCTTTTCTTGGATTTCAGTGCTACCGATCTGCAATCCAGCCTCTGATCAAGGACCAAGCCCAGAAACGGTTGATTGGGTGGTGTGGGGACAACAACGTATTTCTGGAGCACAGCTCAATATTTTAACATCGAACAACTCTCCGGGTGGGCCAACTGACACGCCCCGCTATTCTTCAGATCCATCTCGGCGTACGTCCGACTGTGGACCCACTTCAGTCGGTTGGGCTTTTCACGCTAGACTCGTAATCCTGCCTGCTGGATCTGGTTCACGTGCTCTCTCTCGGCCATCGCCCGAATCACGGTACCATTGGAATGTGAAGCAACTAATGTAGGACCTCTGCGCAGCGGAGGACTCAATGTATAAAAAAAAATCGTCTGCCTCTCGGCGTCGTTGTCGTCGTCGTCGTTAATTGTCATCACAATCGTTCTCATCATTATGTCACTTCAAGGCAAGGTTGCAATTGTGACCGGAGGGGCTCGCGGGATTGGCAGAGGGATAGTAAACGCCCTGGCAGCAGAAGGCGCAAAAGTCAGACATCCCTCCAGACCCAGCATCTCAGCAAAACCCACTCACCGAATCATTCAGGTAGCATTCACATTCGTCTCCGCCTCCTCCCGCCCCCTCGCCGACTCCCTCATCGCGGAACTAAAATCCACCAACGCCATCGCCGTCGCCATCCAAGCCGACATGGCCTCCCCGACCGCACCAGCCGAAATCATCGCCTCGACGCTCTCCCAGCTCTCCACCTCCCACATCGACATCCTCGTCAACAACGCCGGCGTCGCCGGCAACAAGCCGCTCGAGGACGTCTGCCCCACCGACTTCGACACCATCATGACCGTCAACGTCCGCGCCGTCATCTTCATGACCCAAGCCATCCTCCCCGTCATCAACAAAGGCGGCCGCATCATCAACCTCTCCTCCATCTCCGCAAGGGGGGGCTACAAAACCCAAAGCGTCTACGCGGCCTCCAAAGCCGCGGTTGAAGCGCTGACGCGCGTCTGGGCGAGTGAGTTGGGCCATAAGTATGGCGTTACGGTTAATGCGGTTAATCCGGGGCCGGTCGATACGGATATGTATCGGGCGGCGGGTGAGGTGCATCTGGCGAATATGGAGAAGAAGAATGAGGAGGTGCCGGCGGCGCCGAGGTGCGGGGAGGCGGGGGATGTGGCGGATGTGATTGTGTTTTTGGCGGGGGAGAGGGCGAGGTGGGTTACTGGGGATGTTGTTTGCGCGAATGGGGGGATGCTGTATATTTGATGTTGTGGCTTTGGGCGAAGTTGATCGGGGAATTGCGGTTCGCTTCACTTTGCGTTGGGATGCGCGGGGATCGGTCGGCAGTGGGGTGATGGAATGTATGGAACTCTTCCCTTCTTTCCGATTTTCTTCCTACAAAATGGCTGAGTTTTGTGCTACTGTCAGTTGTGATAGGTGTTTTTCCATGTTATAGAGCAGTGAAGCGGAGAGAAGACATTGTCTACGAACGGGCTCTGTCACTCTCTAGTTTACTGGATCTCGCTTCAGAATGAAAATGTCGCTTGCCATGCCAGTCTTGCGGAGTCAGCCTGATGCATGGCATAGAGGGATGGGGCCTAGAACGCTACGGCGGCTGTGCATATCTTGGCGCATGAGTGTGGCAAGGATTAGCGCAGGATTGAAAAGACACTTCAGCCTCGCGCCTTGTCCCGACCTTTCTCATTAACGCGATGATAGCGAGACAAGGAGAATGGCAGCTGCTCAGACACATGCAGACGGGTAAGTATCTCTCTCTCCAGGCATGCAGATGCGCCAGATGAAATGACATCTTGCAGATCCGACGAAGTTACTACTCTATTCAGAGATGCATGCGTTAAATTTCGCGAGGGGTTGAGTGAAGAGCAGAAGACAAAGTTCAGCCATTTCTCCTCTGCGCTGGATATGGTCACGGGAATCGAAAGGGAGATCCGGGATCATCCAGTACATCGTTCGCGTCTTTTGGCATGCGCTCGACGAATCAAGAACGTGAGCCGTCGACTCGAACCCTTCTTCGAAACTATCGGCATCTTCGTCCAGACCAACCCGGAGTACGCTGGGTTTGTGTGGGGGAGTCTCCGCTTGATCTTTCAACTTGGAAGCCACTGCGCGACCTTTCTGGAAAAGGCATGCGGGATGCTTGAGGATATGTCTCATTCGCTGCCAGCGTATGAGGATGTCGCAAAACTGCATAGCAACCACAGGACTACGGATCCGTCCATGAAATCGAGGATTCTGAGTTCCCTTACACTCGTGTACTGGGATATTCTGGAGTTTTGTGGATCCATCTGCAGCATCTTTTCCTCCAAAGGCGGGGTCGGAGCGCGAAGCAGAACGGTGCTGAAGCTCGCATGGAGGCCTTTTGATGTCCGGTTCGAAGAAATCAAGGAGAGGTTCAAGAAACACACCGAGGCATTGGGCTTGGAAATAAGTGTATCCAGTCAGAAGCTGACGATGGATAAGATGGAGATCGAAATGGCCATGAAGAAGGAAACCGACGAGAACTTTGAAGACGTAAAAGCACGGTTGGAGGACATGCAAAATCAGCTTCAGAAAACCACCGGTAGTCTATTCGACATGCAAGAGGAGTTCAAGCGGCTAAGGCTCAAGATCACGAAGCCTCCAGATATGAATAATGTCGAGGAAGCAGGTCAGTACCGGTCTTGCAGAATGAAGCTCGTGCTGATCATGTTATTAGCTGCGAAACGACAGCGAGAAAAATATATCAAGGCCACGATTGCAGACGCCAAAACGTGGATTAGTCCCCCTCCCTGGCAAGACATCTTCGAAAGCTACGTAGCCGTAATGGAACCTGGGACAGGTTCATGGTTTTTGTCTCATCCAATTGTAGACCAGTGGTTGAAAGACCTGAATGAGTCATGGCTCAAGAGACAGGAAATGGAGAGGCCAATCTTGTTGGTGACTGGTCAGTGCAACAGCCAATAGATACACCTGATGTGTAAACTAAATCAGTCCCAGCTAAACCTGGATACGGGAAAACCATTCTGTGCACACAACTACTCGACTACTTGCTGGGTTTCCACCTCCAAACGCCAAATATTTTATATCACTACTACGACAGGCTGCGGAAGTCCAGCAACAACACCAGGACTGATGGGGCTTTCCGGGCATGTCTTGCCCAGTTCATCCACTTGAATCAATCCGCACTCGATGATGACGAGCTCGACACGCTGTCCATGCTGATGTACAAAACAGGCAGTGGCCAAATGAACGCCTCTGCACACGAGTCGGCGGATCTGCTTCAATGGTTCTCCGCTCGATACCAGAATGTCATCATGGTCATCGATGCAATAGAAGAAGCAGATGATACCAAAGAATTTCTCCAAATGATGAAGCTGGTCTTCTCTGATCAAGAGCTTCGGTCAACTTTCCCGATAGGCCTTCAAAGAGACACTATTCGCCATCCAGGAGTTGTGATGTTCGCGCGGCCAAATGTCGAAATCCCCAAATCACTGGAATCCAGGTGTCGTAGGCTGGCTCTGGATGACTCGTACAACCGTGAGGATATCGAGACTTATCTTCACCAAAAACTTGAAGAGGTCGTGGACGAGGGATTGCTGGAGATTGCCGAAGATCTTGAGAATCTTGCAAGCAAGGTCGCTAGTCATGCAGACGGCATGTTCCTATGGGCCCGATTGTTGGTGGAATATCTCCGGATGGACGGCCTTTCTGAACAGGACCGGTTGGACGCTTTGGACAATCTTGTCTTCCTTGAGGGCTTAGACCACCTCTTTGATGGAATCCTCAGCACCGCACGAAAAGGAAAGCCTGATATAGTCTTGCGGAGACTGCAAATCATGTTCGAATGGACCGCGTTGGCAGCACGGCCGCTTCATACTGATGAGCTTCATGAAGTACTGACATGGAAAGTACGCAAAGTCGGTTCTGGAAGAGAGACAATTCCCAATTTCGAGCAGGCCTTGAGCAGGATGTCAGGGGCTCTGTTGGAAGTCTCTCAACAAAATACCGTGCAGTTCATCCACAGTTCGGTTTCCGACTATCTCGCAACCCGCTCAAAGCACTCAAGCTCTCAGAAACAGCACACATTCGAAATCGAGAAACTGGAGGCTGGTTTACAGATGTCATTGTCAATTCTATCCTACCTCATGGATTATGTGCCATCTGGACCCCTTAGTGGATCCTCGTCCGTAACTCCGGATCCACTCTTAGAACACCAGCGGTTCCCTCTGTTGAGATATGCCACTCATTATTGGCACGAGCACGCGGGGTCTGTTTTGGATTCGATGGTCCTCAATGACGTTGAATCTCGGTCAGAAACTACGGTGACCAACTACGCAGCTTTGATCAAGAAACTGCGGGCCCTATTCTCGTCAAAGAGGACTTTGATGACCTGGATCGAGTCTTGCTGGCTGTTCGGCTCCCCTCCGCACCTTGGCCGCCTCGCGTCAAGCAGGATTCTTGAAGTTCAGATTTCATTCCAAGAGGGCCAGAGTACTGGGATCAACGACTTTCAAGCTAGACTGAGGGAGGTTTGCTCAGAGATCGAGGGGTTGAACCGAAGTTGGAGTCATGTCCTTCGCAACTCGCCAAATGAAATATGGGAACCGAGTATTGCAGCACTCGCACGCTCTACCGTTTTGGAAAATACCACGCGAGCTTCAGCTACCCCATTTGTATCGGCTGGGGATACTGAGGATATATTGATTTCTCTTCAATCTCGAGTCTCCTCAGACGGCAAAGAAGTTGGTCTTGTTCAGCTAATAATCCCAAGGTAAGCAAATACTTATCACAACTGGAACCTTCAACTCCCTTCGGGTCCATCATTACCATTTGTGTTTTCGCAATACTGACCCATGATCGACAGGTCACTAAGTTCACAGGATCTCCCGGGACTCGAGAAAGCATATGACAGGGCAAATATCCAATCAAGAGGCTGGAAAGCCTGCTTTGAGGTTTGGTCATTAGCCTCGCAAAAGGTGAGGTTCAAGCTGGGCTTTAACATCTCTGAAGCCTACGCTGAACCATTGGTGTACGAAATGGACAATTCAACCATCCGTTGTCCACTCGCGATCTCCAATGACTTGCGTAAAGTCATCGTTCTCAGCAGTCTTGTCATAGTCACAAAGGTTGATGAATCAATAAAGACGGCCCACAGTTGGGGTTGCGAGTTTCAGGAAGCAAGACTGGAGGTATGGAAGCCCTCGACAAAGCCATTCGGAATGGTTTTCAGCCCGGAGAGTCAAGCTCTTTTCTTCCTGCGACCAGGCAGTGGGGTCAAAATGGTTTACGGGACCTCCCCTTCAGATTGGCCGACGGAATCACGATCAGCAGTTAACCCAGATTTATTGCATGAAGACATTTGCCAGCTGGAGAGCTATGTCTCTTTTCATCCAACGCTACCGGCTGTAGCATTCATTTACGGACAGACTACGGTATTTTGGGACTACGGAGCCTCCGGTGAGAGCCTTGATTGAAGTGAGACTGTCTTCGCAACTGACTTGGAAAAGATTCCCGAATTGACGTGATTTCTGATGTTCCCCTTCGACACCTCCGCTTTTCATATTGTGGCAACTATATCTATGGCTTCCACTATCAGGGAAATGAGAGGGAATTCATATTCCTTAACGTCAGCACCATCACAAGGCCTCTTCTGGACGGACCGGAATCGCTCCAGCACCGGAAGAGCTCTTCCGAGCTCGTCACTACCAACCAAGAGAACAAGACCCTCACCCTCAACAACCTCAGCCACCTCATTTCCAAAGATCCACCAAAGTCCAGACGCCCCGAGGCAGTCTCTTTCGGAAATGACTTTGACGGAACTCCCTCGATGTCTATTTTGCAGCAGTTTCGGGAAGCCGGCGCAGTTGTGCTGACCACGCTTCGCCAGGACGGGATTGTCCGCTCGGAGACTTTGACCAGGCTACCAAGAGAGCTGGATCTCTCAGAGGCAGTTTTAACCAGTCCGCCGGATGTGGACGATGATATCATCCGCTTGGTGATTAATGTCAAACAGAGTCCGAGGTACTCTTTGTTCCAGAATGGCCCACCGAGGATGCCGATTCTTGTTGAGAGGAAGAAGGTGACGGTTCCTACGTTTGAAAAGCGGATCCAGAAAATGATAGATGTGTTTGGTCAGTGACTTTTGCCTATTCGCATTGTAACTCCTGTACTTTAGTTTTCTGGTATCATAGAGCTGAAATTCAAAGCATATCATGAACTTGATGTTAGTTTCGAGCTTGTGCGTAGACAGACAAAGCTTTGAGAGCTTTGCGCCTCTAGCGATTCGAGGTCTTTGACAGTATCATCGCCGATTTGGTAAGAGAAGCATGAGCATGAAATACACTACGGAGTAATTTCTGCTAGGATGTACTTCATTACAAAGACCATTCCCAACCCGGATAAAAACAACGAAGAAATTGAAACATTGAGATCTATATTCTGCAGCGTATTTTGGGCTCGGGGGATGATGGGAACGGAACGTACAAAGCTACAATAGGCTTTCCAACTTAGTAAAACTCCGCTCTACTACGACAAGTGCTCTTCTTAGATGCGAGCTAATAAGAAAGCTCATATAAAACCTCCCGGAACCAGTGTCTGGCCGGCGCCACTCAGTTTGATGGTTGTGCTGTATCTTTTCATGGGAGCTGCATGCTTTCGAAGCAAAAACGTAGGTTTCCTACCCTCGCGTTTAAGTTTCTCGAAGAGAATAAGGGGCCGCTCATTTAACCCAAGGCAACGCTCCTGGCCCTCAAAGATGATGCAAATTTCATATTGCCGCCAATCCGCTGTAATGTCGCATTCTTTCAGCACAACCAGTAAGATCTCGTAGCAAAGATCGTCGATAGAAACACGCAAGCTCTTGAATATCTCTACCATCTGCGGGTTGGACGGTGTTGAAGATTGGGCTGCGGACACGGCGGGAAGCGGCATCTGGGGCGCATCATTGATGTTTTTGAGAAAGTCCTGGAAACCTTGGTCGCATGAAGATTGGCCCAAGGGTAACTTCGACGGGGCCGGATGGTTCCGGCCGATGAACTCCTGGTCTTCGTCAACAGGCGGAAGAGTCGGGACCTGGAGTGTGCCATCGAATATCTGAGTCAATCTTTTGGAACGCCTAGACCAGGTTCGAGGTTGGGAGAGCTCTCCTTCAGGCGCTGTATCCGATGCGTTTAGCGGATGAGAAGACCATCTCCTCAGGTTCTCTTGTTCCTGCAATAGCCACTGGGAATTTCTGACGGAGGCCGAAGAGGTCCGCGGTGTTCCGTAACCATACAGAGCCCAGACGCTGGTAACGCTTTCCTTACTGACACGGAGTGGTTCTAGTTTATCTTTGACGGACTCGATGAGGGATGATGTTTCGTCAGAAGAGAACGAAACATGGGATACCAGAGGTTGATCACTTGGATCAGTGGCTTCATCTGACAACGTCGGCGGCTGGTCCTCGAGATCTGGATCTGGTTGCACAGAACTCTGTTTCTCAAGTTCTTGAAGGCTTGCTATGGAGGCTCTTTGCGCAAGTTCTAGGCGCTGGATGAAGCTTTCTTGATGGGAGTCGTTCGCGTGATCGACTATGCTGGCGGTAGAATACCTATGAGAACTCAGCGCTCATTCAGATGCAACATGGTCTTGTAATACCTGCGCTTGCGGTTTCTTCGTTCTCGATCGAGGAGGCACAACAGCAGGCTGAGAGTGGATTTGTAGGACTCGAGGCTCGTTCGGAGATACAATACTCTCGGTTTTTGAAGTGCCCATTGGATACGCGTTGCCCACTTGAAGTTCGCAGCCCTGGAAGTCACAACATACTGCTGCAGTTCCTGGACAAGACTGGTGATCTCAGAAAACATGGAAAGAGAACTTTGGTTCACCTCTTGTGCAAGATCAGTGCAGCGCAAGATGGACACCATATCTGCCTCTTCCAAAGTTGTTCCAAGGAGGCGAAGGACAGCGCAGAAGCTCGAGATCTCGTGTCCTATTTGTCGCGCATCTTTGGCAGCCGAACCAATTTCCTCAGAGAACCGAAGAAGCGTAGTGGAAACCTTGGCACCGGCTGCAGCAATACCAATGATGCTGGCAGCAATACTGAGGGGATCGGACATGGAAGTAAAACAAGCGTTGCGCAAAGAAACAACGAGGCTGACGGTCGCTCTTGACCAGGCCTGCTCGGCTTAAGTATCAACGTGGGTCGCACGAGGCTGAGCTGCGGAGCCTCTCGTTTATGCAGCCGTGGCGGCGTCGCGGCGGATCGTAATCGCTAAATTTGTTTTGCTTCAGCTGTTGCTGACAGGACCGCAAAGACTGGTCGTCGTCGTCTTCGAGAAAGTCTGCCTCGCGAGTAGCCCAGCGTTCCGCTCAATCTGCCCGATCCGCTCAATCCGCTCCATCCGCTCAACTGTTAAGAGTCTCAACCTCAAACACGTCCTTCCTCGCTCGCCCACTTTGCCACCTCCTTTCCTCCATCAACTGTAGCCGGATCTCTTGGAGTCACCCAACCCAATCGGCCAATCTCCTGCACCAACTCTTCCGGCAACTCACTGAAGGAACCCTGCCTCCTCAGTTCTTGCCCCCGCCACTCCTTCTGCTGCGGCGGCACGTTCACCCCGTCGATAAAAAAGCGTGGGTGCGAAACAACCTAAAACAACGCCACAATCTTACGATGGCCGGGTTTCGACGGATCTTTTAACCTAAAAGGCCTGACCCTGTGCTGCAAAGCATTGGGGAAAGCAATCATGCGCCCCTCGCAGGTATTCACCCTCCCGACATTCTGGATGGTGGGCCCATCCCGCTGGATGCCGAAGAGGTACTCCAACACCCCGTAGTCGGACTACATGCCCAAGGCCAATGACCGGAGTGGTACTGCGGCGGCGATGACCTGTTCGATGACGGAATGAAGATGTATGTTCTGGATAGGATGGAGGTTGTTGGTGTAGCTGGTGATCTTGACACCAGAATCCTAGGTGAAGCTCAGTTCACAGGGCAGCCACTGGAGTCTTTAGGACCAAAGTTGAATAAATTGGTCGTCGCCCCAGCTCGAGGAAAAAATAGTCTCCCATTGATCACATCCGTCTCTAGGAGGCTTCTTGATGGAATCTTGCACGCCGATGGTGCTGTAGGGTAGAAGACGAAAGCGGCCAAAGACAAGGGGAAATAATGAAGGATGAACCAGGTCCAGAACGGTATTATCTGAACTTGGATGCCAGTCCCTGCAGAGCTCCGGTACGTCTTCGAGCGGCTTCACGGCGGCCCTAATCCCTTCCTTAAGCCCCGCAGAAACGATAGAATCGGACTTGGCCCCGCCGGCGTTGGTATTGAAGATCAAGGCGGCTCCTATATCTTCGTATAGCTGTGCTTTGTGCCGAAGCTCTTTATTACACTACAAAGATCATTAGCAGTCCAATCAGCATCGTCACTCAACGCGCAGGAGAAAGCCCACGAAGTCGAACATGATATCAGAAAAACCGTGACCTTCTTCGTCACAGCTTCGCTGCGCCAACGCTCGACAATGGGCTCATCGAAGACCTTGCGCCGCCACTCGGCTTTGTCGGTGAGCGAGTTGATCATCTCCAGCATCGGCGTCTCTCGGACGGTGATGGGCTTGGCAGTCCAGTCGATAATGACATTTGGGAATATGTTGTCCTCGCTTTCAGGATCATGGTTCAGATCAATGCCGAAGCCAGGCAGGCGGATCTGACCATCGTGGTCATCATGGGGCGTATGGACCACTTCGTTCGACGGTACTGATGAGATATTCAACGTTCATGCTGGAGCCCAGGAGGTGGATTTCCAAAGGTTATATATGTTGCAGCGAGCGGAAGGGACGGCTTAGCACAGAATAGGTGTAGGCAGTGCCAGGCTGCGCCGGTCTGTGCGAGCCACCATGCCAGCCGCGGCCTAGCATCGATGCGGCCGTAATTCTGGTTTCTTTATTTTTTTTTCTGCGTTAGCTGTCTGGTGGCGGAGCAGGCACAGCGGCGAAGAGGAGAGGGAAAGGGAAGGGCTTCCCGCTCGTTCCAGCTCGCTTCCGCTTCCTGAAAAGCCAATCCCACTCCCTCCCGAAAGTGATGCGATGGAGTGGCTCTGCTGTCTGCCTGGAAGAAGTGGGCATGTTTTAAACGCAGCAGACTCACGTTAGGGAACATGGGATTATTAAGAACCCTCTTTATAGGGCGAAAGCACGGGCTGAGCTCGCGTGGCCCACGCCCCACCCCCTGACGAGCGCCTGTGCCCGCTTGTCAACGGCCACCCCCATCCGGTCGAGAGCAGCGGGCCGAAGCGTCTTGAGAGCGCGACGGGCCAGATCCGTCGACGAGACCCCAGATCGCCAGCCCCGTCGGCCATCGTGGGCGGCCATCCGCGAGCGTCACCCGGTCGCGCGATCGGCGAGTTTCCCTCGGCGGATCTCCGTCCTGGCTAATTTCCCCCATATGCAGCCTAGTCTGGAAGCTTGACACGGGGGTGCGGGCCAAGTGCAATGCCGTTTTAAAAGCTGCTGTGCCACCATCTGCGACGCGTCTTCGCTCTCCTTCCGCCCCGACGCGTGCCAAGCACAACTCCCGGAGCCATGGGCCTCCCCCCGCTCGCCGCCGGTCCCGCAGGCGTCAGACAATACATCCAGGAGGTCCTCATCGCGAGGCACGACACTTCGCTCGAATACGCCGAGCTCGTGGCGGCGAAATGGGGCCTGGAACGGTCGCCCTTCCTTCGCGAGGCCAAGAGGCAGGATTTCATCTCCCGCTTCGGCGACGAGGTCGGCAATGCCCTCTTCCTCTCGGTCCGTGAAGACCTGGTCCAGGAATGGCGGGCCTCGAAAGCTGGAAAGGTGAACTACTGTACGTTCTTTCGTGCTTCTCTCGACCCGATCTGCAGTAACCATGGACCTCGCAGGGCTGTTTCTGGGCTGCGTAATCCTGTTCGTCATCTTCAATCTGAGCATGCTTCTGCATAGGACATCCAAGGCTTCTCTGCGTGAGTGCAGCAGCTTCTGCATCCACGGCGACCGTTGGACGTTAACGAGCGGATTGCAGGGGTTTTTGCACGAATATACGCCATATCCGGGCCCATGCTGTTCTTCGCCGGACTACAAGAACCCGCCGCCTCCGTCAGATCAGCCATGATGGTGTTTGGAGGGCTTCTGGCCTTGGTGGCTTACTGGTCCTTCATGCTCTCCCTTCAACCTCCTCTAGGTCAAAAGAATATGAATCGCCCAGGGCCAAGAGATAGGGCTGCCGCGGCACCTCGGCAGAATTTGACCGGAGCTCGCTGGTTGATAGAGACGACTCGAAGTCTCTTGGGCGGCGACACGAGCGCCGAGTAGATACATTGCTGCAGAGCCGTTTGACCGATGGCAGGGATGCCTTGCGGCCCGCCGGCCTACTTTTCAACGGCTCTGCTATGTTCCCTTCATTAGTCTTCTCCTGAAAGGGCCTGGTGCCTGTGATACCATTGGGCACGAGGCTGCAGTCTCTGTTTTATCTATATTTAGTGGACGGCAAACCCTGTGGAGGAATAAGCGCTACCGGACTAGTGCAAGGCGGTGCGACACTGCTGCTTTCTTCTGCGAGCGTCACCATTTCCAATCCCGCCACCCTACTTGATCCATCCTTAGTTTTTGCCTGATCTGACTATGATTGAGCCGCCTAAGCCCAAACTCGTCAGTGGCGCCCCCGTAGCGCCAATGAAGCTTGACCGGCCCAAGCTTCCAGCACAATCACGCAGCTCTCATCCACACGTGAAACGACAGGTAACGCAGACTTTCACGTGCGGAATTTCAAATTATGGCATCCTACTGCTTGCCTGATACACGCCCTCAAGCTGTCGCGGTCCTGTGTGGAACGGCTTGCCACCCGGGACGCGACGGCGAACAAGCTCACGCGGCGATCCGGAGCGATCCTTAGCACCCTGCAGGTTGGTAATCCCCATGTGGCTGAGGCCTCACAGGCGGCCTCTTCCCTGTGGAGACATGTCATAGGCAGTTGACGGCCTGTGGGGGCTAACACTACGGGAATCCGTCAAACCGAATGGCGCCGCTCAGGCCATTTATCTTCTTTGCCAACTTCTGCTCCCCTCAGCATACTCCGGAATCTTAGACTGCTCGCCGCTCGTCTCCCCCGGGCGTTGCAAAATGTCTGCTTCCTCCACCTCACGCCTAAGTCGGGTGGCTGCTATTCTCTATGCAATGTCTCAACTGGCGAGCTGCATTGAAGGCTCACCCTTCTCTCACCGCATACAGGAGGAATCCGCAGGAAAGATGGCCGTCGAGCGCCGGCAAACGGGCAACCCGACCCCATCCAACTTCATCCGCCGAGCGCTCCACTCCTCAGTCGTGGTAGGCCACCACGTTTACATTGACGGCGGCGAGGTCGCCCAATACATCAACGGCAACACCGACACGCAAGTCTCGCGTGTCAACAACCAAACCCTCTCCATCGACATGAGTTCCTCCTGGACCAACCAGACGGTGCAAATCCAAGCGCTGAACAAGGGCAACGCCCCCGCCTTCAACTTCCCCGGCCTCTGGCCCGACGGCAACGGCGCCTTCTACCTGTACGCCGGCGAACTCTCTCCCGTTTCCGGCGAGGCCAACACCCCGGACGTCGCGCTCTGGAAATTCACCAGCACTCCATCCGGCGGCGGAAGCTGGGACAAGGAGAACCCGTCCGACCCGCAGGTCTTCAACCAGCTGACGCGGCCGTCCAACGCGCTTGTCGCGACGAGCAACAGCACCGGCTATGTTCTTGGTGGCTACTCGTCTGGCAAGACGGATCCCAACTCGAACAGCGCAGATGTGCCGGTTCCGGGGATTGTGTCGTATGACTGGGAGAACGGGCAGTGGAGCAACAGCTCGGCCACCGAGTTCACAACCTACGGCACAGCCGTGTCGGGGCAAATGCAATTCGTCCCGACGTTCGGGCAGAACGGCCTGTTGTTTATGTTCGGGGGCGAGAGCACAACACGGACGGAGTGGAAAGAATCATCCGGACAGCTCCAATTCAACAACCTCACCATGTACGATCCTGTTGCAGGAAAGTGGTATTCCCAAATGACCACCGGAGATGCACCGCCTGTACGGGAGTTGTTCTGCGTCGTGGGTGCAGCAGGACAAAACAACACTTATGAGATGTACGTCTGCAAAGCAAACGCCAACAGACGCTTACTGACAACCTTATCTCCACAGCTTCGTCATGGGCGGCTGGGACGCGTTCCACCAAGAATGCTACGACGACATGTACATCCTCTCCCTCCCCGGATTCAACTGGTTCAAAGCGCCCGCCACATCCGGCTCCCCCCGCGCCTTCCACACCTGCAACGTCGTCGGCAACCGCCAAATGCTCGTCATCGGAGGCGTTAACTACCAAAAAGGCATTCCCGGAGACTGGTAAGCTTCCGCTCGGCGGCCCCCCTACCCCATCTCCCAACCCCACACACTCTATCACCAAACCAACCGCTCACACACACCCCACAGGAAAGACCCCGACCCCTGGAGCCAAGGCCTCGGCATCTTCGACCTAACCCAACTCACCTGGAGCAGCGCCTACAACTCCGAAGCCGCCCCCTACGACTCCCCGCAAATGGTCAAGAACTGGTACAACCAAGGGTGAGTCCCCCCTCCCCCCTCCCCCCCAAAACAAAGTACATACTAACACAACCACCCCCAGCGGCGCCAAAAACACCGCCTGGACCAACCCCCAAGTCCGCACCCTCTTCGCCTCCACAAACGGCAACAACAACAACAACCCCTCCTCCCCCTCCTCCCCCTCTTCCACCTCCACCTCCTCCACAACAAACATCAGCGCCATCGTCGGCGGCACCATCGGCGGCGTCGTCTTCCTCGCTCTCCTCGCCGCCCTCACATGGCTACTGCTCTGCCTCCGGCGGCGGAGAAGGAGGAGGAACGCCGCCGCGGGAACGGGAGTGGCAGAGATGCCTGGAGGAGGGGGGGTTGCGGCGGCGGCTGGGGAGAAGATGGGGCAGGGGGGGTATGTGTATCAGGCGGTGGGGACGCCGGAAGGGTGTGCGGGGGGGCAGCAGCGGGAGGGGGAGGGGGGGAAGTACCATCGGGGTGTGGCGGAGATTGATGGGGAGCAGGTGGTGGGAAGGCGGGGGGTGGAGGAGTTGCCGGGGGAGGGGGTGGTGGGGGAGAGGGAGAGGTATGAGTTGCCGAGTAGTCCGGTGGTGGTGGGGAGGTAGGTGGGGGGGAGGTGATGGCTGTGAGGTTCTTTTGTGCGGGATACCCCTTAGTATGTATGTGGTGCTGGTGTGTTGGTCTGTGGAGCGCGGTTCAGACCTTAAGCCTTGGTCAAGCGTCGTAGATCGTCGCAGTAATGAATTAAGTTGGTCGTGTCTATGCTGTAAAGCAGCATGAGAATGGGGTGTATATTCAGCATGTGTTGAAATGATCGCCATAGTGATTGATTGAAGCTACCTACTAGCTTATTATAGCCAGGCAGCCCTTTGTTGACTAGTTTTTTGACTAGTTTGCCAGTTGATTGCCTTTATGTGCGGCTTGATTTCCAACTGCATGTAGTACAAGTTGAGACTATTCCTTGAACTTCTAGCAGTGAGCCTTTCCTCCCGATAGAGCTGATATTCTCCCTATTTATATACCTTAGACATTGGAGTGAATCATCTGCCCTTCGCGCTTTTATTGGATAATAAGAGATCATATCGGTTGCGTAACGGGTATTGAATCAAACTAATTCCATTTTCACCACCGTTTACAACCGTTCGGTGAATACAATAACTTTTACCTTGCGACCGCATTTCCAAAATAACCACGTATCCCGTGATCTTACAATCTTAAACCTTACCATCTCAAATCGTTGTTTTAGGAACGAGTTATAACTATAAAATAGAACCCTATAGGTCCAGACTTTGTCGTGAAAGGAGAGGCAGACTGTATCTTCGCAGACGGTTGCCTGCTTCAATACAGCGGAGGGTCGAATCGGATACTCTGTGATTCCATACGTCAGATCAGATGTCATTTCCCAGAAAGCTGAGTGACGCTTTACTTACATTCTGGTAGATCCTAACAGTATCTTTAAGAGGCGCATAGACCTTGAGTGTCTTTGTGTCAGGCCGTGTGATCTCACACAACCGCTGTTGGCCATGCGGTCTAGAGCTGTGATCATTTCCCGTTTCCTCCCTCGTATCATTGACTGCGGGTATGTTATGAGCTGCGTTCTGTCGAGCTACTATCCTGGGACTTCGTCGAGGGCCAGGGACGTCGGCAAGGTCACTTTCTTGCAGCGTTTCTCCCTCACCCCTACGGTCGCGAACGGTCTGGTCATCTTGCGGTGACGCTGCCAAAGTGTTAGCTGACAGTCGCACAAGAGCTCGATAGGTTTCACCGGATAGTGTAGCTGCGACTGTTGCGGTACGGAAGTTTTGATACCACATAACAAAGGAGAACAAAATCACGCCCGTCACAACCACAAAGCTCGCCATCTCGTGGGCGTCGTATGCATAACTGGAACGCGGGAGCATTTCGTTCAAACTCATCATGGTCGTATTCAAATGAAGCTCTTAGCGAGAAGTAAAGTGAGAATGGAAGGGAAAGCGATGTTCTGATGCATGAGTGGGGGATCGTGCTTTTATACCCTAGGCAATCAGACTGTCTTCTCGGAAGACAATTTCCCACCTCTATAGCCTGCTTAGTTGTCAGTAGCCTTTTGATTTCTCCGTGCCGCAGTAATGGTTGCCTGAACAACCCCAACTGCCCCTGAGGGTGCAAAATTTTCAACTGCTCGTCATAATTGACTCCCTCTCATGCACCAAGTTCCAAATCCAGCTACAATAAACGAGGAGACGTATGCAAACTCCAATGATAGAAGTTATAGAGGAGCTGGCCCATTGCAGATCATGCATACCCTTGTAAATGCTGAAATCTGCCTTGGAGTCAGCCTAGTGGACTGGACTCCACTAACTCCATTCGGTCTTCCTCATTCATGAGATTGTCACCGGACGGCATGGTTATGGATCCTCTACTGGCTACTATGTATCAATACGGCGTAGCATTGCGCGCCAGCGCGGCATAGGATGTGTTATGAAGGGTGTGGATACTTCGTGATTGGTTCAGAGTACGCCAGCAAGCACATATAAACTTTGTGTACCTAGTCCTATTAAATCAGCTAGTGCATATTGCGGTGAAGGCTACGGCGCTTAGACGAAAAACCACCAGTGATCGAAGGCAGAAGGCCCCAAGGGATCTGCGGTCTATGCTGTGCCGCATGCGCCACAATGGCCGTAGCCCACACTCTGAAACTTTCCACCGCCCGCCCACCACCCTAAAATCTTCCAAAGCCTCGCCTATTTTCATTACTCAAGACACTGCCTCGTTTTCTCAAAAGTTTAGCAGGCAAAATGCCTCCCTATGGCCTGCGAAAACACCTTTCTGCTAATAGTATTCCAAAAATCACCGAGCTCCGTGAGCAGCTTGGTTATGGTCCGAAATCGAGCCGCAGCGAACTGTTTACTGCGACCCTGAATGGCTTCAGGAAAGGGTTCCGGACTGGTGATGGCATTACCGGGGAAGAAGTTCATGACTGGAGGTCTGAATACCATCAAAAAGTGCTGTCGGAAATGGCAGACGATTTCCTCGTTCTCCATGGCCCTGATTTCTGGCCATCTGGCTCCTCACCAGAGGACAATGGAGGGCTGCAATGGTCAAAAAATCCGAACAAGTAATCGAGTCAGCGCTTTGTGTGCGGGCATTCAGATGCTGACTTCTCACAGGATAAACACCCTCTTGAAACAGCTCATCTTCAAAATGAACCAACAAAAGTTTCGGAACACCAGATACAAAAAAAGAGATACTGCGAACTCGCAAGTAGAAGACAGGAGCCGAGATGGTGGCCTGAACAACAGAGAAGACCATACCTCTTTGGACGGGACCGACGACGCGAACCACCCAGAGTAAGCCCGTTCCTAGACAACTTACTCTCAGTGTATTTGCTGATCGCAAGATTAGGTACATGCCACCACCTTGTGAGACAATAGTCACTGCTGCTACTGAAACGCGAAACGATCGTCCTGCTTTGGTAGTGGATGTAGATGAGGAATCCAGCATGCAATGCGCAGATGCCCTCTCTACCCAGGATGCACCCAGCAATTCGCCCAGTCCAGACTCCCCACACAACACGACCGTAAGTCCATAATCTCCCATCCAAGCACCCACGCGAGTGAACATCCCAACCAATAACACAACAACAGCAACAACAACAGAACCCCCAAACCTCCCCCAAACCCCTCCAACCCTTCCACGTCCCGAACCTCCCCAACCCCAGCCCACATTCAACCCGCAAACGCGCAGCAGACCCCCCTCAACCCCACGACCTCCATTCAAAACGCCTCAAAAGACGAACCATCTCAACACCCCACCACCAACCCACCAACCCCTCCCCCACCACCGAAACAACAACCATCTACACCCGCGCGTCCCAGCGCCGCAGGCTCCTCGATCCCAACTCCGTCCCCTGGGACCAAATCGACGAGAACCTCGTCCGGCGGTCCTCGAGCGATAACAGCACGCCGCTGCCATCGCCGAAGGAGTTGCTGGCAAGGGCGCAGCGGGAGCGGGTGCCGAGCGAGACGGAGACGCTGGGTGCGGAGAGGGTGGTAGAGGAGGAGGAGGGAGAGGAGGGGGAGGAAGCGATGCTTCTATCGCCAGCGGAAAGTGACGTTGAGGATGGGGAAGGAGGCGAGGGGGAGATATTGGTGCCGGCGTGGTCGCCGGCTGAGCGGCCGGTGGCTGCGGTTGTGTTGCCTGTGAGGTCGTCGGCACCGCCTCCGGTGCTGAGGGGAGCAGAAGAGGAAGAGGAACCGCGGCGGCAGGGTCAGCAGCAGCAGGTGTCGCTGTCCCCGCCGCCGCCGCCACCGCCGCTACCTCAGCAAGATGATTGCGCGCCATTGCCGCTGGGAAATAACGCCTCAACTCCGCCACAGGCGGCGTCCGAAGCATCGAAGTCGGCAGAGCCGGACAGCAAGCCTATAGATGCGGTTGAACCAGAAGTTCGAATCGTATACAAGGTGGTCAAATCTCGACAGCCTCGGCCGCACTGGAGATTGTGGCCGGTGAAAAATCGCAAAGGTTTCACTTGGAAAAGCCTGCGCGAGTTTTTGGAAGAGGTGCCCAAGTCGGGGCAGGAAATTGATAGGATCGGCCACGTGGATTTAACATTCTCGACGGATGAGGCTTTGTTCGGAGCTACGCTGGAGGTTGATGACGAAGAGTCATTTGGGCAACTGAGCGGGGATCTTACAGAGGCTATCGAGAGGTGTGTGGAACGGAGGCGTAGTTCTGGAGGGGTTTCATCTGTTGTTAAGGCGGAGGTGGAGATCGAGCTGATAAATGCATGAGGCGGGGACGTATGCCAGTGGAAATGATGAGATCGAGAAGCTCTCTAAAAGGTAAGTATCCTTCCGGTTGAAATTTCTCCGTTGCACTTTACAACCACTCTTGAAAATTGAATATTAAAGAATCTGCTTTTCCGCATTGCATCCATTGGAAACTCTTCAAGACGATTGCAATAATACTCCATGTGATGGAAGAGATCTTCCCTACAACATGTGGGCGTTGTATATACAAGAAACGTAGGCAAAGGTGGTAGAAACACTATACTTAGGACTGCTAATTCTGACCAATCATTTAGTTATGGCTTGCGCTAGTTGGGGGGCATAATGAGCACGATACTATCATTCCTCGAAGACATTTCAAGTCGGGTGGACTGGCCAATCATGCTCCTCGAAATTTGTCGTCTTCCCTCCAATCGGGTGCCTCCCAACACGCAGCATGAGTATTCTTGACAACGACTTTCAGCTACGCGCTTCGCTAAAATCTCCGACTAACAAACGCAGCTAAACTCTCGTGTTTATAAGCATACAGCCCCTAGAAAACGAATATCTTTCATTTGCATCATAGAGGAACGCAGCAAGCCTTACAAAGATCCATTGAGAACAGAATGAGACATCTTCACCTTCGCTTCCACTAGCACCACATTAATGTCTTGTGCGTCGTACAGATAACGTCGATCCCCTAAGGCAAAGGCCTATAGCCTAACAACCTTTCATTGTTCCTCCCAAAAGTTTCATCGAATGGTCATCAGCGGCCCTTCTGGTAACGCTTGAAATGCTACAAAGCCCTGATTGCCTCCGATAGCGGTAACAAATGTACCAACACGGGAAAAGATTCTGTTGGAGGTGGCAGTAGCGCCTGGCGCGTGGCACCGTAGCTTAGTCATCGGGCCGTATATCTGGGCTTCTTCGCACCCACGGCCTTCATACACAAACAAATCCGCCATCAGATTCTTATGCCCGAATGGAGATGATGGTCGCACTCTCGCATGAATAGCTCTTGGAGGGGTTAGACCTGGAAATATGTTACGAAAGCCTGCGCTTAGCCTATGAAAGTCCTCCTTTAATCAACATGCAATAATGCAAGCAAACACCATTTAGCTTCCTTTGCTGAGCCTTAGATTCACCAAGTCTTAAACAGCAGCATCAAAACACAGACATCATCATTTTCTGGAAGTATTCTACCCAAACCCGTACGAGACCATGAACACCTCCAGCTCCAGACCAACGTGCACCAGAATTTCTTTTTTTTTTCTGGCCAGGAGACAGTCAGAACTCTGCCTCTAGACGCGTATCCCTTTCTGATTTAAAGCTCGAGGAGGAAAGGAAAAGCGGCAAAGTCTGTTGAACATTCAAGAGGAAGAAAAGTTTGAAGATAACAAAGCGGAGTCCGCTGCTCCATCAAAGATTTCCCATCCACTCAGCACGAATGGCCGTGCATGTGCCATTCAAACATGGCCCAGTGACCTTGTGCACCGCACACAAAGTCAGCGACCACGGCATGTATACGCTTAAGCAATGGAGATTAGCCGCAAAAGAAAAGCACACCCTACTTCTGTTCTCTAGCACCAAGCACCGCACACGACGAACGAGCAGTTCACTCAGACTAGCCCATCTCTGCCGGCCGGCGTTGTCCTGCGAGCAGAAGCCTCCCCACTTTCTGGGACGGCAGCCGTGATACAAAACTTCTGTCCTCGTTAGCAGCTCCTCGGAGATAAGAAGTAGAGGCCCCGAAAAAAGAAGCCCCAGATCTATGCCTCAACAGCAGCAGCAGCACACCATCTCAAGCAAGAAAAATATAAAAACTCTTCCATGGAATCGAAAAAAATCTTCCATCTACCTCAACATTCCCACTTTTATGACAAACTCACAAAAGGCTAGGGGAAAAAAAACAAAAAAAAGCCGCTTCCCTTTCATCCATCCCCCCCAAAGCTCGACGCCCTAACCCTCCTTTGATTCTCCGCCCCCTGCTGCACCGTCCTCCTATTATTATTCCCCCCACCGACCCCCCCACCGCCAGGCCCCCCACTCGCACCGTTCCCATTTCCTTGAACCAAATCCAACGGCTTCCTCCTCCTCACGAGCTGATATCCGCGATCCAGCTCGACCTCGATCGCGCAGCGCACTTTCAGCGCGCCGACGGCGGGCCAGACGCTGCGCTCGCCGCGCAGAACCCAGTACTCGACGCTCTCCCTCGTCGGGTTTTCCAGCAGCCGCCAAAAGTCCCTGACTGTCAGTTCGGGCACGAGGGTCAGGCTGGCGCCGGGCACGTTCTCGTCCAGCAGGAAGCGCCGGATGCCGGGCGGCAGCAGCCCCAGCGAGTCCAGCTGGTTGAGCCGGTGCTGCACCTCCAGCACGACGAGCCGCAGGATGGGCATGCTGAAGCGCCACTTACCGTCCTGGCGGGGGTTGGGGTGGTGCAGGTCCGAGCGGAGGAAGGGGGCGAGGTACGGGCGGGCTTGGGAGACGATGAAGTGGTTGACGTTGAAGAGCTCGGCGATGCGGTTGAGTGGTGACTCGCGGTCCGAGTAGCTGGCGTGCGTCCAGGGGCGGAAGGTGGCTTCTTGGGCCGAGGCCCAGGGGACGATTTGCCCGTTTTCGTCTTTGCAGTAGAGGACGACGGGGTGGGCGGCTGTGGAGGAAGAGGCATTGGAGGCGATGGCGGCGGACCAGATGAGCTGTGGAGGGGAATGTTAGCTTGGGGTCGGGGGTCCTGGAGGGAGTGGGCTACTTACGACGTTCGGGGCTGTGAGGTAGTTTAGGAGGTTCGGCACTCCGCCGCTGGTTGTCGACACGGTGATGTTCAGCACCCTCTTCGTCTTCGCGTAAGCTTCCTCAAATGTCAGATCCCCCACATTCGCCCGCACACATTCCTCCAAAGCCCGCGCATCCAGCAGGTAGCCCTCCCGTATCAAGCGGATGATGCGTCTGAGAAGTGTTGGACCCCACCAGCTGCCTTCCTGGAGGTAGACATCCCAGACATCCTGCTGATCCTGATCCTCTTTTTTCTTCGCAAAGGCAGTCAAATCAATGCCCTCACCGGTCATGAACTCCAGGATTTCATCTTCGGTATGGACTCCCACCAGCGCCGCTATCAGGGCGCCCGTAGCCGTTCCAGCAATAATGCGAGGCAACAAACCTCGCAGATGGAGAGCCTTGACCACACCCAGGTGGCACAGACCAAAGATGGCGCCTCCCTGAAGCACCAACGCAGACCTTCCAAACGCCTGCCTTGTATCATGCAGCACGTCGAGCTTCGCCTGGTTCGTCAAGCCGGAATCGTGGCCGGGCGACGACGGATAGGTGGTGACATACTCGATCGCGAGCGCGACCTGGGTGATGTAATCCTCGATGAGGAGCTTGGTGCCGGCATAAGCGCGGCTGAAGAGGCGCGGGGCGGTGATGTTGCCCAGATTCCTGACAAGGCCGGAGCGAAGCAGGTTCACGAGGCCCAGGATGTCGTCGTCCTCGCGGACCTCGATGATGGCCTGGAGGCGCTCGTAGATGAGGCGGTAGTCGTAGTACTTACTCGTGGGGTTCTGGCGCCTGCAACACGATAAGCTTCCGGGAGGCGGGTGCGGGGCGGGGACAGGATTACCAGAGGTCGTAGCCCAGCACCTCGTCAAGCTGATACGCGGACGCCTCCCATTCCTCGAAGATGCGCGCGTCGGCGAGCGTCTCGAGCAGGGCGTCACGCGGCGACTTCTTCCTCCACCAGGCATACAGGCGCTTCACGACATTAGCCATGCCCCGCGGCAGGCGCGACGACGGGGGAACAAAGCAACAAAGGCACGAGCGGGCGGGCGGAAGGCAGAGGACGACGCACCAGCTGCCAGAAGAAAGCGACCTCGAGCACGACGCGGAAGACGGACTTGAGGAGGCGGAAGAGAGCAGTGTGGGGGTGCGGCTGCGGGTGCGGGTGCGGCTGCTGCGGCGGGAGCTGGTGCTGCTGCTGCTTGGGCTGCAGGTGGTGGTGCAGCTGCGACATGGCCAACGACGTGGACTGACTTGCTACTTGGGAGCTGCGGATCCGGCCATTAGCCGGTCGTCGGACGCGCTGCGCGTGCCTCAGGCCGGGCTGGGTCGGGCGGAGGGCTGAAACATCGGCTGATGGCGGCGGGCGAACACGTTGTCGGGTGTGATAGCACGAATGCTCCGAGGTGAAAGTGGTGAGAGACCGCCCAACGGGCGCCGTCGTCACTTTCACATGCCAAACGAAATGAGCGCGGGGATGTTGAGTCGCGCGGCTGCCGATCAGGGGAGGAGCTGGAACAACAATCGCCCGCCCGTCGCGCATGCCGAATCGGGGCACGCTGTCCGGTTTGCCCAAAGGGGTAATGGAATGGGCAGACGTTCGACCTTGATTCACCTCTGCCGCGTCCGACGCCCTGCAGCATTGCTATCCCGCTTGGGGCAATCGGTGACACGCAGCCCGCTCAGGCGACCACCTTGCCGCAGCGTGGCGTTCTGCCGGCCATAGCTTTACAACTGGTCGATGGCCCGAAGGGACATCCGCACTGCTCGTTACAATATCAAAACAGGTCCCTCAGTATCCTCGCAAGTTCGTCATCGTGCCCGAATACACTGCTCACAATCTCGGCCCCAGCCTGAGGCCCGCCTTCTCCCCCACTGGCCGATATCAGATACCCATTCTGCGGCGCGAAACCGGTGCTGGCCGAGAATCCGCCCGCTGCCTCGAAGAGACTCGTCAGATCGTTGGCCATGCCGTTCGGACTCTCACTAGCACCACCGTTGACGTTGCCGCCAGCACTGGCCCCTTGGCCTTGTCCGTTGGCGTTACGGTTTCCGTTGCTTCCGAAGAGGAAGTTCTCGTCCACCTGGTGTCCAGCCAAGCCAGCCATGGCCACCGCAGCCGATGAATGTGCGTCTGAGGCATCGACCGTGGCCATGACTTGGTTGCTGCCGCGAAGATTGAGGCCAAGCTTGGGCCCAACTTCCTTGAGCGTCTTGATCGTCCGCCAGAGACGCTTGCTGACGTACGAGTTGGCCGACAGGCTGCGCACCAGGTCGAGGGCCATGTAGAACTCGTCTCTGCAGCATTCGCTGAAGTGAGCGGGGGCGTGGGAAACAGCGAGCAAGAGAACAGCAAGAGCCGAGATGAGGAAGTAATTGAACATGACCTGGTGGCTCCGATAGATGTCCGTTGTTTGGTTGGTGTGCGTTAAAACGTTGATCGTGTCTTTCGCTACATCTACGACTGTCTGTGCCGCCGTCAAGTCTTCCAGGATCGATGACGTCGTATGCAAGACGGGTCGGTAGATGAGTATTCGCATTTGGTTGGCGCGCAGGTATAACAAGATGCGGAAACGGTGTATGCTGCGGGTGACTGGTTGCTGGTCCTGAGGATTGCTCGACGACGGATGCATGTACTTTAGTGCCGGCGGAATAGAGCGATGCCATTGGATGACCTGGTAGTCAAGGTAGCCGATTTCCTCTTTGCTGATTGGCGCGTTGTCGCTATTTGCCACCGACTTCCACACCCGGGATCCGATGTTGCTGTATGTGACCATGCAGTTCAAGTACGGAGTCGAGTCATCCTGAGCAACGAGTCAGCTGAGTTCCAATGCAAGATCCAAGAGCTTCGGAACTCACCGGCTTTGGCACATTTGGGTCAATGTCGGTGTCTTCAAAAGCGAATGGCATGCCCGTGCCAAATGACCACCTTCGATCAAGGACATATACCGACCAGAATAGCCTGATCGCTGCAGCCCGCTCCTCATCGTCGGAGAATATTGTGCCGTATGTTTCGCGACGATGAAGGCCAAGCTCCATACACAGTCGGGCTGCAAGTCCAATGATTCGCCAAGCTGTATCCTCTTCATCCCGATGGAAATGATACATGGCCTTGGCGAGTCAGCAACAGAAACTCCCATACGCAAGGACAGACTTACGCTGATAGTCAGCATCTTGATTCCCCGTGGGTTGATCGGTGCCAGCAGCACAGCCTCGATATTAGCCCGAATGCTTTGAAACATGGCCGTCCCCAGCTCGCTCTTTCCGCTTCCTTCCAAAACCAACGCGGTCGCCAGCACAAGCTTGAGAATGATGGTCTGATCATCACTGATAGAGTCGGCGCCCGGAAAGGAAACCTCGACCAGTCTCGTCCGATGCGCGGCCTCCATAAAGGTGTACAGCAAGGTCGCGTGGCGGATGGTGGATTCGATTTCCAGCACAGGGTACATCAGACCCATCTCTTCATTCCAGACATGACACAGCCTGATAGCTTCATCCTTGTTGATGGCCCACATTGGGTCTTTCGTGGTATGGAGTACGGGCTTGGCGGAATGTGTGCTCGGGGGTGGAGCCATGGGCGGCAGACGAGGGCTCTCAAGCGGGGTGGCATCCTGGGTCAAGGCGCCATCCTCGCCACTATCGTCCGTCGCCGTGATACCCATCGACTGCAGGTTGGTTTTCGCGACGCCAAGGTTGAAGGCGTTGCTGGTCGGGCCGTGGAAGCGGGGGTGCTTTGCGGGTTGCTGCTGCTTGGGGCGGCCGTTGGGGGCGGCGCCCTGGGCGGAGGACTGCGAGATGGAGACGGAGCGCGCATACTGGTTGTCGGGGAAGGGCGAGGTGGAGCTGCCCAGGACGTTGGCGTCGACGTGGTTGCGGAGGCTGTTCAGGTTGTTGAAGAGCGTGTCGACCTGGTCCTGCAGCGCCTGGATGTGCGCATCCATGCGCTTGAACTCCCTGGCAGCGGGTCAGTCACAGCTGCGGAGCGTCGGGTGGGCGGCGCACTCGGAGTCCTTGAAGTTGTTGCAGCAGTTGGGCGCGTACAGGCACTCCAGCTGGAGGTTGCCGCAGCGCTGGCACGGCGTCTGGCCATTGCACTTGATCTTGCGCCTGGGGCGGCGTCAGCGCGATCGCAGGCGTCAAACCGGGGGCGGCGCACCTCTTGCACTCGTTGCAGGCGATGGAGATGTAGCGGTTCCGTTTGGCCCGCTGCTGGGGCGCCTGCGCGTCGGTTCCGTCGGGATTCTTCCGCTTGCTGCCCGCCTGCGCGTCGAGAGCAGAGCCCTCGAGAGGCGGGCTAGCGCTAGCGCCGCCGTTCACGCTCATGCTGGGCCGTGCTGGGGAGGTGCGAGAGCGAAAGCGGCCGCTGGGCGCGAGAGACGTCGCGGTGGGAGCGCGCGCCGAGCGGTGGCCGTGTGCTGTGGCTGCGGCGGTGCATCGCGTCGATCCGGCGTGGGGAAAGCGGAGGTCCTCCGCCTTCGACTCCCCCTCACCGCCGTCCGCCGCCACCCGACACCAGCTGCCCCGCTAGCGTCTGCCGGCCATCATGTTCGTAGAGGGCAATATCACTCGGCTCCTGCTGCTGCCCCATGGCGACTTCCCCTTGTTTCCACCAGCCTTACGTCTCACCGGATCCTGGAGATTTTTGCCTGCTGACGGCGTATGGTTGCAGGCCTCAATCCCACTTCTGCGTTGAGGAGTCCAGAAAGGAAACTTATCTACAATGGTCTTATATTAGTCTCCCAATCCGTCCGAGCATCTCCTGTTCCTTTCTATCACCTTTCCAGTCGCCTAGTTCCCTGATGCTGTCTTCTCTTGAATTTTAACCTCGAGAATCCTCTAAAGAACTAACGGACAAAGAGCGTCTCTCACTTCTCTGGAGCTCACCGGAGTTTGCTAACTACAACCCGGGCCAGAGACTGAATTCCTGCGCGCAAATCCGCAATCCCGAGGCCCCGCTGGCGTGCCTTCAACCCTCCAACAAGAAGCGCCACAAAGGTAAGCAGGCGAAGACCTCCACGCAGGTACAGCTTCAAGAGCCCTTTGCGCGTGTACCTGATATCCCAGTCGGCATACTTCGGAAACATGCATCTCAGCGTGAACCAAAGCTGCGTGTACCTGTATTTTCATGTCAGCCACATGAAGGAGCGAGCAAGCCACCACACTTACGGATAAGTTGTTGAGTTCCACCCCGTCTCCTTCAAGAAGTACCAGCTGTTGCAACCTCCACTGCTCCACACCGTCTGCTTCAGATCTCTCTGAAGCTCGCTCGTATACTCAACCTCAGCCTCCTTCTTCACCTCGACCGTCTTCACATCCCCGCGCAGAATCGGCCCAACGAACTTGAGCGCATAGTTCACCATGTTCTCCGTCGCCAGGATGACCGAGCTGTGGCCGGTCGCCGTGTTCGGGCCAAATATGACGAAGAAGTTCGGGAAGCCATCCATGGCAGTGCCCTGATAGGCCTGGGGTCCTCCGCGCTCCTCCATCACCTCGACAAGGTCCTTACCATCACGGCCGACAACATGCAACGGGTGCAGCCACTTGGTGACATCGAAACCATTCGCAAGGATGATAGCATCCGCCGGAACAGTCCTCTGGTCCTCCGGCGACGCCTTCTCATCCGCAGCCACGGTGGTCGGATACGTGCGTCCCGGGCCCAGGGTGACGCTGTTCTCCTGCACGGCAGTCAGGGGCTGGGTCGTGAGCTCGATCCTGGCATCCCTCAGACCCGGGAACCAGGTCGCGTCGAAGATGCGGCGCTTGCAGCCAACGCCGTAGTCCGGGGTGAGAATCTCGTGATACTTCTCAGGAACGGTCTCCTTCATCCAGCGCAGCAAGCCCGCCTCCACCCTCTTCCGCTCACGCTCGTTCCACGCCCCGTTCTTGAACAGCCGGAAGTCGTACTCGGCGAGCACGGCGACCATGTTGCGCAGGCAGAAGTTGAAGCCCGGGACGTGGGTCAGCAGCGTGGGACCCCACCTCTCCCAGAAAGCCTCGCCGCCCGGCGGAGGCATCCTGGGGACAACCCACGGCGGCGACCGCATCACCTGCGTCACCGACTTGGCGCCGTACTTCTCCGTCAGCTGGGGCACGAATTGGGCAGCACTGCAGCCCGTCCCCACAACCACGACGTCCTTGCCCTCCAAATCGACGCCATAATCCCATCTCGCGGAATGGAAGATGGGCCCCCGGAACTCGTCCCTCCCCGGGATCTCCTCCGGCCACCCTCTCGGCTCGACGAGCCCTCCAACCGCGCTCAGCACCACCTTCGCCTTGACGATCTCCTTGCCGCAGTACACGCTGCTCTCGCCCTTCTCCCTCAGCAGCTTCTCCCGATCCTTCACGCTCAGGTCTCCGACCCCGGGCACCATGTGCCACAGCTCCACCTCCCACAGCCCCTCCTCCTCGCGCCACCGACACCCCTTCACATCCGTATTCAACTGCACCTTATCTTCAATCCTATACCGCGCGCACACGCCCTGCAGATACCGCACGATCTCCGGGCCGCTGGGGAAGAACTTGGACCAGCGGGTGTTGGGCGCGAAGGAGAAGGAGTAGAAGACGGCGGGCACGTCGCAGGCCACGCCGGGGTAGCGGTTGATCCACCAGGTGCCGCCGACGCCGCTCTGGCGGTCGAAGATGCGGAACTGGTCGAAGCCGTGCAGCGTGTCTTTCAGGCGGCAGCCGGCGGCAATGCCGGATTCGCCGGCGCCGATGATGACGACGGGGTAGTAGGTGTAGGCATTGGGGCTGTAGCCGTTGACGCGGTGGATGACCTTTTCGTCGCGCATGGCGCCGAGTGGTGTCGAAATTGTTTTCTTTTTTTTTCTACTCTTCGCTTGTACGCTGGAGTTCAAGAGAGTTTCATAGAGAGAAGGGGGATAAAGAAAATGAAGCTCGTAACACTCTATCTGGATGAGCAGAGTCGCACAAGTCCAGAGGGAAAAAGAGGAAACGGGAGAAAGCGATCCGCAACCGCCATCAAAGTGACATCGTTAAGTACATCTGACGTGACGTACTCCCGCACCCGAGGTGCATGGAAGAATCTCGTCCCCCCCGCGCGAGCACAGCCGAACAGACCTAGGCAGCACTAACACAACGCACGTGAGGAGCAAGCAAGCAAGCAAGCAAGCGCGGGGTCGGGAGAGAGGCCAGCACGCCAGGCACCCGCCGCGCGGCGCTGGCGCGCCCATTCTGCATCCCTCCTCCAACGACACCACGCACGCACCGCGCCCGGAAGCAGAACCCCCCCCCTGGCCGCATCCCGCGCCTCCCGAGAAGCGGGGTTCCAGGGCCCATCATGTTTGATTTTCCGACGCGAGACGAGGGCCAACAACGGGAAAGAAGGCAAAAACAGTGCTGGTGCGGCACAAGAAGGATTAGCCCCCCACCCCCAGGCCAGGCAGGCTACCTAGCGGGGCGAGTGGCGTCTGCTGAGGCTGGGGCTGCCTGACGGAAGGAAGGAAGGAGTCGAGCTTGTAGTACGACGGCGAACTAGTGCTAGTGCCCAGCCTAGCGCCGCATGTGGTGGAAATGCGGAGGTGCGTAAGTACGTAGGAGTTTGGAAACGAGGCGTCGTTGCCCCGCTACCGAACCAAACAGAAGAAACGCTCACCATCCCACATCCCTCTTCCTTGTGCTTCAACCCTTCCTTCCTCCCACGTTTCCCCCGTTTTCCCTGCTTAGTCGGTTCTCGGAACGTAGATCCTAGCGCCGTCGCGCGACCCAGAAAAAGGAAATGCTCCTGGACGGAGCGGACGCCCGCCCGCCGATCCGCCGCGACCGAGGTAGGCAATACGCGGTACAGTAGCGCATGTGCTTATTTCGCGGGGGAAAAAATAAAAAGGTTGTGCTCTAATTTTGGCTCACGGCACGTCGAGAGACAGACACCTTGAAGCAAGCAGGTTGGTGCTACGTAGGACGGCGGATTCTGGGGCTTGCTGTGCTGCACCTTTCGACAAGACATCCCGATCTCGCTCGCAGCGGCGTACTTAGATTATTTCGAAACATTGATTATTGACGCCCTGCCTGGCCCGCATGCAAGGGAGGCGCGTGCGGCAGGCGGGCGGGCGGGCGCGGATGATCTCCATTGTCTATCGGCCGGCCAGCCAGCCAGCCAAGCTGCGTGTCAGCAAGCGGGTGGGTGGTGGTCAGAGAAACCTACCACCTTTCGGATTTATCAATGTCTTTCAGCTAGCATCGGATTGGAATGCGTGAACAGCTTCCAGGGCGCAAACAGGGAAGCGGGCTGCCTTCCCGTTTCAGGTTGCTCTGCGCGAACCCAAATCCTGCTGCGCGCCCCGGGCGATTCTGGCGATGCTGCTTAGTTCCGCGCGGCTAAGGTCCCACCCAGCAACAGCCAATGCCATTCTGTTTGTCCGCGCCCATCGTCGAGGCAACGCTGCAGCGGTGAAGAACGAACCCCAGTCCGTCGCGGGCAACCGCTTCACGTGGGATGCAGCACGGCAGGCTCAAAGTGACTTCTCGGACGCAGTGCCTCTGCTCTATGTTTATTGAGGCATACCTATATATGCTGTTCCGACCATAACCCGCGCGCGTGCAAAACTCTGATAGCCAAACCCCTCGCACTGCTGTTTCCCACAACGACAAAAACCGCCCGGGCCCTCATTACCGTCCACAGACCAGGCTGGTGCTCTAATCCCACCGCCATCCACGTGGAATCCTAGAAAATACGCTTTCCCCAACAAGCGAAAACTGCCGACTCGCGTGCTTGCTGCTTTCGCGTGTGCCCGCTGCAACTGACAAATATGCATGTAACCCGCTGCTGCTGCCCTCTGATATCCTGGAGGCCGGAGCCTTCCAGGACTGGCCGCTCACACCGCACAAAACCCGGCCGGCAAGCCTGTCCGCACCACTCATCATTACCGTGTCCAAATTGCCGCGGCGGGGAAACGAGGCACCCATATGTGACAAGGATACAAAACAGAAAGGCAAAAATAAGGCAAACAACCCAAGCGCACGCCCATGCTTTTTTGTGCGTTTACCCGACGAAGTAATGGACCATACCACGACCAGCAGCTGAAGCCTTCCAAGGGGTCAATGTTTGAGGGGCTCCAGTCGGAACATGATGCTGAGAATCGAAGGCTTTGCCGGAAGCTAGCAAGAACACTCACACATACAAGACGAGGAAATGGAAAGAATCAAAAGCCTATGCCTTGCAGAAACTGTGCCGCAAACTGGGAGACTCGCTCAAATGCTGCAGAAGAGAAAAAGGAAAGAAACCCCAAAAAAAGAAACCAATAAAGAGAATAAGTACACAAGCACTCGCTTCTTTGCCGCTGAAGACCGTAATGACTTGAACAGAGAGGACGTGGTAGATAATGCGGGCATACATAACCGCTGCTGCCCGCTCTCACCAGGAAAGAATCTAAACAAGTCAAGGAAATAATGTGGGAAACCGGCGTAGCTCTCTTAACCCCGTCTCCAGCCTTTGTGGGGGAGTAGTAATAGGGATGGATGAGTCTACAAGGGTGAGGATGGATGCAGTCCATACTTGAGTTTCTCTTCGTCCCCATTTTGTGTGCTTCCACGCGTTTCAACCGGTATTCCGTGGCCATCAAAATCTACATGACCGTCATTAACTTCATCTGCTGCGTCGTGGTGACCAATTCAGGGTCTTTCGTGTCAAACGTTGTTTCGGAAAGGGCCATTCGTGAACGGGGACGGTTTCGACGTGAAGAAGGAGATTCGTCGGGCAGATCGGTGTTGAACATGTGACTGAAGGATGAATCGCCACCGGTAGGGGTGTGCATTGGACTCGAGTAAAGCCGTTCGGTTTCGCGCAAGGCGTCTTTAACTTTGCGCATAAGACCGTTGACGTAGGGAACGATGTGTTTAAGGGTAGCGGTATCGAAGGGAACTTTCTTAGCGGGGGTCATGTATTGAGGAGAAAATGGATCGGCTGTGCTTCTGCGTTTTTGGAGAGCCTCGATGACTGATCTCGCAACGGCTTCCGAGTTTTTGCGCGGACGAGTCACCAGTGTAGGCTGTGGCGTATCCTGAGGGGTTCTGGGTGCTGGAGAAGGACTGCTGAAGATATCGTCGGCAGACGTCAAGATTGACTTTCGCCTTGACTTGGTTCCGGCTGATAGAGCTGGCGAGGCACCGTTGCTTATGCTCTCTCTCGTGGCTTGAAGTATCGAACGGCCTCTAGCGCGACCGGACAGTGGCGTGGTGTTTGGGGCCTCGTCGAAAGCATCGGCGTCAAAGCCAGGCGACGATGGAGGTGAAAGACGTGGAACAAGCGGAGGCTCATCTACTTCCTGATCCGCCAAATCAATCATTGCATCCACCTCCTGCCACATGTTCGTGTAAGGGCCATCCAACATATTGAGGTTTGCAGCTCGAGCCCGAAGATCTTTCAGCTCTTCAATCAACAATCCCCACTCTCGAAGCAACCCGATATTGGCAAGCACGTTGGTCTGCTGCTCCCTGATACTTTTCGGAACGAACATGGTCGATGGACTGTCCGGTTTGCCAGCATTAGCCACGCCTAGCCCATCGTCGCAGCCGCTGAAGTCGAAATCGTCATTCCAGTCCTCAGTAACGCCTTTGCTGCCCACACCCCAGGTGCCAAACTTATTGGTGATCATCGGATCTCTTTTACCGGCGATGTCTGGTACTACCGGAACACTCTGACTGCGTGCATGAAGGCCAGAAGGGGCACGGCGACCGACAGAACGGCTTCCCCTCCCATTGGCATCTTTCTTTCCGTGGACGGTGTTTGGCCGAGGTGGGGTCCGATTGCCTGCACTTCGGTCAGCGACAGCGGGCTCAGACCAGTCGAAGATGCTGCTCCTTGCGTCGCGGTCATGCGTGTCCGTAGAAAGTCGTGGCGCCGTACTTATCGAGACTGGGCTGGAGTTGGAGCCAATGATGATGGGATTGCTGCGCTTGAGAGCCAAAGAAGTAGCGTATTGCATGTTTGGCGTCCTATCACTGCTAATCTCCCACAAATCGTCGCTGTCGTCTCCAAATGACCAGCGTCCATCATCACCATCATCTGCACTGTTGTCCCATTCGAGAGTACCCAGGCTTAGTGGCTTGGGTGGCGACGAAGGAATGTCGGGCGAGAAGCGAGAGGTGTCACGGGCAGCAGGAGTCGGCGATCCTCCGTTGCCGTGACCTCGGTCGGGTACGATGGAACGGACGGGCGTGGAGAAATTGCTCTCCTCTTCCTGGATTATCGAATGCTTGTCCAGTTCGGGGAAAGCGCCCTTGGGCAAGAGATCTCGTAAAGGTGAGACCTTATGCTTCAAGGGAGGTGGTGATTCGTCGAAGATGGTTTCGATGGTCGGCCCGCGGGCACCTGACGAAGCCCTAGTGCCTCTGGTGCGCATTGAGTCGAAGACGGTGTCGCTCTGGAAATCCGTATCAGATTCCTCGCCAGATCCGATGCGCGCTTCGTTGTCGGAGCCGACAAGGGTCGAAGCTTGTTCGGACGGGGTGATAGAGTAGCGGGAAGGCCGAATTGGCGCGGAGGAGGGCGACGCAGGGCGATGACTGACAGGTCGGGCGCTCGGCGGCGTATAACCATGCTGCGAGGGCACGCGAGAAGGGACGTGATTGGAGGTATTGCTCAGGGACACGGTGCGTGACTCGAACACATGCGAGGATGAAGGGCGGCTCGATTCGAAACTGACGTCGGCAATGTCGCCGTTGTGGCTGCTGTGCGAAGAATAGATCTCGCGTGGTGAGTCGATGGGGCCGCTCGTGCTTCTGCGCCCCGGCGGCAGGTCTGCGTCGCCGTTGGTCATTGCGCCCGAGCCATCGCGGGTCGAGGCGGTGGTTGCTGTGGAGAGGCGCCGGCTCGCGGTGCGAACAAATCTGTCGGCGGACAGGCGGCGCCGCTGGTGCGGTTTCCGTGACAGCGGAACAGACCCGAGGATGTCACTAATGGAGAAGGAGCGCCTTGTATGATCCTCTGCTTGGCCTGTTTCGGGTGATGCAAGTGCCTCTGCGGGGGTTTCAGAAATAGACGTGGGGCTCAATGGCTCAAAGTCAACAAATGCCGGACTTTGCGGACGACTCCGAGCATCATCGCTGTCGCCGGTCTGACTGGACGAGTCTTCCATTTCGAGAGTTGGAGCCGTGACCGTGTTGGCGAGAACAAGGGTGGGGTGGTGCTTCTCGCTTGGGACTATCCGCGGTATAACCTTCGGATCGTTGGACAAACCTCGCCGTTTGACTGCGGTCCCCTTGGCCGTGAAGTACTGCCTCCAGCGGACCTCCGGCTCGTACTCGTGGGGGCGAGTGGCGGCTAAGGTCTCAATGCGACCCGGCGCAAGGTCCATGAACGCGGGCCGCGAGCCCAGCGTCTTGGAGCGCTGGTGGCTCGTCGCCGGCCGGCGCAGCGTCGGGCGCGAAGAGCTGGACGGGCGCGGCTCTGGGCCTCCGGGATGGCGGACAGACGTCGACCGCTTGACGAGCTTGTTTGGCGGCAGCGGCGGCGGCGGCGCGCTCCCTGCGATCATGGGCGCGTTGGAGCCGTCCAGCGAGAAGGCCATGGATCCGTTCGAGTACGACAGCGACGGCGACGCGGGGCTTGCGGTGGTGCGTGTTGAGCTCTGCGAGACGGACACAATCGAGAGGCGCTTCACCCACGACGGACGCGCCCTGGTGCTGTCTCGGCCGTCAACACCACCGGCGCTCTGCTCCGCGCCCTGCTCCATGCCCGACAACCTCTTCGCGCCGTCGTCGGCCGGGCGCAGCCGCGGGCTCACGCTCTCCATGGTCATTCTTCGCGGGCGTCGCATTGGCGCGGGCTCATTGTTTGGGCGCGTCTCGAATGCGCCGTCCAGCGGGGGAGACGCGAGCGGCGGCGGCGGCGCGGCGACAGACGTGTACGGCCGCGGAGGCAGCGGCCGCTCAGTCGCGCGCTCGAAGCTCGCAGGCAGCCTGGGCCTGGCGAACGGCGGAGCTGGTCTCTGGGGCTCAGGGCGGCCAAGAGCCAGGCCGGCGGTGGACACGCCAACAACAGTGGCGGAAGCGCACAGCTGCATCACGAGAACGAGTCAGCCATTGATTGATGGTCGGCGTGAGACGGAGGTTCACGCAGGGCGAATAGAGAGGCGCGCGCGGGCAAAGCAATATGGTCGCAGCATTCAAGGGGAGCTACCGTGGGTACTGTTTTCATGCTTCCGGGTTACTCAGCCCGCCTCCAGCTGCAAGGCACAAGAGAAAGGAGACTCGTGACGGCGTGGGTCGTGGTCATTATGGCATGGCGGAGGGCGAGGGCAGCATGGAGGAAGCCGCAGCGGAGCGCAGCAGTTCAGAAGCGAGCGGCGGGTGGAGACGCTGTCATACGGAGCGACAGCTGCGCTGGCCGGGACGAGAGGTCCACGGGCTATAGGTGCCTGGGACTGATAGAGTGGGCGCGCCGGGAGGATCGACAGCGACAGCTTCGATGGCACGGATGGGTCCCCTCGCAAGCGAGCGCGCGCGACGCTAAGAGGGCGCCTGGGGACCGGGATGCTCAAGGTTCAGGTGGAATGTCAACATGGCTCCTGCGCCGCTGCGCTGTTGTAGCATGGCCGTGCCCGCCGCGTTACACGGCACGCCGCCCACGCTGCTGCCGGAGCCGCCCTCGCGATGGCTGCGGCGGCCAGGGACGGCGGGCTGCCCCTCGCAGACGCAGACCCTGCGCACGCACCCGCCTGGGACGGCCAACCGTGGTAGCAGCGCGGCAGTGAGCATTGCGATGTCGCCGCCCAGCCAGCCGCGGCGCTCCAATGCCGTGTCAGACGGCGGGTGGCAGGCAGACCCGGTCTGGGGGTCGCCCGCGCACCGCAGGGCGCTCACCGGCCTGCTCAGCTGCGCGCCGCCGCCCAATCGCGCGCTGCCGCTCGCCCTGAAGATCCGGGCGCGCCCAACGACGACAGCAGCACGTCAGCGCCGAGCAGCACGGCGGCTGGACGCGCCCGCACGCGCGCGCTGCCATGCGGCGGGCCTGGCCTGCGGCACAGCATGTAACGAGTGCCAGAAGCGCCCGCCCACCGCAGCCCTCAGCCGCCGGCCTGCGTCGAGCCGGGCCATCCCAGCGACAGATCCATGAGATAGCTCGCCAGATATGGCGCGCGGCGCCTTGCTTTGCGTGCATGGCCCGCGCGGATCTGGGCGCCGCCGGCGGCGGCCCACTGTGAGGGAGGTGCCGCAGCGCATCCCCGATCGGAGGCGGGCTTCGAGAAGAAAGCACAATGGCTGCGTGAGAACGACGTAATTTCCGCCCGCCAGCGCAAGGAGCGCGTGTTGCTGTGGCTGCAGCCAATCGCCGCCGCCGCCGCTAGCCGGTCGGCGACACGATCCGCCGCAGCACCAGAACGACGACGCCACAGCGACGACTCCTGCTCAATTTGCCTCGATCCCGGCCTTGACGCAACCTTCTCCGCACGCCCGCGCAATGGAGGCTGAAATCCGTGCTCAGATCCCTCACATCGATCCCGTGCTGTCCGAGTACAGCGCGGGCTATCTCCACCATGCAGCAAACTCTTTCCAGCCCGACGCCGACCCGAGCGCGCCCTCGCCGCTGTCTGAGGCTGCCGCCACCATCACCGCGCTGCTCGTCTCCGCGTCAGGTGACTACTCCGGCCAGAACGAAGCCACCATCCAGAATCTCGTCGACAAGTTCGTCGGCAAGCTGAGCAGCGGCGTCGATGGCGAGCGCCGCCAGATGGCCCCCTCGGCCAAGAAGCTGGACCAAGCCATCCATGTGGGCTCGCAGCGCAACATCTCGTCCACGCTCGGCCTCGCCTCCGGCGCCGTCGATCTGGAGTCGGCCAACGCCCGGCGCGTCGAGTCCAAGGTTGACCGCAAGAAGCTCGAGAAGGCCGAGCGCAAGATCCGCGCCAAGCAGGAGAAGAAGGAGATGAGATTCGTCGAGTACGAGGCCTCTCGTCTGCTCAACCAGCCCGACGAGACCCAGTCGTATGAAGAATTTTTCATGAAGGTCAACCCGCTGCAGCTGGGCTCCGAGTCAAGCCAGAAGAGCAAGGACATCAAGGTTGACGGCATCGACGTGTCCATCACCGGCAAGAGGATCCTCACTGATACCAACCTGACTCTGGCGTACGGCCGCCGTTACGGTCTGGTCGGTCAGAACGGTATCGGTAAATCCACGCTTCTTCGAGCGCTTAGTCGCAGAGAGGTTGCAATCCCTACGCACATCTCGATTCTTCACGTGGAGCAAGAGGTAAATATTGTGTCGTCATCTGCCACTCATCATCTACCGACACTGACTTCGTTTTGTAGATTAGTGGTGATGATACACCAGCTTTGCAAGCCGTCCTGGATGCGGACGTCTGGCGAAAGCATCTTTTGAAGGAGCAGGAGGTAAGAAGGGCTTCGTCGCTTTCGTGACGGCTTCACTGACTTTATTGCAGAAAATCACAAAGGAGCTGGTAGAGCTGGAAGAAAAGAGGTCTGCCATGGCAGACACATCGGCAGATGCCGCCAAGCTAGACAAGCAGCGCGAGGGTCTCGACATTACGCTGAGTGACATCCATTCAAAGCTTGCGGAAATGGAGTCGGACAAAGCGGAATCTCGCGCCGCCAGTATTCTGGCCGGTCTAGGCTTCTCTCCTGAACGTCAGCAATACGCAACGAAAACCTTCTCGGGAGGTTGGCGAATGAGGCTAGCCCTCGCGCGAGCCCTGTTCTGCGAGCCTGATTTGCTACTTCTCGACGGTAAGCCTGGGAATGTCGAGTCAAGAAGACTTTCCGCTGACACGTAGCAGAACCTTCCAACATGTTGGATGTTCCGTCGATCACGTTCTTGTCAAACTATCTGCAGACTTACCCTAGCACCGTCCTTGTGGTTTCCCACGACAGGGCCTTCCTGAACGAGGTTGCCACGGATATTATCCATCAGCATTCCGAGCGCCTGGACTACTACAAGGGTGCCAATTTCGGTAAGGAACCCCTGTGGTAGGCTCAATCTGAAACAAGGACTAACCTTCTGTCCAGACTCGTTCTACGCGACGAAAGAGGAAAGACGGAAGACTGCCAAGCGCGAGTATGAGAAGCAAATGGCTGAGAGGGCCCATCTCCAAGGTACGAAACGCGATCTGCGCCTCAATCCGCTAGTGTGCTAACTGCATTTGACCAATTGCAGCCTTTATTGATAAGTTTCGGTACAACGCGGCCAAGTCGTCTGAGGCCCAGTCCAGGATCAAGAAGCTGGAAAAGATGCCCGTGCTTGAGGCTCCCGAAAGCGAGTACACGGTGCACTTCAAGTTCCCGGAGGTTGAGAAGCTATCCCCGCCGATCATCCAGATGAGCGGCGTGAGCTTCGGATACAGCGCTGACAAGCCCCTCCTTTCCAACGTCGACCTTGACGTGCAATTGGACTCTCGGATTGGTATTGTTGGGCCTAACGGAGCGGGTAAGACGACGGCGCTTAAGCTGCTCATCGGCGCGCTGCAGCCGACGAAGGGCCTAATCTCTCAGAACCCGCGTCTCCGTGTTGGTTTCTTCGCCCAGCACCACGTTGACGGCTTGGACCTCAACATGAGCGCTGTGGGCTTCATGGCGCAGAAGTTTCCGGGTAGGACGGACGAGGAGTACCGCCGGCATCTCGGCGCGTTCGGCATCACCGGCATGACCGGCTTGCAAAAGATGGAGTTGCTTTCGGGAGGCCAGAAATCGCGCGTAGCGTTCGCGTGCATCTCGCTGCAGAACCCGCACATCCTGGTGCTGGACGAGCCGTCCAACCACCTCGATATCGAGGCTATGGATGCGCTGTCGACGGCGCTGCAGGAGTTCCAGGGCGGCGTGCTGATGGTCAGTCACGACGTCACGATGCTGCAGAACGTGTGCACGTCGCTGTGGGTGTGCGACCACGGCACGATCGAGCACTTCGACGGGACGGTCAACGACTACAAGAAGCGGATTGCGGCTCAGGCCAACGAGGCGGGTGTTGTGCAGAAGCACTAGCGCGGCGGGCGGACGGGTGGAGCTGGTGGTGTGCGACGGCGGGCCAGAACGTGTAGACGACAATGCACTGGCGGTGACGGCGCGATGCATGAAACGCAGCGCTCGGCGAAGGTGATGATAGATACTCGGTAGCAGAAAGCGGCCGACAAGGAGCCGGTGCGCGATGCACAACGGCTCATTTGCGCGGGCGGCCGCACAGATGCGGCGGTAATAACGGCTCGGCGGCGTGCGTGCGGCTCGCGCAGCGCAGCAGGGCCGGCCAGGGTCGGCGCGGGCAGGGCGCTGGCTGGAGGCTCACGCGGCTGCGGTCAGCGGTCGCAATGCCTGGCTCGCGGGCGGATTATTCAGGCTAGACAGCGGAAGCCAAGATCTCCTCCCGACCTCCACGCCCTGGCTGCACCGCTCCCGCCGTCCTCGATGCGCCCGTCCCGCGCTCGCACCGCTGAGAGTCGAAGCCTGCGCGCGCCTGATGCTCCGCTGTCTCTGACTGCCGCCTGACGCTCCGTGGCCGGCCTGCGCGCTTGCTCAATTGCTCTGGCGCAGGGGCATCCAGCACCGCTAATCTCCAATCTCCACATCACCACTGCTCGCCAGCTCCCGCCCGCCGCCTGCGACCCGTCGTCACCTTGTCGCAATCACCGCGCCCGCGAAGCGGTTCGTCCGTGTCTGTCACTCCTTTGAACTCCCCACTGCACGGCGGCTGTTTGCGCGCCCCCGACAAGCGCCGCGAGTCGCCCGATCACCACGACCCGTCTCTCGCTGCCACGACGGCCGACTCTCCATATCCCCCTCCCTTTTCCTCGCTCTACTTCCCGCCCCAGGCCCCGCCCGACGACGACCCCGACAAGCCCCAGGACGCTGAGAGCGACCCCGACAACGACGCCCCGCCCGCCTTCGCCCCCGCCCCGCCCTTCGAGGAGCCCTCTTCGTCCGCCGCCGCTGCCGCCGTTGCCGAGACCAAGGCCGCGCTCCCTGGCGACACCAAGGACGGCAGCAGCTCCAGCAAGGACATCGACGACGGCGAGCCTCCTCCACCCTACAGCGAAGGCTCCAGCCCGCTCGAGTCCTTTACCTACGTCATGGCGACTGCAGGAGGTCCCGCGAGCATCATCACCCAGGTCTCTCAGGGCGGAGGCCCGCCGATCAACACGCTGGGAGGTCAGTCCGCCCGCGCCCTGCCCGCGCCCACAAGCGCTTCCCCGCTAACCTCCTCTCCAGGCGGATCGGATGAGAACATCACGCTCGAGCTTCGGTACGCTGCGCCGCCCAATCACGCGATCCCTGCTTGCGCGCCTCGCTAACATTCGCGAACGATCCAGAGGCGTCCGCTTCACGCTGTCGAGAGACGAGCTCTTGACCCTGCCCGAGTTCGTACTGCTATCGCTGTTCCCCAACGGCCTGCTCCCTGACGGGCACATGAACTCGTACCCCGACGGGGATGTATACCCAGTAGACGTCAGTAGTCCCGGCGCCACGACTGCCGCTCCTGTCCCGCCCTCTGCCGATGCGCCTGGCGCCGCCCAGCCCGTCGCGCAGATATGCCCTTCGCTCAAAGCTGAAGCCATAAGAGCCCGCCTCGCCTCCCCTTCATTGTACCTTTCTGACATATTTTATCCGTCGCAGTACGACCCCCACTCCCTGCAGTACATGCTCGACTTCTTCCGCCATGTTGCACAAACCATACCCACCTCTCCGCCCTCACCGTCCACCCTCGTCGGCGATCACCCGGCCGAGGCTGTGCCCATCGAGCCGATGCATGGCTCGGCGCGCGACATGTTGCAGGACCGCGCAGGGATCATCGTGCTACGGGAGGACCTGGACTTCTACGCGATTCCCCCGAGGAGAGACATCGAGCAGGAGGAGATGATGCAGGTCAAGCGGGCCGCAGGCAAGGCGCTGCTCAAGCAAGACGGCATCTTCTCCGGGTTGAGGAAAAGCGAGGAGCCGGGCACGACGGAGCAACACCTTATCGAGATGCTGACAGCCGGGTAAGCCGCACACACCGCTTGTTCCCCTTTCGCAGCGCTTCTTTGTCCCACACTTTTGGCCCCACATCCGTCTAGATCTGCATACGAGGGAGAGAGCACGAGCTGACTGGTTAAACAGCGGTTTCAACCACGACGATCGCTGGGGCCACCGTGCAGGCGAGCCGAACAAGGCCGTCATCTGCAGCATAGCGCTAGCGCGGCTACGGACCGATATCAAGGGCAACGACCTAAACAGCAATGCCGTCGGCATGGCCCAGAAGCTGCTGCTGTTCTGGCGCAAGCCCGCGCGCCGCTGTTGGTGGGAGGGCGTTGAGCTCGACAACGTCGAGGGCGTGGAAGGGAAGCTCAAGGTGTGGATCCGCAGAGTCTGGACGTTGGAGATGGTAAGTCAATGTCTTGCTACGTTGCAGACCCTGTGGCGGCTACTCCCTTCTGCAACGTGCGCGCAGCTTTGTCTCGGGAGCACGCAGCAAGGGCGCTCCAAGACGTAACGTTCCTTGCTGACCACGGCTGTTTATAGAGCGTCATCGGTCTGCGCTAATCAGCAGATTCATCGCACATGGTCGTGCGGCCTTTGCCTGACCTGCGACATCTCTTCTCTCCCCTTACTCGAATGTTTAGAATCCAGCGCTTAACACGGCACCACCAAAACACGGCATCCACACCCACCCAAAAACGCCCCCCACCCGACACATCGGCCCCATGGAACCGACCCAATCCATGACCTCACTGCGGTTTTTAATTTTTTTTCCCACACAAATCCTTTTTTGTTGTCCCTTTTCTGTGAGGGAAAAAGCCGGATAGCAACACACTCCCCACACACACACACACACACAATTAGTAGTACGAGCGGGCGACAGAGACGTGATACCTCAATTTTTGTTTTTTGATATTTTCTTGCTTTTCTGCTGCTGCTGCTGCTGTTTCTCACCCTCCCCCTCCCCCTCCAACGACAACAGCGCACCTAGGCGGTAATCTAGCATAACCAGTCCCGTTGTTTTTTAACCCCTGTGCTTTCTGCTACTGCTGCTTTTTCTCGTGTCTCCCTTGTCGTCATTGGTAGATGGGGCGGTGATGAGCGAGCGAGCGAGCGTGCGTGCGTGCGTGCGTGCGTGCGTGCGTGCGCTCTGGAGTATTGGGAGGTGGAGTGGTGGCGGTAGTTTTTATTTTTATTTTTTAGTTGCCTCGTTGTCGTTCGGAGCAGGAGAAGGGGTCGAGGAGTAGTGGGTGGGCTCTTTTTCCTTTTTCTTTGGTTTGTTTGTTTTTCGCTGTTGCTGGGTGAGAGGGAGGGTGATTGGGGGGGAGAGAGAGAGAATTAGTGTTAGTGGTGACGATAGCAGTGGTAGTAGTATTAGTAGTAGAAGGCGGAGACGGACGCTGATGGCGAAATTGCTGGTGCAGGAGGGAGGGGAGAGGGGAACGGAATGGAATGGGAGGGAGGGAGGGAGGGAGGAGAGCAAAGCGGTGGGAGTAGTAGAAGAAGTTGAGAATGTTTTGAGTTGTTGCAGCGGAGGGGGTTGGTAGCAGTGAAGTGGTACATAGTGTACACAGTAGACCACAGGGAATTCGATAATGTAACTTGGCTCGGACGGAGGTTGTGTTTCGTTTGTGTGTGTGTTCGTTGTGGTTGCGGTTGAGGTCCTGGTGGTTTGCTTTTGGAGTCGGTGGAAGATGGATGTCTTCGGTTGGATTTTTTGTGGGGAAATATATGAGGCAATGGGAGAGAAGAGGGTATGAGGGGGTGGATAGTAGGTGTTTGGGTAAGAGTCGTGAGGGTGCAAAAGGAGATGGTGATGATGACGGTGAGCGAGGGAGAGGCAAAAAAGGACAAAAGAACTACCGCAGCTTTGCTGCGGCAGACAAACCAGGCGAACTGATTTACTTTTGTGGGTGAATCATGGCTGCCTTTGCTCACACCTTTGGTGCTACTGGTAGCTGGAAAGGTCTTTTCTCAATTTATTTGTTTGTGGGGGTTTTTTTTTGCTAGTATCTTATCTTTTTTGACACTGCTGGTAGGGCGAGTTTGGAATGAGATTCGAACTCTATGCCTTTCTAGCAGTCTTGAAGCCTATGACGTCGATCAAGTGTTAGCAGTTCTTTTTAGTTTAATCGTTGTACATTACCATTAGGTTAAGATGTTCGGTGTGCTAGTGGGATGGAAAATCGATATGGACCGTATGATTGATAAGGGTACCGACAGATAATCTTTTTTTCAGTAGCGTCGTAGCTTTGAGAGAACTCTCACTCTGGTCCTTGCTTTGACCAGTTCCTTGAGAAACAGTGACTTCAATCTTCTGACGTCTATCGTTAGTTAATTGATGTTTACGCAGAGAGCCGCCTCTGGGTATGATATTCGCAGGAAGTGTTGTGTCGGCATTGTGGAGGCTTCGAGCTACAGCAATATACAACTGTAGACACTGTCTGGGATAGGTATCAAACCCGGACTTCGAGGATGTCGGGGAGCAAGACTCGCGCTGTACGTGTTGTGTTGAAGAGGCTGGTACACTGGTCCTACTAGAGTTCCTGTGCCTGCAGCTATGTTGGTGTTTAGGCCCAGTAGCAAACCTTATGCACTGAATTATCAATGCCATTATCCCGTCACTTCCAAGCACCAGCTGTGTAGCCAAAATTTGCTCCTACAGTCTGTTCCTTTGAATACTGTAAAGTATGAGACGGCAGCAGCGAAGATGTCCGCGGCGGTCGGCAAAGGCGGTCAGGTTTGACGTCGCATTCCCCCTCTTTGACCAGTAGTGGCATGTAGGAAATGTGGAGGATTGGATTGTCTGGCATTGCCCTTGTGGAAGAGGCTGGTTAGGACGGAGTGGGGGCTCATGACAGCTGGGCGAAATCTTTTTATGTTTCCTCGCCCGAAGCGAAGACGAGGTCAGCTGCCGAAGACCTCGACTTCGAGGACAAGGGCCTTGAAGCTAGTATATTTATCGCGCCGGGGCACGCGTCATTGAAAACCGAAAATGTTGTTCAGTAAACAGCATTCCGTGGTTCCAAAAAGACCAATGAGAATGGAGCAGGAAAGGCATGTTCTCATACAAATAGAATCAGAGAGACCTCGCGTTTATCGCGGAGACTTTCGATCATAGCAGAGCGATCCAGTCACGTCCCGGGAGAGGGCTCCTGTAGGAGAGTTGAGCATGTGCAGTGCAAAACGTCTTCAGTACTGCTCGAGTCTCAAGGACTGATATATGGACCGATTCTCGTCACCTGGCTGCAACACGGAAGCCGCTCAATTGGCCTCTTTAGGCCCCAAAAGCTTCTCTAAGCTACTACGCGAAAGACTTTCAGAAGGTTCGCCGCTGTCTTTGCGCTTCTTTTATTTTAGCCAATACGGTGCGCCAGTCCAGAAGCTTGACAGGGACAGCAGAGGCAAAAACGAAGCGGCGGGGACCGACGACGCAGGACGCTTGATGGAGAGCGGTCATTTAATGAGACCGAAGTGTTCCGAGATGCAGCTGCACCTAAAGGCGCCTGGCGCCGACGGCGCCGGACACCGAGGGCATTGGACTAGGGCGAAGGAGCTCCGGCTGCAAGCGCCCAGTAGTGCAGTCGCTCCAGCCAGCTCGTGCCGGAAACAACTAAGGAAAAAGGGGAACATTCGAGCAGCGCGTCGCAGCACAGCGCTGGACGGGCGCAGCGGAGCGACGACGCGCGACGCCGCCAGAGCGCAGGCGACAAGACGACAGCTGCAGGTGCGCGAGGTCGAGTGGTCGAGAAACGCCCCGAGATAACTCTCCGACGCGCGCTCGGGGGGGCAACAAAGTTTGTCCGCGGCGGCGAGCGGCCCACGTGCGCCGAAGGCGGGTAGGGAGCTGCGCGGAATGCCGACGGTGGGGTCCTTGAAGTATCTGCGGGCGCCCAAGATTCTTTCGACCCTCCGTCCTCCAACTCCCCCACCTCCTCTCCTCCTCCACCCTGAGCTCTCCTCCGTTCTCTCCTCACCGTCTCGCCGCACATTCGCCCTCCGCCACCATGTCTGCTCCCGCCAACAAGTTCAAGGTCGCCGACATCTCGCTGGCCGCCTTTGGCCGCCGCGAGATCGAGCTCGCCGAGAATGAGATGCCCGGCCTCATGGCCACCCGCGCCAAGTACGCCGCCGACCAGCCGCTGAAGGGCGCCCGCATTGCCGGCTGTCTGCACATGAGTGCGTCGTCTCCGCCATCCCCGCCTGCTCCGCGCTAACCCGTGCCGCAGCCATCCAGACCGCCGTCCTCATCGAGACCCTCACCTCTCTGGGCGCCGAGGTCACCTGGACCTCCTGCAACATCTTCTCCACCCAGGACCACGCTGCGGCTGCCATTGCCGCCAGCGGCGTCCCCGTCTTCGCGTGGAAGGGCGAGACCGAGGAGGAGTACCAGTGGTGCCTGGAGCAGCAGCTGTTCTCCTTCAAGGACGACAAGAAGCTGAACCTGATCCTGGACGACGGCGGTGACCTGACCTCGCTCGTCCACAAGAAGTACCCCGAGATGCTGAAGGACTGCTACGGTGTCTCCGAGGAGACCACCACCGGTGTCCACCACCTGTACCGCATGCTCAAGCAGGCCGGCACCCCCAACGGCCTGCTCGTCCCCGCCATCAACGTCAACGACTCCGTCACCAAGTCCAAGTTCGACAACCTGTACGGCTGCCGTGAGTCGCTCGTCGACGGCATCAAGCGTGCCACCGATGTCATGATTGCCGGCAAGATTGCCGTCGTCGCCGGCTTCGGTGATGTCGGCAAGGGCTGCGCCCAGGCTCTCCACTCGATGGGTGCTCGCGTCATTGTCACCGAGATCGACCCCATCAACGCCCTCCAGGCCGCCGTCTCCGGCTACCAGGTCACCACCATGGAGGAGGCCGCCCCCATCGGCCAGATCTTCGTCACCACCACCGGCTGCCGTGACATCATCACCGGCAAGCACTTCGAGGTCATGAAGAACGACGCCATTGTCTGCAACATTGGCCACTTCGACATCGAGATCGACGTCGCCTGGCTCAAGGCCAACGCCGCCAGCGTCCAGACCATCAAGCCCCAGGTCGACCGCTTCCTGATGAAGAGCGGCAGGCACATCATCCTCCTCGCCGAGGGCCGTCTCGTCAACCTCGGCTGTGCCACCGGCCACTCCTCGTTCGTCATGTCCTGCTCCTTCACCAACCAGGTCCTTGCCCAGATCATGCTGTACAAGGCCGGCGACGAGGCCTTCGGCAAGAAGTACGTCGAGTTCGGCAAGACCGGCAAGCTCGACGTCGGTGTCTACGTCCTCCCCAAGATCCTCGACGAGCAGGTCGCCGCTCTGCACCTCGACCACGTCAACGTCAAGTTGACCAAGATGACCGACGCTCAGGCCGAGTACCTTGGCCTGCCCATCGAGGGCCCCTACAAGGCCGAACAGTAAGTTTCTCTTGTTAACTTCTCTTACCTCTCTCAGGTACTGACTGCCTTCACCACAGCTACCGCTACTAAGCGGCGTTCTCTTGCTTGCTCTTCAGCACCGCATGAAACTTTCAACACGTGTTATGATGGGATGATACCAAAAGCAATTGTCTTCAACGGCATTTTCACCGGGATCCGTTTCTCTCTTTCGGCGGGACACGTTTGAAATAGACGTCTTCAACATCCAAAGACGTTGGGAAAAAAAGCCCTGGGTGGTCAAAGGGTACTAAGGTAAATGGTGCAATCGGCGTTTTCTTTTCCACAACAAATACCAAGTGGCCTCTTCAACCATGGCCTGGAAGGAAAGATGGGTTATACAGAGATTTTAACTACTTGCCACAAACACCTCGCATTGGATGATGAAAGAGGGGAGGAGAGAAAAGAAATCTATTATAGGTTCGAACTAAAATAGACTCGGTTCGCGAGATCTTTGCGGACCTGAATTTATTTGCTTGACGCATTTTTTGGGTGTTTCCGATAAATCTCTTCGGGCGTGTTGGTGGCTGTGCGTGTGTTGGAGATGATGATGGTGTTGAGCTCACTTTTTACCGCCGGGCTTTGCTGACGTCACCGACTTTGCCATCTGATACGTGGATCTGACGGCAGGTACGCGTACAATCTGCAGCCAAAAAATTTTGCTGCATTAGAAGAGTAAGCCGCCGGAGTGGCGACTTGAGTTCGAATGGAGTACGCGGTCTTACTGGCCGAAAAAGTGTTGGGGTGGTTGTCAAAAATGAGAAACAAAAATCACCAGGCAAAAAAAAAATAAAGAATAAAAAACTTCCATCAGGATTTCCAGCCAAGCTGCGAACAGGTCATTCTTTCTTTGCCTGAGTGAGCTACCGAAAGAAAGAAAGAAAGCAAGAAGAAGGCAGGAAGGAAGGAAGGCCTTCCAAGCTTCTTCCATCGTTCCACAAGAGCGCAACCCCTCCATTCCAACTTTCGCGCCCTCAGCCACAGACACACATACACGCGGTCGGGGCTGGCTGGCCGGCATGGCACTGCCACAGAAGCACCTACGCGTACCTACATACATGCATGCATGCATGCGGAGGTGAAGCATTCATCCGAATGGTGGAGGAGTGGAGGAGCGCATTCCCTACCTACCTACCCCATCGGCATGAATGAACGCTCCATCCAACACGCGTACGCGCGGAGCATGAACCCCCACCCACCACCACCCTCACCGAGAGATTTGATCAAGTTGCCGAGATCCGAAATGGAGGCTGGTGGTGGTGGTGGTGTGGGGGTACCCTTCCCCGCACTCCGAAGACCCGGAAGGGAAGGGAAGGGGCGGGGAAAAAGAAGAGAGGCAGGCACGATACGTACGTAAGTGCGAAGAAGTTAAAAAAAGAACGTACCTATCTCTCCGAAACACGCGTGGCTGGTTTTGCTGCCCCCTCCCACGGCTGTTTCAGCTGGGCCGCTGAGCCACTACTTGCTGCTAGGTACTACTACTCAATCTGGTCGTGCGTGAGCAGAGGAGGGAGTCTTGGGTACAGTCAGTACGTACCCCGTACGCGTACTCCTGCTACGAGTACGTACCAACTGCTGATGTTGAGGTCAGGTTAGGGCAGGTCAGGTTGGGTTGGGTACGCGTAGGTCAGGTTAGGTTATGTTGGTTGGTGGCTGGGGGCTAGGCGGCCGCCGTTTTCGACCCAGCGTCGGAAGTCCGAACGCAGGGATGGCGATGATGATGAATGAGCGCAGCCACGCGCCATACGCCAGTTATTGAGGCTAAACCGAACAGAGCGATTCAGATAACCTTATCTCCTCCCCCGGGCGGAAGATCCCCTTTTTTTTTTCTTTGGGGTGCAAACCTCCGTGGCAGGGCCGAACCGCAAGCGAAAAGAGTAGTGGTAGATAACAACAACACAGCTTGTTTTGCGGGTTGTGACGCAAGAGGATCGGCGGGATCTTGCAGTTAAGGCTGTGCTGGAACCTTGAGCAGGGACGAGGGAGCGGGGGGGACAGAAAGTATCGTCAGAAAGGGCTGGGGTCTGCGATTTGATTTGTGTGATGCATGAGATCGGGTCGCGTCGCGGGTAGATTGGGGGCGGCACTGAATCATGGTTTGTGGGGTAGTAGGAATTGTTTGGATTGGATTATCAGGGTATCATTCCGCCTGATTAACTATCGTTGATAACTAGCTACTAGCTCTTACGCTCCAAGCGGGTGTGGAAGTGTAAAAGAGAATTAAGAGGATTTTTGGTATACCTGTTTGCGCCAGGTGCCATGCATGACTGTGTGGTGTAAAGTTCCTCCCGTTCATTAGTGTCCCGTCCCTCCCGTATCCATCGTGAAAGAATCCAATAAAGTCAAAAAGGGTGTAGCAGCAATTAGGTGCGTACAACAGAAAGCAAGAAACGAAGGGCAGAAAGCCACCCATCAGAAATTAGATGAGGGACGGGGTGGGTATCGAGGGGTGGGGTGTCGCTCCTGCTGCTCCTCCCCTTGGGTTTACAGGAAGGCAGCGAAGACGGCACCGGCACCGACGAGAGCGCCCGACGCGACCTTGACGGCGGCAGCAGCGCCGGTGGAGCTGGCAGAGGCCGAGGCGGCGGAGCCAGAGGCAGACGACGAACGGGTGCCCGAGGCCGACGAGCCGGAGCCCGAGGCAGAGGAGCCAGAGCCCGAAGCAGAGGCGGAAGCGCCAGTGGCCGAGGCCGACGAGCCAGACGAGGTGCCGGTGACAGAAACGATGACGCTGCCCGATGTGGTGCCGACGATGGTGGCCTGGCCACCGACGATGGACGTGGCGCTGCTGCCGACAGAGACGACGATGCCGGTGTTGTTGCCAATGGCAATGGTGTTCAGGCCGGAGCCGAGGGCAGGAATGGTGGCAACCTCAGGCTGCGAGGTGGCGGCAGCGGGCTGGGTGGGCTGGCCGGTGACGACGCCGAGGGAGTTGGTCATGGTCAGGAACGAGGTCGCGCCATTGGAGTAGGGCACGGTGCTGATGCTGGTGCTCGACGCAGCAGAGGTCGGCGAAGACACAGCAGACGAAGCAGCAGAGGAGGGCGAAGCAGCAGAGGAGGGAGTGCTCTGGAGAGAGGGTCAGACGAGTGGACGCGGGCGCATTGGAGGGAGAGGAGGGCTTACGCTGGTGTCCTGGGCATAGGCGGCAGCGAGCAGAGCGCTGGCGGCGTAGAGGACGGACTTCATGGTGACGGCGGAGGAGTTGGCTGGGGGGTGGGAGCGATGGATTGGACTGGCTGGAGATGCAGCGAGTGGAAGCAGGTGGAGTGGAAAAGACAGGCGGGCGCGGGGGTTTATATGCAGGGCGAAGGAAATGGCGAAGGCGGGTGTTTGGGAGCTGGGTCGACGCGTTTATTAACGAGGCCGGGCGCACGGGGCAACGATGGCGCGCGGGCGACGATTACGACCCAAGCAGGCCAGCCCGAGCCTGTCAGGAGTCCGTCCAGGCTGTGGAGGAGACGCTAGCCGCGATCCTCGCGCCTGGCGCGACGGCTGCAATTGGCCTCGAGCGCTGCTCAGCAGCATCGTCAGAAGCCGCCGCCGCGCGCACTGCAGCATTGCGCGTCCCCCGCACGCCGGCCTATGACACCAAGGCGCGGTCGAGCTCACGCGGCCGCGCTGCCGCGTCGCGCGCGCAGGCTCAGCGGCGGCCGTCGTCATGCTCGTCACCGTCGCACTGCGGAGAGGCGCCGGGGCGGGCATAGTGCTGGCGACGCGCTGATCTCGCTAGGCTGCGGGCGCCGTTGAAAGCATCGCGAGCGCCTACGGCGTGCTCGTCACACGGCGCGCGGCAAGCTTGGGTGCTTGGCCAGCCGCACACGGCTGGGTGATTACGAGCGGCGCTGACCTCCAGTCGTGGCTGCATGCCGCAGCCAGGTGCCGCCTGCCAGCGTCTCGCGATGGCTGTGCACCATCGCGTCGGTCCGTCTCGCCACCACTGCCGCAGCCGACGCCGGCGGCGGGCTGCTATTCTTAGCGGGACAGCTGTCGCCGTTGCCGTGCGCGGTGATGCGCGCGGGCGATCGGCCAAGAGGCACGATGCGCCCAGCCTGCGCGGCTCTAACGGCAGCTCGGCTGTGGCCGACGGCGTGCATGCGCCTCCATGCCAGATGGCTGCTGGCCACGCCCGCCCGAACTGGCCTGCCCTCCGCAGCCAGCATGTCATCGCTCATTTGCGCCTGCCCGCTCCATTGCATGTGTTTCACGCTGCAGGCTCTTTCCCGGCGCGACGCTGCGCCAGTCCCTGCATTCAGGCGCCCAGGGCGAATCAGCCGGCACCCAATGCCCGCCAGAGGTCGCCGCCAGAGCAGCGCAGCAGCAGCAGCAGCGCGGGAAATGAGCTGCTGACGCTGCGCTGGCCGTGTTCATGCGGTGCTGTCGCCACCCGCCAACAAACCGCCCGCCCAACAAGGGCCGTCTCCTGGCCTACGCCTGTTCGGTCGCTGCTGCGCTTCCGTGGGGCCTCATCCGCGCCGCTTCCCCGTTCCTGTCCCTGTCGCCGACCAACCCCGGCCGTTCGTTGCAGCAGGTGCCGGCGCCCCTGACTCGACGATCGGCACATCCACCGTGGCGAGCGTCGTCACTGAGCGCCCCAGCTTCTCCTGCGCCTTTGACCGCACTTCGCACCGATGGGGCTACTCTGGCGGTCAAGAGGCTGAATGCCCATCTATCTGCTTCCGTCAGATAGACCGCAACTGATTGTCTGGAAGATCGCAGCGACTCATGCCTCCCCGCAACCGCTGCGGCTCCTCCTGAGCACTGCGGCGGCCTTTTTCTTTCTTCAGACCATGCGGTGAAACAGCGTCATTTTTGCTGCCGTCCGAGTCCACTCGCCCACCCGTCCGTCGCACCGGCACGAGAAGGTGCTGCCGCCAACATTGGTACCGAGCGGGCTTTTCCCTCCTGCCAGAGGAGAGTGCCGAACATATAGCCGCGCTATAGTGGGTTCTGGTGGGTTTCGGCTGCGTTTTCCTAATGCTAAGTGTTGTGTGCTGTACATATACTATGCGTGCATGGTCCGTCCCTCGGACATGTCGAAACGGGAGGCCTCACGCCGGGTTCCCAGGTAAATGCACTCGCGGTCCGATCGGGGCCAGCTTCAACTCGGATCGCGGCCCGACGCCAACGTCGCCGCTTGGCGCTCGATGGACCGACTCTGTTTGTGTTTTATCGGAGACGTGTTGGTGCGCGGACACGTCCCGCAGAGATGAGTGGAGGGCGGGTGAGCAAACCGGATGATGCATCTCTGTCCGTCTGTTCTGTCTCATTTGCACGGGAAATACAGTCTAATCGGTGTGTTTCTGCGAGATTGCTCGGCTCAAGCATTTTCCGCACGCTGCAACTGGACATACACGAAACGAACCCCATCTTCGAACGACTTCGAAAGCCCCAGCTACGGCCCATGCAAGTACCGCCTCAACCACGCAACCGCCGCCTCCTTCGCCCTCTCCATCGCCTCCCTCTCCCCCGCCTTCTCCGGATCCCCCCTCACCAAGCACCCATGCTCCACCCCCGGAAAATGCTGCCAATCAAACGGCACGCCCTTCCTCTGCAACGCCTCAAACGCAAACCCCTTCAACTCCCTCGTAAACACCTCATCCCTCTCCGGCGCCAAAACCTGCACCGGAACACCCACCCCCTCCAAATCCCCCTCCTCCAACAAACTCGGATGCCCCACAACCACACAATCCACCAGTCCCTTCACGCCCCCCAGCCTCATCGCCGCCCACCCCCCATAACAAAACCCCACCGCCCCCACCCTCTCAAACCCCCCCTCCTCCCTCAACCACCTCGCAACCCCCTCCACCTCCCCCCACCTCACCTCCCTCCCATTCGCAGCCAAAAAACCCCCCAGATCAGGCACCTCCTCCCAAGCCCCCCGATTGATCGCCTCAGCCGGTAACACCACCCCCTCGAAGAAATCGGGCACGTACACTGTGGCGCCTACTTCGCGGGCGTAGTGGTCGGCTAATAGTCGGGTGTTTGGGTACGTCCACCCCAGGAGGTCGGGGATGAGGAGGATGGCGGTTGTGCGGGAGGTGCCGGTGACGTAGGTGGGGTGGGTGGTTGAGAGGGTGGTTGTGTGGCCGGTTGGTACGGCCGAGGTGGTGGTGCCGGTGAGGCAGCAGGTTGGGGGGGTGGACATATTTGGTTTTGGTGTTTGGTTTTTGGTGGGGAAGTGGGTGGGTGTGGTGGTGGTGGTGGTGGTAGGGGAAGAGGAGAGGCGGGTTTTTTATCTTGGTGCTGGTTGCGGGTTCTTGGTGTTGATGTGGGCGGGGCTGTCGTTGCATGTGCCCTAAGCCTAGCTGTGTGTGGGATGGGTTGCGGAGGTGCGCGGTTGCACCTGTGAGTCATATCGAGTGCAATTTACGCTACGGGGAGATGAGGCCTTCTGGCTGGACGCACTCTGCAGAGGGCATCGAGACGTAATGGTCCATCGCCCCACGTGCTCGAGTATGTGGTAATACTTCAAGGTAGTCGAATTGTGATCGGCCACCCGCTGTAGACTTGGAGGAATACTAGTGAAGGCTGACAAACTTTCGTAGGAGAGGTGTTGAGGAGTATCAGAAACGGTGGCTGTTTTGTGCTTGTGTACCCTTTTTCCCGCGGATGTCTCGCAAAGGGTGACGAATTGCAATTCGGTACTGCACCGGAAGGCTGTATACCGTCAGGTTGTTTTGCTGTGTGACTAAACCATTCGTCTGTGTAATAATCAGTCGCGTGGGCGATTGGTGCAAATCAATCGCGCGCGCAGTTTTGGCCGGACGATGTTCCACCCTGGTCTGCAAACGGTAGCAAAGCGCGAAGGCTTCAGCCTGACTTAGAGCAAGCTTCCGGTCAAGTTACTCCTGGTCTCAGACCCGGTATTCTTCGCGCCTATCGTCCGTTGACGAACACCGCACCGCTCAAATGCCACTTCCCTGTGTGGAAAGGTTCTGTCCAGTCCAGATGTATGTGGACTTCCCCGTCGGTCTTCAGGAAGCCTTCTTCACAAGCTTCAGTCCCTTGATGAGCCAATCACAGTATGCAACCGCTTTCATTATACTTTTACCTTTTGCAACCTCCAATCACATAACAACCCTCCAGGGGTTTTTAAGCAGGGTTTCCATAGTAGCTCTTCTTAAATAGCCCGCACTACACGTTATAGCCAGCCTTAGATCTTTTATATGCCTTAGGCAGAATCTTTTTCTAGTAGATATATTGAGGCCTTCGCATGCCCTTATCATCTCTCCTTAATACTGGATATCCTACTATTCGTGGCTAAATTTATGCCTTAATTTTTGCCTTACACTTCGTACACTTCGTACGCGACTAAGTCTTTTGGAATATCGCGGTTTAGTACACATGGAAGCCCTACCCAAAGACCCATGGAGGGTTGTTATGTGATATGGAAGTTGCAAAAGGTAAAAGTATAATGAATGTGGTTGTATACTGCAATTGGCTCTCTCTTGGTCTTTTGATGTAGAGGTGGATCGCTATCTCTGTCGGACGTTGCGGCGTGGTCGATGAATTCCAGATAGGTGACCTGACTTACCATCGGACTATCGCCGTTTCCCGTCATCATTGAAAACAGAAACGAGGCCAAGGCTGATCAACGTTTAAGAACAAAAGACTCTATATACGTCACACAACCGCCAACCAGTCTCTTCACTTACTCGAGAGCCAGTCAGCTACACCAATAGTTTACTACAACGCATAAATTTTTCCCGAAAATGGGATGCTGATCATTTGCAGCGCTTGTTGCCTGGTAGCACATTCGATGTCGGTTTGGTTGACTCTCGGCCGATTGCCAGCGCATAGAACTCATGCAGGCGGCCGCAGCGGACACGACATGATAGGCTGCCACGAGGCGCCTGCCCAGAGGCGCAGCAGGAATTCAGCCTTGCGCCGGACACCACATAAAACCAGGCTGCCCCGCATCCACCGCTTGTTCAGCTGCTTCTCATATCCTTTCCTGTGCGGCTACATTAACCGTTATGGAAGGCCTGGCGGCTCTTGGAATCGCCGCCAACATCTTCCAGGTTGTCGATTTCTGCACAAATGTGCTTTCAAAAGCGAATCAATACCGACAAGATGGATCGACCAAGGAACATTTCGAACTCGAACTTCTGGTGAAAGACCTTCAGAGACTGAACGACAAACTCACGACATCCATCGGAACGTCCATATCTGCTGGAAACCTTTCTGACGACTATCTGGTAGGACGGCCTCGACGCAGTGGTAAACAAAGCACTGACCCCTTAAGGACCTGAAATCGCTTGCAGATGCAAGCGCGGCCGTTGCGGAGGAGCTGCTCGGGCTCTTATCCGATTTGCGACTTGAAAGAGATTGTGGAAAATGGAAGAGCATCGCTCAGGCGTTTCGCGTAGTTTGGAAAAAGAACGAAATTGAAGCAACTGCCCAAAGGCTCGACAAGATTCGGAACGAGCTACAATTCCGTGTCTTAGTCTCAATCAAGACAGATATCGATGCCATGGCGATGCGAAACGATCCACGGCTGCAGTCATTTGACGAATCCACGAGGAAGATACTTGAGGCTATTCTCGACAACAAAATCATTGTCAAAGCGGAACTACAGGTTCAGACGCAAGATTTGAAACAGCAACTTGCCACTACAGAAGCTTTGGCAGAGCAGCGACACGCCGAAGTTCTTGCATCTATTGATTTGATACCTTCCAGACTGCAGCGGCATATAGGACCGTTGCTTTCTGGGAAGAGAGACGTGCCTAACGAAGTACTGGATTGCCTTGCATTTTCAAGCATTGACGACCGCTACGAGGATATCAGCGAAGCTCACCAGAAGACCTTTGAATGGATTTTCAACGAAGATACGGATAGTACTTTCGCCACATGGCTTCGATCTGGCACTGGCCTCTTTTGGATCTACGGCAAGGCCGGATCAGGCAAGTCAACGCTGATGAAGTTCCTCAGCCAAGATGATCGCACGAAACAAAACATCGAACACTGGGCATCCGGAGATCGACTCGTCTATGCGTCGTTCTACTTCTGGAGGAACGGAACTGATATGCAACGTTCCCACCGAGGCCTCCTGCAGTCTCTTCTGCATCAGATTTTGAAGCAGGAACCAAGATTGACTCCGGTTCTCTTCCCTCGGATGTTCAATGTACGTCCCGATTGGGAAGAATTTCCCACTTATATGGATCTCAAAAGAGCTTTCTGCCTTCTCACCTCACAACAAGAAATCCCTGTCAAGCTCGCGTTACTCATCGACGGCCTAGATGAGTTTGAAGCATTGGAAGTGGGCATGGATGATATTGCAGACCTCTTCAAGAAGACTACAATGTCAGCAAACGCTAAGGTCGTTCTATCAAGTCGGCCGTTGAGAGTTTTTGAGAAGGCATTCGACGACTGTCCTCAGCTGAAGTTGGAGGATCTGTCCAAGAGCGATATCACGACCTACGTCAACGACACTTTGAGGGAACACCCACGCCTTTCCGAATTGTCGCTTTCAACCCCTTCTTTTGCCAATGATCTCATCGAAGAGATTGTGGAGTCCGCGTCCGGCGTCTTTTTGTGGGTCAAACTGGTGGTCAGGTCACTCCTTGAGGGTCTCAGGGACTACGATACAATCCAGGATCTTCAAAGAAGGCTCCGAACGCTACCAAAAGACCTCGAAAGCTTATTCATGCATATGCTTCTCCAAATTCCAGAGGAACAGAAATATAGGTCTTCGCAAATCCTGCAGACTTTTCACGTCTCTCGAAAGATCAGGATTTATAAATCGAGTCCCTCTTTTACGTCGCTAGAACTGACAGCAATTGAGCTGTCATTTGCCCTGGAAGAAGGCACATTGGTCTCGAAGCTCTCTCTCAGTACTCTCACAGCTAAAGCCGCTCGGATGCGATTAGAGGAGACGGCAACCCGCCTCAAGGTTTGCTGTGCAGGCTTGTTGGAGCTTTCAGCGACCTCGAGAAGACCCCGCCACGACTTATTCCCGGACCCGGCCGTACAGTATCTGCACAAGTCTGTTGCAGATTTTCTGGAAAAACCAGAGGTCTGGCACCGTGTGAAGCATGCCACTCAGGGCACCAAGTTTGAGGTGCATACTGCACTCTTGGAGTCACGAGTACTCCTAATTTCTTCCATCGACTTTAACTACATTGTGGATGTCATGGGCCCTGTACGTAGGGAGGTTGCAGCACTCGCCAAAAAGATTACGTCATCGACCGGGCGAACACCAAGTGCGTTGCTCAACACGATGGACCAGGCCCTGGATGTCACTTTCAGGCGATTCATAGAGAGAAGAGACATCGGAGAGGTGCTCCGGACGAAATTTCCGGGTGTCTATGAAGAGATTCGCGAGGAAACCGGTCGCCACGATTCATCACATTATGTTTTGGACTGGAATCCAGACCGCCCTTCAAATGGGATGTTCCTCGTCTATGCTGTGATTTTCAGCATCACTCTATATGTTGAGTCACAGTTCCGGCAATATGGCAAAGAAGCAATCAAGAAACCCGGGCGACCACTGCTCCATTACGCTTTTCAGGATCATAGTGATCTGAGAGAACAATTTCGCGACCCACGCGTAGTTGAGATACTGCTACAGAACGGCGCCGATCCAAATGAGATTTACGGGGCCGGGAGTCCATGGCAAGATGCGCTCAATTTCTTCACTGATTCGCCAATCTGGAGCCTCGAAGAATTCTTATCAATCCTCAAGCTGTTGATTATAAGTGGCGCAGATCCCAATGTTGAGGTATCAAACAAATTGCCGCCTCTTAAGACTTTCCGGATATACTCAAGATACCTCCTGCACAAGGTCGGCCGAGACTCTATTGGGTTCGATAAGCAGAACATGGTAAGACAGGTTGAGGAACTAGCCACCATGCTTGAGAGACGGGGGGCCAAGGCCAAGACCCGTCGATCCCCTAAGATCGCAGGCTGCTTTAGTCTCTCCAGACAGAGCAAGTTCAAGAAAGGCAGGTTGGCTTTGTGCAAGATGAAGAGTTCGCTCTCTCTTTTTACCGGTCTTTTCACTGAATGTTGATAAGATCAGACTTTTCTTACTACAGGCGGGGAGTTTTGGGGTCATCATACTCTGAACTACGTCGCGTACTGAAAAAGTATTCGCACGCGGTTTTGAAACATTCTCGGTATTGCTGAAGAGTGTAATGCGCTTGTTTCACAGCCTTTTATGCATTAAAACACATACTTGCTCAATGAATTCAGTGTTCGAAAGAGGTCGTACAAAATGTAGGCGAAGTCCAAAACCGAAAGCTCAGCATCGACGAAAAACTCCGTAGAACGTCCTTGTATCTCCACTATAGCATTACACTGCGTCTCGCGCTACCTGCAAAGTCAGCTACGTTTCAAAACGGTGTTGCACTTTAAAAATGTCCTCCGTTGATCATTGATACTGGCTAGTTTCGCCGAGTGTTTCGAGACAAAATCGAAAACAATGCTTGTCCTTTCCAAGGTAGAGTCCTTCTGCGGTTCCTGCAAGGGATAATTTCAGCCGGGTGGATTCATTGCTGCGAAGATGATATTGGTAAGCTGCCTATTCACACCAGGATACCGCTACTGTTCATCAGCACAGATGGCACCAACGAGGATACATATGTTTAGGCTAGGAAGGGGTAAGCTTTGTGACAACGAATTGCCTTAGAAGTGTGGATAGCGCGTGGCCTGAAAGCCGGACTTTTTGCATGAGGCAGCTGCAGAAAGACAGAAGTATGTGTGAAGAGCCGACGAGATTGCAAAGGAACGGGTGCAACTCGAATTATGTGTCCTAGAGACCATGATAGAGCGCCTTAAGTATTTGTTTATAATCGTGCTTATTCTTGCGGTTCATTTTCTACTGCTGATGTGTTTCTATGTGTCCAACAGTAAGTTTGGCTAGACGCGGAGCAGCATTGTGACAACAGTTGCTCATTAAAGTAGCTAAGACTCCTTTAGCAATCGTCATCACTCACAACAGGGTTTCCATTCGTAAAGATCATCAAGCCGTTGAGGCCAGTAGAGAGAGCGCGGCTCAGTTTTGTCACGGGGTTCTACAGTTCATCTACAGGAAGGAACCTGGTTGGTTTGAAAATGCGCTGTAAGAGTGGCATGGTTGGTAGATATACTGAAAGAGTCGTTGCTTATTTTACATGTCGAATTTTGTTTTACAGAACTTAAACGCTACTTTCTCTAGAGATCCAAAAATTCCATATTTCCCTTACACCCAAAGCAACCCATTCACTCCCTACAGCCTCCCCAGCAAACCAGCCACGAACTCCCTCAACCTCCCCTCCTCCACATCCTCCTTAACCCCTAACCTCCGACACTGCACCTCGCACAACCTCCCCTTCTTCCACGCCTTCCCTAGCACCACAATAACATTATACCCAATCAAATCCGCATCCTGCAGCTTCCACCCCACGCCCAACCCGGCCCTATCATCCAACACGGCATCCAACAACCCCCCCTGCACCAACCCATCATACACCCCCTCCGCATCCGCGCCCTCGCAGCCCTTCCCCGGCACGACCACCACCTCGAACGGCGCCACGACCCTCGGCCACGCCAAGCCCTTCTCGTCGGCCAGCGCGCCCCCCACGGCCGCGATCATGCGGGATACGCCGATGCCGTGGCAGCCCATCTGCACGAGGCAGGGTTTGCCGGAGGGGGCTTGGACGGCCAGGTTGAGCGGGGCGCTGTAGCGCGTGCCGAGGTGGAAGGTGTGGCCGATTTCGACGGCGCGGTGGGCGGCGACGTGGCCGGTAGTGCAGGAGGGGCAGGGGGAGGAGGGGTGGAGGCGGCGGAGGCTGTGGGGTTTGGGTGAGGTGGTGGGGCGCAGGTAGTGGAAGGTTGTGGGGTGGGTGGGGGAGGTGTTGTGGTGTTCGAAGGAGAGGGGGGTGCGGTGGGTGTGGATGTTTTGGTCGGCGATGATGAGGCGGGTGGGTTGGGGAGAGGCGTCTGCTGAGGGGGTGGTGGAGAGAGACGCTGCCTCCCAGAGAGCTTCGGCGTTGTGTTCGATGGATGTGTCGAGCTCGGGGAAGATGGCTTTGACGGCGTGGGGGTTGATGAGTTCGGAGGTCTCTTCGACTCCGGGCGGGCGGTTGGGGTCGAGCATGGTGTGGACCTCGACTAATGTTTTCCTGTCCTTGCTGATTCCTTTCCATATGTGGATCGGGCCGGGCTTGTCAAACACGCTGTCCTTGGGTTGGGCAACCTCTTCGTTGGCAACGTAGTCGCATTCGTTGCACGCGAAGATAGTGTCCTCGCCTCTGTCAGAGATGAAGTGATATTCGTGGCTCAGGTCTCCTCCAATTGATCCCGAGTCGGCCTGTGCTACGAGGTATGGCACCTTCAACTCGGCCAGGATATTTGCGTAAGCTTTCCTGACGCTCTCGTAGGTTGCCAGGGCGTCGCTCTCCAGATGATCGAAGGTGTAAAGATCCTTCATGAGGAACTCTTTGGCACGAAGCAGGCCCTGCCTCGGGCGGAGCTCATCGCGGTACTTTCTCGAAATCTGGTACAGGCGCAGCGGCAACTCCTTGTAGCTTTTGACGGCGCCGCGAACGAGCTCGGTGATCTCTTCCTCATGCGTAGGGCCAAGCAGCAGGCCGGAGTCTTTTCTGTCCTTGAGGCGGAGCAGTTCTTTGCCGTCCAGCCTGCCCGTGCGCTGCCACAGCTCTTCAGACGAGATGGAGGAGAGAGACACCTTTGACGCGCCAATACTCCGCATGTGCTTGTCGATCAGGCGCTCAAACTTTTCTTGTACCCGGAGACCGAGCGGGAGGAAATGAAAGACGCCCGAGTGAGCTTGGCGCAAGAAGCCGGCGCGCACGAGCAGGGCGTGGGTGTCTTCGCCTTCGGCATCCTTTGGCGTGATGCCTCCGGTTGGGATCCAGAATTTAGTCAAGCGGTTGCGCTCATCAGTCTGCCCGACATCAGCAAGGGACGGTGGCCTCGCAGTAAATGGGGCGAGCCCTTACAGAGAACGAATGACCGAGCTGAAGCTTCCGAGAAGTCCACAATTGAGATGGTCTTGACGATAGAAGAGGCCGCGAAGAGACGCGCCAAAAAGACTGCACAAGCATATGGAAGGGTGGAATTCGAGAGGGAGCCTGATTTCAATGGAAAGGGTATCACAAAACCTCAGCCGGACTCACCCCCAGGCACAGTTGAGAAAGTATGAAAGACGCGACGGCGTGGACTGGAGCAGACGGCGCAGGGCGTTGGATGGTCGGTCAGATATCGCGCGTCGGCCGAGGATCAGCCGGACGCCAGCCCGAATCCAACAATTTGATGCTTCGGAAGTCCGCAAGCTCCTCCGCATCACCCGCCACTTCACGCCTCAGCCGCGCGGTCAGCAGCCAGCCAATGCTCCCAATCTTCTCCTGCGCTCTTCGCTGACGCCCGTCCAGGTCCCAACCCCCCAAAACCCGCCCACCATGCCTCCCAGAACACGGCTACCGCCGACATCACGGCCCACCACCACCACCATCCGCGTCCGCACCTACAACCACGCCGCCCGCCTGGCCCAACACCAGCAGCAGCAGCATTCACACACGCCCCCCTCCACCCGCACCTACGCCAGCCTCGCGACAGCCACGACCCCCGCCCCGCCCATCGAGCAAACCACCACCGCAACCGCGCCCATCGCGCGCCACCCCCCCACGCAGCCGCCCTCCTACAAGCCCGCCGACTTCCGCAAGTCGCAGCTCCTGCGCGCCTACGCCTCGCTGCTGCGCAGCACGCCCCTGACGGTGCTATTCCAGCACAACAACCTGCGCGCCGTCGAATGGGTCGGCATCCGACGGGAGCTGGCGAAGGCCCTGCGCAAAGTCGACGAGGAGCTAGCCGCCGCAGCGGGGGAGAGCAGCACGCACGCCGCCGCCGGAGGCATGGCGGACGCAGTCAAGATCCAGATCGTGGACGCGGGCATCTTCCGCGCAGCGCTGCGCGTCGTCGAGTTCTACGACCCGGTGCTGCGGGCGGACATTTCGGCGCAGCAGACGACGCCGGATCCCGCGAGCCCCCGGACCCAGAGCAGCAAGCAGCTGGTCGCCGACGAGCGGTTCCTGACGCACACGCTGTCGGCGCGCGCGCACGACGTGGCGGGCGATCGCAAGAAGAAGCACGAGCTCGAGGTCCTGCTGTCGGGCCCCGTCGCCGCGCTGACCTTCCCGGCCGTCTCGCCCCAGCACCTCAAGGCTGCGCTGTGCATCCTCGCCCCGCAGAACCCGGACTTCCCCGCGCCGAAGCGCAAGGCTAATCCCGATTACCACGAGCCGGCCGTGCAGACCGGGTTGCAGAAGTTGATGCTGCTGGGTGCGCGGGTCGAGGGGAAGACGTTTGACTTTGAGGGCGCGAGGTGGGTTGGTGGTATCCAGGGTGGGTTGGATGGGCTGCGGGCGCAGTTGGTGGCTATGCTGCAGGGCGTTGGGGCCCAGATCACGAATACGCTGGAGGGCGCGAGCAGGAGCCTGTACTTTACCGTGGAGAGCAGGCGGTTGGATATGGAGGAGAAGGAGAAGCCGGAGGAGAAGCCGGAGGAGGGAAAATAAACGGGTCTGCATGTATCATAGGGTTGGAACGAATGTGTATCAATTGTCTAGTTATAAAACCTGGGCGGGCGGCATATGGGGAAAGAGAGTGCGTTGCTTTCTCCAAGAACTTTGTTATCTATTCTACACGAGAGGTTCCTCGAACAGCCTAAGTTTAACAGAATATGAGAAGTGAATGAGCATCAACATATGCTATAATCTGCTCTTGCTCGCATCTAAACTTTCAACCTCTTCTCTGAGAATTTTTCTCATCTCCTCCGTCAACGCTGTCGCCTCGTCATCGTCTAAATCTTCTCTCTGACCTCGTCCAAACATAGTCCAGCTCTTATTTTTCAGCTCTGGCATCGCCGAAGGCCGGGGTATGATATGAAAATGAACATGCGGAACCACCTGGGCTGCTCGTGCGCCTGTAGGTATGGTCAGCTTGAGGGACTGTGGTTCTATGACCCAACAGCCACGCTACTGATTGCAGAAGAAGTGGGATAGAAGGTGAAAGCGGGCACAAACCATTATTTTGCACAATATTGTAGTCCGTAACGCCGGTCACCCTGGCGACGGTCTTGGCTAGAAGAGGGAGCCAGAAGCCTGCAGTCGTACATATCAGCTTCTGATTACGGCATGAGACGATTCCGAGCAGCTTGAATTGAGCAAGAACTTTGAATCTAATCAAAGTAATGATCGAAGATAAAAGAGGTCATGATAAATGACGAGTCGAACGAATAGATAATCACCTACCGACATCCCGGGCCTCCGCCCCCAGCACATCCTCCACCTTGCCTCTATGCTCTCTCGTGGTGACAAGCAAATGTCCCCGCGTCATCGGCAAGATATCCAAGAAAGCCAGCACCTGCGGCGCCGCCAACACGACGAAAGCCGCCGGCTGGACGCGCGTCGGATCGGCAGACGAAGCCGTGGGTATGCAGTTAAGCAGGGATGATGTTGCTGTTCGAAAAACCTGTTGACCGGGAGATAGACCGACTTGAGAATGTGAAGGAGATAATAGGGACGAGGGATGAGCTGGTTGCGCCGATGACGATGCCGGTGTTGAATATGTTGGATCGGCAGCAGTCACGGCGGCGCTGGGGTACGCGGCTGCGATGCTGCAGAAGGGGCAGGATTGCGGATACCGCTGTGCTATTTCTTTTGGTTCGGCCATGCTGGTCTCTCTCTCGCCTGTAGCTTTCCCTCTTTCTTCTTCTTGTTGCCCCCCTGTCACCTCTCTCCGACTATAATTATCAAGCAAGTCCGGGTACGTGTAGCTGCTCCCCGACTCACAGCCCCAGCTCTTGCTCAGCGTTGCCCCAGCTACGCAGAGAGCCAGCAACACCAACACTAGCAAGCAAGCAACGTCGGCCCCTCCGACAAGGCTGCCACTGCCCAGCACCTGCACGCCGCACGCGGCACGCGCCCCAAGTAACAACCGAGCCCCGCAGCCCGCACGCAGTCAGCGAGTCCGTCGTCAAAAGTCCCACTTCCGGACCCCCGGGCGCGCAGCAAGTGCCCACACACAACAACGCACGTCCAGCAGCGAGCGACAAACGACCCGCCCACCGCCTCAGCCGGCCAAAAGCAGCAACTCGATTCTTGACCGGTCAACCGCCGTTACCCAGGCAGCAGCAGCGGGGAGGGAAAAGGGAGGCGAGGTGAAGTAAGTACGTGTAAGGCAAAGCAAAGCAAAAATGCGTGCATCCAGGATCCCCCGTGCCCGTGCCCCCTTGAGCTTGCTTTGCTTGCGCGCAGCTCGGGGTGATGTCGGAGGAAGAAAGCGCGAAACCAAGGTACCGGGGTGCCGGGTACTGTATGTAGGTACGTGTGTGTGGGGGCGACGAGAAGCGGAAGTTTGTTTACGTGCGAGGGGGGAGGAGAGGAGCGATGGTCCGTGGGTTTCGTGGGCGCGGCGCGACGAGACGAGGGGGCGTGGTCGTGTGGCGTTCGTGACGCGGGCGTGTTGTCGTCGTGTGGTGCCTCGTGCCTCGTGCGTGCGTGTGTCGTGATCGCGGGCGCGGCGCTTGCGGCACGTCATCTTTGCCGAGGCATCGGATCGTCCGAGAAGGATTCAGTCAACATCATTCACTCATCACACCATTCCACTGCCTTCTCCCACTAAGCTCGTAGAAAAGGTTAAAAGAGCGGGAAATACACAGGAAAACCCTGGTGGAAGAGTCCTCATTTTGAGGATGCTTGGAAGCACATCCACATCCCACCAGCCAACGAAAACCAAACCTTCCTGTCGTAAGAACCATTGCCGCTCAACCCTCGGATCATCTCTAGCACACGCCGTTGCATAAGACAATCCCAAAAGGCTCCCCATTTCCATTTCCAGTAACAAAGTTTACATGATCCACAGCCAGCCAGCAAGCAATAAAAGCTCCCCAAGCAACCCTAATATCCACCCTACCCTTTTCTAGATGGAAGAAAAGGCCGCAAAGCAGAAGAAAAGTCTACCACGGGTAAACCATTGGTATGAATGACCACCGGCGTCTTGGCTTTTGGTTGCCTGCTCGCTGCTGAGATCTACCTTAGACATAGCCAGAAGGGGATTTTATCCAGAGAATAAAAAAGCAGCCGGTGTCGCGCCCCACGATTACGCCAGCACCCGCCCCCGCGTGAAGCGAATAAACAATCAATTCAAGAATCCTGCCGATCCGTATTACGCCGATGATGAATAGAGCTGACCACAATGCATGGACCTACACCCACGGGCCGTCATAAAGCCCTCGGTGTCGTGTTCGTCGAAGATCATGACCACAGAACGTGAGAAGAGAAGAAGCCGAGTCTGCAAGATCCACGCGTGCATCACGCATAAGACTTGCTGGGCTTCGCATCTTTCGACGCACCAGAAGCCTCCACGTAGTACTTCTTGGCCCATTGGCGAAGGACGATCGACGCTACGAGCCATGTCAGTACGAGTCGATGGTGCGTGTCTTCATGATTCAACTTACCCTTGAGGAACTTCTTGCTGGCATACTTCTTGAAGAAGGCCTCGTGGACGACAGGAGCCTTGAGGTAGTCGATCATGAGGTCGAACACCGGTTTAATCTCCTCCTCAGTGTAGCCAGAGTAGTGAGCAAGAACAGCATCCCACTCGCCGCGCTCGAGCACAAGACGAGCTAGGTACATGGCAGCGGCCGAAATGTGACTCGGGGGATAGGCGATGAAGCGGTGGTCTAGGCAGCTGATCTCCAAGAGATACTTGCCAAGAGTACGCGTCTGGATGTCGTAGTTGTCGGCCTTTGATATCCTACGGAGGAAGTTCATCGGGTTGGGGTAGCTCAAGTCATAGTCCAGCGCGGCAAGGACGAAGCGCTCGGCACTGAGGATCTCCTCCTCCGTGAAACCATCATCGGCAACGTGACGGAAGTTCTGAACATGGGGCGAGAGGACTTCCTCGTACTTGGACGCGATGAACATGGCGGTAACACCAACAAGCTGCAGACGGTCCAGCTGGACGATCTTACGGGACAGGAACCGATCGATGATGTTGACAGCCAGGAACAGAGTCTCGGGAAGAAGACGGAAGCGGGTATGGACCTCGAGCAGCCAGTCAACCAGGATACCACGCATCTTCCATTCCAGCTCGGACTGGTTATCCATGTAGTCGGGGTTGGCCATCGTAGCGATCTCCAGTTCCTTCAGATAGTCGAAAATCTCGCAAACGTATTCAGAAACCATCAGAGGATCATTGGCATCCTCCTCATCGAGGTCAGGAACTTGGGGGATTTGCTCGACAGCAGGGCGGTAATCTTCCTTCACCTCGGGAGCGACCTTGACAATGGCGGGCTCGGAGGGGGCCTCGACGACAGGTTCCGTCACCTTGACCTCAGTCTTCGACTTGGTGGTCTGCTTCGCAGGTGCGACATTCTCACTGGCCTCAATCTCCTCTTCCTCCTTGATCGTCTCCTTGGTAGTGGTCGTGACGCGCTTCTTGGTCGCGCCACCAACAGCACCCGAACCGCTCGCAGGACGCTTGATCGAAGAAGGCTTCTCCTTGGAACCGAGGACCGTACGCGTCGAAGTAGTCTTGGAAGCCTTCGTAACACCGGTGGGAGCGGCGGCCTGAGCAACGGCACCACGCTTGGCAGCCAACGGCTTCTTCACGTCCTTGCCCTCCTTTCCCGACTTCGCGTCGGCGGCCTCTCCCTTCGCATTCGTGACATCGCCTAGCGCGTTCCTCTTCCGCGTAACACCAGTAGTAGCAGTCGTGGTCTTCTTGGTTGCGATCTTCTTCGGCGGGTCGGCTGCAGAGGTGTCCTGCGACGACGTCAACGCGGCAGCCTTGGCACGCGTAAGACGTGTCGTTCCCGCGTTTTCATCATTCTCGTTGGTGACGGTCCGTCGGCTGGTAGGCCGCGCCTGAGGAGAAGTGTCAGTGGTGACGTGATTGTCGCGTTGGGGTTCGTGGTGATGCATCAGGTCCAGGGCCCTGGGTGTTTGTTTACGCGGCGTGTTGAGCGACTTACAGGAGGCATTGTGGCTGATTATAGCAAAGCTATTGCAATTGGGAATCTCTGGGTATCGTAGCTGGTGAAAGGCTATGCCGAAAGGCGCTAACGGACGTGCTGGTTGTTGATATGGTCTGTTTATACGGCTAACGTCAGCATTTCCGGATTCGGCCAAAAAGTCAACTGAGGCCAGGACGACGCGACGGACATGTATCGTTACGGCGGTAGAGGTATCGACGAAGATAGGTGAGGCTGGTGCAGGTTCTGCGTGCGAATGCAGGCGCATGCAGTACCTATACACGCTCCAGAGGTACCGTCGTTCTGCAGGCGTAGGGGCGGCGGGAGCGCGGGCAGGCAGAGAAAAACAGGAGCTAAAGCGCGACCGACGTGGAGCGAGGGACGGACTCGGCGGGTGCGCAGCCGTGGAGCAGTGGGAGGTGGTTGCGTTGCGGGGGCCGGCTAGCGGAGGGGAGTATTTGAGGAAGTCGCTGTGGTGGAGAGCGAGTTTGTTATGGCCTTCCTGGCTTATGTCACTAGCGCGATTTGGAGCCTGCCGCCGTGCGTGCGAGGGTCGCCAACCGGGCAACCGTAGTGCGGCAGCCCGCAGAGGCCACAGGCGAAGCGACACGCGACGAGCCACGCCTGCGAGTCGCGCGCTGCCCGATGCCGGGCACAGCGCTGGGGTGCGCGCGCGCGATTTGCGGGCGCGACGGTTACTCGCGCGACGCCAGAGACCGCGCGGGCGCCCAGAGGGCGGTCAGCAGCGCGTCCGCGACGCCGTTGCGTGATGTCTCAAAGCGGGTTACGCCGCATGCGGCTAGCGCGGATGGCAGACGGGCGCGCGATAGATTTCTCGACGGCTAGCCTACCAGCTGGCCAACGGGCAGCAAAAGCCTCCACCGCCGGCCTCATTTCTCAACATACCCCGAACGTCGTCAATGGGCCTGTAACCGCGCCAACGCCTTGTCCACCCATGCTGCAACCGCGGGCCGCCCTGCGGCGGGCAGGTCTTTCCTGCACCTGCCTCGTCAGCTCCATTCGCGCCTACGCCGCCGCGTCGGCCACCGCTCACACTACCGCTGCGAACCCCGTCAAGCCGACCGTCGCGACCCCCGATGCCCAATTCCAGACCCAGGCGCCCTCGCGGAAAACCAGCGCCATCCAATTGAAGACCTATACGCCTCGGACGCCCGGTCTGCGACACCTGAGACGGCCCGTCAACGACCACCTGTGGAAGGGCCGGCCGTACAAGCCGCTCACCTTCCCGAAGATCGGACAAGGAAAGGGAGGCAGGAACAGCACCGGCCAGGTTACTGTGAGGCATCGTGGAGGCGGCCACAAGCGCAGGATACGAACCATCGACTTCAAGCGCCGTGAGCCAGGCAAGCAGGTCGTCGAGCGCATCGAATATGACCCCAACCGGAGCTCGCACATCGCGCTCATCAAGCACCAGAAGACCGGAGCAAGAAGCTACATCATTGCTGCTGAGGGCATGAGGCCGGGCGACGTTGTCCAGAGCTTCCTGTCTGGAATTCCCGGCGATCTCCTCAAGTCCATGGGCGGCACCGTTGATCCCGGTATGCTTGCTGCGCAGACGGCCTTCCGCGGAAACTGCCTGCCCCTGCACATGGTGCCGCTTGGCACGCAGGTCTTTTGCGTGGGCTCAACGAAGAATAAGAAGGCGGTTTTCTGCCGCAGCGCTGGCACCTACGCCATCGTGGTCTCTAAGGGAGAGCCCGGTGCGAAGGTTCGGGACGTGACGGTCAAGCTTCAAAGCGGAGAGCTCAGAAGATGTGACAAAGATGCTTGCGCCACCGTTGGTGTTGCCAGCAACCAGCACCACCACTTCCGCCAGCTCGGAAAGGCTGGTAGATCGCGGTGGTTGGGAAGGAGACCCTCCGTCAGAGGTGTGGCCATGAACGCGGCCGACCACCCTCACGGCGGTGGTAGAGGAAAATCGAAGGGTAACGTCCACCCGGTCAGCCCTTGGGGAGTGCCGGTAAGTTTTGGTGTGCAGTATTCCATGTTGAATGGTAGATTTCTGACAACCGACTCAGGCCAAGAGTGGATACAAGACGCGCAACAAGAGGAACCCCAACAAGTGGTTGGTGCAGGAACGGCCGAGGAACCAAGGCAAGAGGAGATCAAAGAACAAATAGACGAAGCGGTTGTCCATGCACGTTTGATTGTACAATGTGGGCTGTATATTATTGGAAAAGCGGGACGAATGCAAGACCTGTGTCAACAAAATCAACTCTGTCAAGAAGAGTCCCTTGCACGCTCATTGGCTCGCGGAAAGGCAATAAAGACTTTGCAGGCTTGACAACCAGCAAGAATAACTACCGTTGGGAGTACCGGCCGTATTTACGTCTGTGTCTGCGTGCGTATGGGATGAAGTTAGTGAACATAACCGTACCATGGCTGCGAGACTGCCAGATCCTCTCTGCATGTCTCATTGATTCTTGAATTGATGCAGCTTTGCTTGGCCGCCCTGTTAGATTGCCGCTCCTTCCAAGCATAGAATACCAGGACAGTGCCCTGTGTGAGGAAGCGGCTACTTGATCTTTCCCATAAGTTATCGAGAGCAACCCCCACAACCGCCTTTGAAGTCCATTCCCCATCCCTCCTCCGAGCGGTGGATAATTAAGACTGCCGAGATGCAGGCTGCGTGGAGACACAACGCACGGACGCGGTGTTGAGGCTCCGCCGCGGCATGCCAAGCGTGCGACCCCGGAGTTCAGCCGGGGCCGCGAGATCGACATCCCACTTCAACCTGCCACTGCCATAGCAAAGTGCCTGTACCGGAGCTCGGTATCGCGCGCAGTGCCTTCCGCAAGCTCGAACCTCACCGAATCCTACCGGGGCCTCTGCGCGCATTAACTTGTCGCGTTTCCGGGCCATTTAGCCCCACAAGCCTCCATACCGCCCGCGAATCGGCAGCAGCCATGGACGACTTCAACAGCGAGACCGACAGCGACTACACCAGCTACTGGCGCGATTGGGTAGGTGCATTTCTCTAGGTTTCTTCGCGCTCTGTGCTTCCTCAGACCGATTTCCAACTATCCCCGTCGACGCCTGCGCCCCACCGCTCGACTCGTAAACACCCGCCGAGCCCAACCGCCGACCATGTCGTCTTCCGACGATCTCCTGGAGCCTCCGCTCCTCACGCGACTGTCTTTTGCCCGCCTCAGCAACACAAACGCGTCACGCAAACGCCTTTGCCGGAGAAGCGAGCCCACGCGGGACATACATGAGAGGATGGGTTCCGGGCGCACCAACCGCTTTGAGCGCGAAGCGCTGGAATACTCTACAGGACAGAGTCTCCCGATCCAACATCCTTCCGACGACTGCCGCTCCCCTCATACGGAGTTTGGCTTTCCCTTCTTGGGCGGGATGCCAATCATACCCGGATACCTTGGCGTCGATGGCGATTCCCCGGGCGCGAATGGGCTCTTTTGGATGAAGCGGTCTCCGACTAGCAGGGCTTGTTCTCAGTTCAAGTACTTGTCTGGGATACCTGGCTAACTCTGGTCATGACAGTTCATCTCGTCTCGCGGCAACGAATACTTCTGCGAAATCGACGAAGAATATCTTACCGACCGTTTCAACCTCACGGGCCTCAACACCGAGGTCCAGTACTACCAATATGCGCTCGATCTTGTCACAGACGTCTTCGACCTCGACTGCGATGATGAGATGCGAGAGGCGATTGAGAAGTCGGCAAGGCACCTATACGGTCTGGTGCACGCACGGTACATTGTAACGACGCGGGGTCTGGCCAAGATGGTGCGCGCAATCCGGTCTAAAGTTCTATGGAATCATTCTGACGTGAACACAGCTTGAGAAGTTCAAGAAGGCCGACTTTGGCAAATGTCCTCGCGTGATGTGCGATGCTCAACCTTTACTGCCCATGGGACAATCCGACGTCCCCAATACGTCCCCCGTCAAACTCTACTGCGCACGCTGTGAAGACCTCTACAACCCCAAGTCCTCTCGCCATGCCTCCATTGATGGCGCTTACTTTGGTACTTCCTTCCACAACATCCTCTTCCAGGTTTACCCGGCCATGTTGCCGTCCAAGTTCCAGCGCCGCTACGAACCCCGCGTTTTTGGTTTCAGGGTGCATGCCGCCGCCGCTCTGCAGCGGTGGCAAGACGAGCGTAGGGAGGACATGAAGCAGCGGCTAAGGAAGAGCGGCGTCGAGGTCGGGTTCGAGGACGAGGATGATGAGGGCGACTTGGAGGACATGGATGAGGAGGGTGAGGGCTACGAAGGCGCGCTTATGGCGAGAGATCAGCAACTGTAAACTTTACTTCCACGAACGGCTTTCGGTGCGGCGTTTGAGGTTTCCAAGAGCCTGGGCGAGGGCTCATAGGCATTTTGTCGGCGTCGTCGGGAGGACATGGTCAGGGGTGTGAGCCAAAGACGCCGGTGAAGTGCTGACGTTTGTTCAATGATACCGAGATAGCGAATGCGATAGACACGATTCTAGAGATTCGAGGACCGAAAGGAAGATACGACTGCTGAGATCACATGAAGGCGCGTTCCTAGCGTGATGTTTAGGTCTGACGTCACAGGTCGTGGGTACCCATTGTTTCGACTGGCTGAACATGGAGAAAGCCTGGAGATTCGCTAATCACGCCCTTGGTATTGTCCTCTTCATGTACTTCTCATCATGGTCTAGCTTCGAAACGGAAAACAAGCGACTGAAGAAGGCGTCTAGCTGCTCTAGAAACACAAGGATAGCCTTGCTCACGAGCCGTCTGAAGGGAATTAAAACGAGGAGCGTAACGCAAGACAAGAAAGGGCGAAGTCAATGAGGCGCACAATAGACTGCATCAAGCCACACCAAGGGAAGAAACGGTCGAACACGTCCAAGAAACAGGGGAACGAAAGCAAGAGTTCATCTCAAACAGTGCCACGGAAGAGGACGAATGGCGAGGCTCAGGATGAAGGGGCTAAGGAGGCCCAGCTGGAGCATCCGATGGTGCCTCCTGATAGATGCCCGACACCAGGCCGGATCATCAATCCTCGTCAGGATGGTGCAGAGCCAATTTTCTCGAAGTGAGATCCGAAAGAATGGCCTGTGAAAAACAAAGAATACCCAAGCCGACTCTATGGCCATTTAAACCATCTATGGAAGTTGGTAGACGATGGCGACGCATCCCAGAGGCCACCAAGGAAGAAAGGCAGATACAACGACCCGGAAAGAGAGATACGGGGGAAGGAATAACACATCAAAGATCCGAACAGACAAGACCACGCTAAACACCTTTGCTACAACTCGTTACGAAGTGGATGAAACCCAAGCCACGACCATCCAAAAAGGACTGGGCAGTGGGAAGCAGCGGACTCCGGAAGAAGAGTGAAGCCTTTCGACGGGTGGCCGAGATTTTCCTCGAGGAAGGCGCCTCACCTGAACCGGAGTCGGCCGGAGTTTTGATATCTGCCGACTTCTGGCGGGATAAGGTGTCCAAGAACCTTGGTGTGCCGTGGCACCAAGTTGGCGTTGAACAGTTCGAAGACCGGGAGAAGAGAGGGCTCCGGGAGGCGAAGAAAGGAGGACACCAAAAGTTCTCGCCCGAGCAGCATGGGCGGATGTTTGAGCTGCGTTACATGTCCTTTCTCAGGAAGAGAGCAGATGACGTCGTAGTCTAAGCCGAAGAAGACGACGCATTAGCTTGGCCATAGGCGTATGAGACATGTCACACAGAATTGACATGTCGATCGCCGTGCAGTACCGTACGGAAGCCTTGCATCCGGACGAATGATTCAGTGACTGCCTACTTCCTGTCCTTGAGAACCCCAGCAATGCTCTTGGATATGGCGACTGCCGCGTTGCTATTGGTGAATGTCCGGCTGGCGCGCTAGGATGCAGGACGCTGGACGCCTGCGAAGACGAATTTGGCCGGCGTCTGCTGATTAGCGTCTGCTCAGCCACGGTCGGCGGGGTCGGCGGGTGATGAGGCATACGCGGGAGAGCAGCCTGATAACGGCCGCCGCAGGTAGACTGCTTCCGGTTTAGTCTTGGCCGCCGAGGCGGCAGGCAGGCCGCTCATGCACGGCGACGTCTTCTGGGCCAATCGCAGGCGGCGAGCAACCAGCCCCGCGCTAGCGCAGCTGGCAGGCGCGCAAAACGTCAGCGCCCGACGTGGGGCCTGCCTGCCCATCACCGATCTTCGCTCGTCCTCCCCTCCAGCCCCTCCTTCGCAGCTGCAACTCCCCCAATCACCCCACCACCAGCCCAGCATCGCTCTCAACATGTTCAAGAAAGAGTGCGCCCGCCCCGAATGCCCGTCCCGAGTGAGGATGAAGCTGACGCGAAGCTGTCTGCAGCATTTCCGCCGGCGCGAAGACCAAGGTCAAGTCGTCCGTCCAGCGCGGCATCCGCGCCAAGGTCGCTGAGCAGTACCCGCTGCTCGAACCGCACCTCGAAACCATAATACCGAAGAAGGAGCAGCTGGATCTGGTCAAGCTGTGAGTTGCTCGCTCCCATGCCCTCGTCGTGCCCGCCCTCACACCACCGCGACTGGACGCGACGCCTCTGCCTACAGCTGACTCACACCACTGCCCTCAACCGTGGTCGGTGTGCCGGTCACTGTAGCGTGCGGATGATGACACAAGAGCACCGAAGACACGAACAGAGCTCTCTGCTGTTTCTTCTGCTCTGGCGGCTGGTGCCTTCGTGGTTCCTCCGTCAGGCTGAAGCTAACCGGGAGTTCTTCAATGCTGGCCAAAAAAAACTTGATCTAATCTGACGCACTCGCACTCAATTACGCTCAATCTCACTCCATCTCACCTCACAAGTGCATGGGCTGACCATCGTCTTCAACTATCACAGGCCCGACCGCGTCTCCCTCTACGCCCTTAACAACGTCCCTCTTTTCTACCAGCACATGGACGATCCTCTGATCCCGCACCTTTCCCTCGTCCATAAATACCCTGCTTGCTTCAAGCGAGTCCGCATCGATCGCGGCGCCATCCGCTTCGTGCTCTCGGGCGCCTCGCTCATGGCGCCTGGCCTCACCTCTCCCGGTGGCCGTCTCCCAAACTCGGGGGCTCCGAGCGACAGCGACGACGTAATACGATACGGCAGCGAGGACATACCGGCGGGGGAAGTGGTAGTCGTGGAGGCGGAGGGAAAGGACAATGCCTGCCTGGTGGGCCCTTTAAAGATGGGAACCCAGGACATGAAGTCGAAGAAGAAAGGAGTGGTGATGGACCAGGGCCATTATTTAGGGGATGGCCTGTGGAAGATGCACCTGGACTAACATCGCCCTCGTCTCCTGCCTCGACTTCTGACGACTCGTTTGAATCCATGAGCGAGGCTAGCTGGGGAGGCTGCAGCAATAGCAGTTTCGGACACGACTGCCTGATCTGCGACGGCACCTGCGAGGTAGGGGACCCGTGGGCGATGGACACGTCGTGGTGAATTTTCGGTTTACAAGGGAATTGGCTCGAACAGGATTGAGCAGGCGGAACGACACCGCCGAATTGACGCCCATGTTTGTGGTGCGTAGAGAGCATTTCCAGCAATGATCAACGATTTATTTCCTATTTCACGAAAAGTAGATAGACTTAGCCCAAAACCGCGCGTCGACGACTCCACCGACGCAGACGAATTCTATTCATTCAGCGAACTTGAAAAGACATGCACTGCCACTCTGATGTGAAGACACCGACCGCTCCGCTGCCGAGATGCTTTTTTGAATTTCGCAATTCTTTCTCCGTTTCCTGTGTGAAGCAGTGCTGCCTGTATGCAAGAAACCAGCTCACCGCGTGGTATCTCAAAGCTTCATTATCGCGGCGAATCAACCGACCAAAAGAAAATAAAGGGAAAAACTGGTTTGAGTGAATAATCAAGAACCTCGCCCGATGCTCTCCGTCTCTCTCTCTCTCTCATTCTACTGCTGGCCACCAGAGCCACGGCCCGCGCCGTTGCCTCCGGCACCGCCGGCCCCGCCAGCACCGCCGCCCATCAGGTTCCTGGCCCTAGATTGGAGGTTTTTGTCAGCACAAGGCTCTTGGTAAAAAGTACAGCTAGAAGCTAGAATGGGGAGAAAAGGGTGAGGGGGAAAAGAAGAGGGAGGAAGAGCTCACATCTCCATGATGCTCGGATCTTGCATCATCTGGCTGAAATCGGGCATACCGCCGCCCGAGCCCCTACCGCCAGCACCGCCAGCACCGCCGCCACCACCACCACCAAACTGCTCAGCCATCTCCCGCAGACGCGGGTTGCTCAGCATGTTCTGCATCATCTGCGGGTTGCTCATGACGTTCTGGGCCATCTGGCGGAGCATGGGGTTATTCATCAGCGCGCCGAAATCGGGCATGCCGCCGCCCTGTCCACCACCACCACCCCCACCACCAAGCATACTCGCCAGCGACGAGAGATCGGGCATACCGCTCGCACCAGCATCAGGCGAACGCGCAGCAGCAGCCGCACCCCCCTCCTCCTCCTCAACCCTCTTCCTCGCCGTCTCAAACCCCCGCTTCATCGCCTCACTGCCCCCATTCCCCTCCGCATCGATCCCCGCCTTATACGCCTCCATACTGCCCCTCGCATCCCCGAGCGCGAACCTCGCCAACCCCAGCCGCGACCACGCCTTCGTGTACTTCGGATCCGCCGCCGTCGCCATCTCCGCGTCCGCCCGCGCCTCCTCGTGCCTGCCCGCGCCGGAAAACGCGGCCGCGCGGTTGGACAGGAAGATCGGGTTCAGCGGGACCAGGTCGAGCGCCTGCGTGTAGAAGGAGATGGCCGTGCTGTAGTCGCGCGTCTGCATGGCGGCGTTGCCCAGGCTCTTGAGGCGCTCTGCTTCGCGCTTCTTGTTGTCGCCGTCGGGCATGCTGGTTGCTTTGTCGCCGCTGGCGGCGCTGGCGCCGGCCGTTGGCGTGCTGGGCCGCGCTTCTTTGGCGGAGCTGGGGCCCTCGGTGCTGGGCGTCGTGCGGCCTTTGAGCTTTTCGTAGACGCTGTAGATGGAGAGGAGGTTTTGGCCGCCGAGGGCGTCGGCCATGGCGGCGCTGTCCGAGGGGTCGACTTTGAAGGATTCGGCGATGCAGTTGCTGGCGATTTCGATTGAGTCGGCGTCTTCGGTGCTGAGGGTGCCGTCGGTGACGCTGGTGTTGAGGAAGTCGATGATGGCGAGCGCGAGGCGCTTTTTGGAGGGGTTGGCGGCCTGCATGGTGGTGGGTGGTGTTAGTTTGTTGCTGTTGTTGTTGCTGGGACTTGTGGGGGGGTTGCGGTGGTGGAGATGGTGGATGGTGGGGCTGGCAGGCTGAGAGGGCATTGACGCGCGCGGGGCTGGTGCTGCGGCGGCGGCTGTCTTACCATTGTGAAGACTGTGCCGGAGTTGGAGGTCGAGTATGTGGAGGTCGAGGGGGAGGGCGAGGGGAGGGTTGTGGGCGGAGGGCTGCTTGGCTGGCGCCGGTGGAAAGCTGTCGACGGACGTGGATGCAGGATCGCCCGCTCGCCGCCGCACCAGCTTCACGCTCTTGGCGCTGCACGGCATCTGCATTGATCTGCCTGGCCGCCACACAGCGCGAGCTCTGCATCATGGCATGTCAATAGCGCGTCAATTCTAGTCTCTCGTTAACAAACAGCAAGCGAATCCCAGACCCGACTCCGGACAGGAGAGGTATCTCTATCTACAAGTCCTCTAGCACCGCCGCGCCGCGCTCCGCCATCGCAACGCCGTTCTTTCGCACCCCCTCAACCGCGACCGGTCGCCTCCCCTCGCTGATCCTCAGCCCTCTCATCGCCCTCCTCATGCTCTCCAGCCGCGCCTTCTCCACAATCACCATCCGCCTCGCCAGTTCTTTGCACGCCTTGCGGCCCTGCTTGACCCTCGTCTCCTGCCATGCCGCCAGCTCTGCCGCGACTGTCTGCTGCGTGTACTTGAGCTCCTTGCCCAGCGTTTCCAGCTCTTGCACGCTCTTGTCGACCTTCTCCGCCGCGTCGCGCTGCATCCGGTGTCGAGTGTCGTCCAGCAGGCCGAGCGGCCACCGGTCGCTTCGACGCAGGGAGAGCGTGTGCCGGTCAATTGCTTTTTGAGCCTGCGCCATCGATCCTATCAGAGATCCTGGCCGCGAGAGGGCCGTGAGGATGGCTTGGACCGTCGAGCTCATGGCGTACATGTTGTAGTAGTAGCCTGTGAGCGGAGACGACTCCATTTGCGTGAGCGTCTTTACATAGCGGTCAAAAGCCGTCTTGTGCGAGTCTGGCAGGAACACGAGCGAGGAAAGGGCTGTTGACCCGAGCTGTGCTGCTTCAACGAGGTCGTTGGCCGCGGCGCGAACCTTGTTAGTGCGGCGTAGCACCGACTTCGCCGAGTGATGCAAGCTTCGGATGGAATCCCGGGCGTGTGTCACGAAGAGTTCGACTTCCCTCACGTCCAGGGTCGGCGTGTACTCCTCCTTGACTCGCTCGACGCGGTACTCCGCCTTACGCCTGCTGCGCTCAGCCAGCATATCCTGGTCAATGTCGGGCACGAGGAAGAATTCCCACACCATCTCGTGCGTCGAGAATGTTGGATGACTGAGCAGAATCTTGAGGAACCCATCAAGACGCAGTTGGATGTCTTTGAGGATCGCTCTCGATGGCTTGGAAGGAATGAGGAAAGGTGTAGGGAATCCAGTAACTGCCGGTATCCAGGACGCCGGGTTCTCCACCAAGAGCGACTTGGCAAGGTTCTCGAAGTCTGCTAGTGATCGTCGACACGTTGTAACGGTGATTGCGTTGTTGCCGTTCGGAGCGCCAGATTTGAGGACCATCCTGATCGTGCCATCTTCCACAAAGTATGAGCGCACGACCGTGGTGGTACGGCCATCGGCTCCAGCTGGATTTGAGAGGAGGACCAAGTCGTCAATTCGGTTCCGAACTTCGTCGTCTTTTGCCAGCTCAACCGCTGTTAAGCCTCTTGTGTCCTTCACATACAAGTCTACCCTGGGGTCGCCGAACAGGACTCGGACAAGATCGGTGCGTCCATATTTGCTTGCCACCATTAACGGTGTGAACTGCTTGTCGTTTGCGGCATTGGCGTCAGAGTCGCATTGGTACAGCAGCTTCAGTGCCAGATGAGGATCATTGACGATGTGAAGCAGGGTGTTCCCTTTGCCGTCTATGTGGTCGTCGAGGTGAAGTGGCTGCCCATCCCCTTGGGCTCTCGTTGCCGCGGATACCGCAGCCTCAACCATCCATCGGTACTCCTGGTGGTCGTATGACCTGCAAAGCGCAAAAAGGGGTGTTTGGCCATTCTTATCCTTTAGTTTCCAAGGAACCAAATGGCCGATTCTGGGTATTAGCAGGGGCTGATCAAAAAGGTAATGTGCCGCACATCTGCCCTGGGAATCTTGCCGGGCAATGTATTCGGCCACGATCTGCTCGGTCTCTGCGCGCTCCGTGATATACTCCAAGAGCAAGGATATCACGCCGGTATTCGTCTGCTGTATTGCTGCGCTTAAGAGCGTGGTGCCGTCATTGTTGCAGTCGGAGAGAACCACGTCTAAAGGATAGAACTCCTCTAAGCTCAGGAGATATCTGAGGACTTTTTCTTGCCCGTTCTCCACCGCGATCATCAGTACCGATTGACCAGTCTGATTCTGCGTGTGGACAAGCTTTTCGATGGAGGTATCTCCTTCAGGACCACTGGTTGTCGAGATGACTGTATCGCTCCGCGAAAGGAATGATATCGCGGACGAGCTTGAGTTACTGCGTGACTGCATTGACACACGCTTCTTAACCTTTGGCCGTTCCTCCGGAGGTGGAGTTTGAGCTCGTTGGAAGGGGAAGACGTGGGTTAATCCAAGTTCAGATTCTGTCTCGTTGTCAACGGCCCGCGCAGGACCGCGTCCATAACCCATCCAGTCATCCACGCTAGGGCCATGTAAAGACTTGTTTTGTAGTTCGGACCATGTCGTTTCAACGTGCGGGACTGTACCTTCTGCAGCAGCTTCTGGGACATCATCCATGGAGGCGTCAACGGAGAACTTCCGCCCAGGTTCCAGGATGCTCCTAATTCCCGCGACATCCCCATTCTTAGCAGCCTGCCAAAGCTGTTTGTTCCTCTTGCTTGCTTTACGCAGACCGTGGGAGTCTCTGGCAAGGTAGCTCAAAACAGCCTCGAATGTGCTGAGAGCATAGCCCATCTCTCCGCTCTCGACATCGTCAATGAAGATGAAGTGCCGCATGTACGATAACCGGGCTTGGAGGTGGCGAACAGAGGAGCGTATAACAACGACAAGTAACAGAGATACCAGCGTATCGGCGTTTATGGTGAGCATGGCGTCCTGCTTTTCAGAATGAGAATCCGACGACGACCCGGTTTGCGGCGGTGTGTCTTTGGCTGATTCGGGCATGGTGACTAGTTTCTGGGTGGCGAGTAGAATGTCCAGCATTTCTTGGGGACTTGTAGCCGTTCCCATTTTCTTGAAAATCTCAACGCCCTTCGCTAAGCGTGCGGCAAGCTCGAGTTTGCCCTGCTGTCCATTCTCAATGGGTATGCCGACTTGCGAGATATCGAGGTCTTGCATCTGCCGGACGCGAGCCTCGAGCTCGAGATCGTCGAAGCGCCTGACCGTGCATATTCTGGGGAAAAGGATTGTCTCGTGGGCTTGCTCGCAGATGTACCGTTCAATCATACGCTCAACAATCGGACCCGTCAAATCGGTTGTTGCGCCCAGATTTGACAACTGTTGCTTGTCGACCATCTGAAAAAGATCGATCGCTGCGGTGACGGCTGTCTCCAGAGAGCGTCGCATTATGTCCTCCTCATCGTAGATCTCTAGCGTAGAGGGTATCTTCGTACTGCCGTTTGACAAGCTACTGTGTAGCGAGAGGGGCAAGGAAATCCCTGAAGAAATGGAACTGCGTCGACTGGAGATACTGGCAGGTTTTGATGTTGGGACTGGAGGGAGCGGTTTTTCGAACTCCTTGCCGAACTCTTTGAACAAACGATCCAGGCCCGGTTGCATTTGCCTTGCAATCATGGGGAACAGATTCAACAGCTCTTGGAACGACTTCACTTCCTTCTTCCGCGGCATGGACGAAGTAGCGGAATTTGAAGCGCTGGGAGGGTCGGCCACCGGGGGCTTTGGCGGAGGAATGGGAGAGGCAGGTATTATGGGGATCGATTCGTAGACGCCGATCAGCGGCCGCGAGATGTAGTACACGAGCCATGGTTGGGCGTCGAAACTGTCCGGGTAATAAATGATGTCGTTCAAGAGCTGCGCTTGGTTGAGAGATTTGAAGCCTACAAACGTCAGCGCGCAGTCTGAGCATCAGATGCGCCTCAACAACGGACCTTTATTACTGTAAACGAAGGTGTCCTTGATTATCACCGTACGTCCATTTGCGGTGGTGTACTGCTTCGCCTTCCCCCTACTCTCGCGGAAGGACGTATCTTTGCCATTGGCGCCTGGCGGGATGCCGCCGGGGATGCGAAGGACATGGCTGGCAAGGAACTCCTCGGAGCCGGATAGGTCGGCGTATAGCGCGTGGCTTTCGCGGTCCCTCGAGTTGAGGAGGGCTTCGGTGGTGGGGACCAGGAGAACCTGCGGCCGAGAGTCAGCAATGGAGCAGTTGGGCGCGGGGCCAAGGGCGGCGGCGTACGTGGTGTTGCGCGGGGGAGCACTGGCCCGGGAGAGTGCTGCGGAAGAAGGCGCGCAGAAATGGGTTTAGAGGTTGCATCCAATCGACATCGAATGCTCGCTGGGAAGATTTCAAGGAGCAAGGCGCATCAGCCCTTGCATGCGAGGGCACCGGTCGAGCCGGTCCGGGAGGCCTGAATCACCAAGGCGCGCGCTGGTCGATGGCTGGCAGGCTGTACAACGCGGGATGGCGAGACGGCGAGAGCGGCGGCGGACGCGAGCGAGAGGGTTGAGCGCAATGGATCGCGGGAGGCGGAGAGAAGGCCAGGCGCATGGAAGTGCTGGGCGGGCGGCGCGGGGCGTTGGGCGACGAGCAGACGGGAGTCGTGGGCGTGCAGGCAGCAGGGTGCGGGCTGTTCAGGAGCAGCGGAGGAGTCGATACGGGCTGCTGGCTTGTGACGAAGCTTGCCATGGAGCCCGGCGCGCATCTTGGAGCTTGGTCTCACCCGAAGCCGCTAGCGTCCGCTTGCCGTCTAGTGGCATTTCTCTCCGCCCGTCTTCTCCGCTCTTCTCGTCCTCTCCGCCGCGCCCTCCTGCCTGCTCCCCTGCGTGCCTGGCCCGCAGAACATTCCAGTGCAGGTGCATGCGGGCTCGTTGCACTCATCTGGAAGTGGAGAGCGTGTCTCTTCCCCACCCCCGCATCTGGTTGAATGCTTCAACCCCTTACGCATGAGCCCTTGCAGCCGTCCCACTGCAGCAGCACACATCATACACTGTGTACTGAAATATATTCGCTCGGTTCTGCGCTCAAGTCGGGTATGCTCAAAGGATGGTCTCCTATGCCAAAACAAAAATGAAAGACGCAAACACATGCAGCCCGCCTCCCGCTAGCAAATGCTCTGCTTGCTCCTCTCCAGAAACACCGTTCCCAGCCAGCCGTTGCAAAGGCCCCAAACCAAAACTCCTCCCAGCATGATCCCTTCAATGACGCTTTACTTTTCCTCTCTCCTTCTCGCCCTCGTCTTCTTGCCTTGCACCACCCCCTCTTCTTCCTCCTCCTCTTTACCTTTCACGAGATCCTCCGTCAGACCCCATTCCTCCTTGTCAACCCAGTCCTCACCATCGCTCATCTCGCCAACATGGCCTTCCGCCTTGGCCCACTTCAGCACCATCCTGCGCTTGCGGTCTGCTTCCATGAGACCCATGTAAAGCGCTCGCGTCTGCCGCACTACTTCCTCCTGCTTTTGGATGTACATGAGCAACCATGTGCGCGTATCCTCAGCCTCGTGTGCGGGGAGGCCCATGTCGCGATCCACGAGGTTATCGACCGGAAATTTGTAGAGCGGGTGGATGGGAGGCGCCCCTGGCGATTCTGGCGTCAACGTGCGGGGCGAGTTAGGCGCTGAAGACGTGTGCGAATTGGCATGAGCTTGTGCACGCGTCCTCATGCGGCGCGACGTGTGCTGGCTGTTGGTATCATCGGCATCGTCGGAACGTGGTGAGCGCGCCTCATTGCCGCCCTCCTCGGCCGTCCCATTCGCGCCATCCACCTGCATCTTGTCACCGGAGCTCTCTGCCGAGGCGCTCTGGTCTTCCTGCTTTAGCTCGTCTCCATCCGTTGCATATCTCTCCATTCCCTCTCCCTCGGCCTTCTCTTGCTCCTTAGATTGGTCTTGCGCCTCCACCTTAGGCTCTGTGTCTGCACCATTCGTGTGAGCATCGTGAACAGCCGCGTCTCCGTTCGTTGTTGGCGCCTCGGTGCCATTCTCCATCTGGACATCGCCGTCCTGAGTCTGTACCTGAGGCACCGGCCGCCGAGAAGAGGCGGGTTGCGGAGCTCCCTGTGTGGTGCTATCTTCTGGTATTTTGTCAGGGTCCTCCCAACTAGTATCCTGCCGTTCAGCGTTGTCTGCGTCGAGCGACTCTGTCGATGCTGAAGCTGTCGCGCCAGCTTGAGCAGATTCGCTGAGAATCTCACGGTCATAGTCCGTCTCCATCAGACCCACGGGAAGCCATGTGTCGTCTCCCAGCAGCTTCTGCATGATCAATTTCGCACGCCAGAGGCTTTTCTCTTCCCTTTGTAGGACCTCGCGGGCATTGTTCGCTAATTCCGTTATGTGACTCGAATAGTAGGGTATGGACATGGAGGGATGAGTAGCCAAATCGGCAGCCGACGTCAGAGGCGCGAGAAGCTCTGCAACGCTTATCAGTCTCCACCGCGCAATGGCTGCGAAACGCCCGATTGCGCACCTTCGAGTCTGATGTCCCCATACGGATTGTCTTCGGCCAGAGAGCCGTCGATGGACTCGTCGTCGTCGATTTCCTCAATCTCATCGCCATCTTCGTCGATCAGAGGCGGGTTGCGAGCTATGATGTGCCGTTTGTAGCCGGCGTGCTCGATCTTGAGCTGGACCGGAGGCAGCTTGTTAGCGACGGAGCATGCGTGCGCGGCAGCTGGATCCGCAGCATACCTTCTTGTACATGAGGCGGCCATTGTCCAGGATCGACTGGGGCCGCGAGGCCTTGCGCTTGAGCTTGTGCTGGACGGAGCGAGCGATTTCGGCGGCCGAGTCGTCCTCGTCGGAAGCTGTACCGCAGCGAGTGTCAGCACGGCGACTTGGTGTGCAGCATCGGAGCATGTGCGGGAGGGACTGACCGTCGTATCGCGCCACGGCCTTCTTCATGCCAATGATGGCCTCGGCGAAGACGAACTGCTGGCCAGCCATGGCTGCGTGGGCGGGCGCGGGCGCGCAGTGTTCGCGAGGGATGGGACAACGGGGCGCAGGCGTCAAGGAGCAGCGCAGAGGCAGCGGGCAGCTCGGGGGGCCGCCGGCGCGGAGCGAGGGCGAGGGCAGAGGGAGGGCGGCGGCGTGGGGTGGGCTGCGGAGGCAAGAACTGAGGGTCGGACTTTGGCAGCGGCCGGAGAAGCGCGCGCACGCGCTTCGCTGCGGCCAGGGTTCGTCCCGACTGGCGTCACTCCATCACGCTCGCTGGCCCTACGCGTCTCACTGCATCCCAGCTCCGTGCCTTTTTCTCGCTGGGCCGCCATGCTCCCTCCCAGCACCGCCTAGCCGAGCACGCTGAGCCCTCCGCTGCACATCACGCCCCCGTGCGCTCTATGGCTGCCGGCCGCCGATCAGCACCATGGACGTCTATCCGCCGCAATACGTCGAGCACAATCTCCCCTTCATAGTCCTCTCCGGCCTGGGCGACGCGCCCTCCGACCCCGAGTACCAGCCGCCGCCGCTGCTGAAAGAGCATGGAATCGAGATCGACTCGGCCGTGCCCGTCGTCACCGGCGAGCGCGCCGACCAGCTGCGCCAGGAATTCCTGAGCGCCGACGCGAGAGATGCGCCGTGGAACAGCCTGCGGCCCAGGGCGCGTGGAGATCACATTGGCTTCCGGCTGAAGGCTCTTGGGAGGGTAGGTCAGGGACACCAGTGTCCGCCGTCCCCCGCATTGCAGGCTTACAGAAGCGCAGGGCTACGTGCTGCCTCCCCGCAAAGCGCAGCCTCCCCAGATCTCCCCCGATGAGACGCCTCCGGGCTCTCCACCTCTGAGCAGCAGCCACAAGTGGGTCTTGCACTCGCCGATATCTCCGCTGTCGCCCGGATCTCCCACGTTCCCTGATGGTGTCATGTCGCCGCTATGGGTTGCCAAACACCAGTCTCATATTCCCTCTGTCTTCATCTCCTTCTTCGACTTCACCTCCGAGCCTGGCAGAGACAGCTTGAATGACAATCAGCTCAAGGCTGAGATCAACCGGATCAAGGCCATCTTCCATTCCTCTGGCTATAAGACACACTATGCCGTCGTCCTTCTTAGCGACAGGTCCATATTCGAGGCGCCGGACATTGAGGAGCGGCTTGCCAACATCCGACGAACCACTGGCCTTGATCCTAAAAACGCCCTGTTCTTCTTGCCTGCAAACACATCTCGCGCAGAGCTTGCTGCATTCGTCCAGTCCGTCTTGACAACCCTGCAACCTCTGTGTATAGAATATTACCGGGACCTTTCCAAGCATGCGAGGCGCAAGAAGAACCGCAACAGTGTCCCCTCCCCAACAGCAATGCCTACAAGAGGAGCTTCGCATCCTCTCTCCGGCCCAGGATGGAGCGTGAGGTATGATTTCAAGCTCGGCGTCTTTGCTGAGTTCCGCCAGGAGATGGATGCTGCATGCAGGCATTACAGCTTTGCCATTGATGCTCTCTTGGATGGTGATGGAGTTTTCGAGACTACGGCCAGCTGGTCTCCACGCTGGGACGAGACACGCCTCCTTGCCGACACAATCGCAATCCGCATAGTTCGGTGCTTGATGTGGAACAACGGTCCCACCTCTGCTGTTCAGTCTTGGCAGAATTACAAGGACAGAATGCGTGACCTTCTTGACAGACGTGGCAAGGGTAGTGCAAACTACGGCTGGCAAGCTTGGGAGTCCAGATGGGCCAGGATCATGGCAGAGATCATCCAACGCGTGGACCCGCCGATATTTGCTATCGTTGGCTCTCTCGATTTCCCAGACGCGATACCTGAGAGCAGAGCCATCTACTCTCCGCCAGAGAAGGTCTTTCCTGTCGGCGAGCGACTGGCACCTTGGCACCTGGTTCATCATCCTGGGTACTGGTACAGAATTGCTGCTGAGCGCGCCATTGCTCGTCGTATACTGGCCGAGGAGTTGCCAGAGGAAGATAGACTACCTCCTGGAATGTCCCCCGCGACGAAGGTTGCAAGCAGATTCGCCACGTATGATACGTATCTGGTTCCTGAACCACATGTCGAATTCCCTATCCCGGATAAGGGCGGTGAGGGATTCGATCACACGTTGGAGATTGTGGATCTCTTCAACAAGGCGGTTGGCGAGTTCCATACTCGAGGCCAACAGCGTCTTGTTGATAAACTTCAATTGGATATGAGCAAAGAACTTATCCATGCTGGCCGGTACAGTGACGCATTGAGCGCACTCAAGCCGCTGTGGGAGGGCGTGAGCTGGCGCAAAGAACGGTGGTGGGCTCTCGTCTCTGAGGTCACATGGGCTTTGAATGAGTGCGCAAAGCAGTGTGAGGACGAAGAGTCTTTTCTAGCAACAGAGTACGAGCTCCACAGTCGCCGTGAGTAGCTCACTCCCCGTGATTACAGCCAAGAACCCCTCAATTGACCCTCTTCACAGTTCTGCGGCCAAAACAAGGGAAAACTTACGACCTGATGAACTGTTTGGATACCATACCTCATTCAGAAGACAAGGGAAAACCTAATATAACCCTGAAATCCCAGGATATCATGTCCTGCCGTAAGTTTGTCGAGTACGCTATCTGACTTGCTCTAACTTTGTGTAGTGTCTGTTACTGCCACCTTTGCTGTCGGAGAAGGCCATGTCGCAGAGCCGATCCTCACACAAGTCGCCCTCAGATCCCTCGCTCACAAAGGCTCGAAGCCCATTGTGTTAGAAACCCTTACAGTAGAATTCAAAGGATGTCTTGGCTCCATCCAATTACGTCACCAACAAGACGGGGCTGATCCTCGACCCATCACGGAGCTCGACCTGACAGAAGCTGATGAGTCCAAATTTGGAAGTGCGCCGAGCTTCAAAGGTGACGCTAATCTGACAATTTCTGCTGGAGAAGTCAGGGTCTTTACGTTTCCCATCACTTTCAAAGAGGCAGGAGAAGTCTTCGTCGAGAATACTTCCTTTACAGTTGAAACGAGTAGATTCGACCTCACATGCATCTCGGAAGCGCCGCAGGCAGATTCGGATGCAGTATGGTGGTATGCCGGGAAAACGGGCTTGAAGACAAAGCGGTTGAGCAGGATCGTGGACGATCCCGCCATCAAAGTCCTGCCAAAGCCTCCGAAGATGGAGGTCCGCCTTCCCAATCTGCAGAAGCAGTATTATGCCTCTGAGCCTGTTGTCCTCGAAGTGGAAGTTGAGAATGGCGAAGAAGAAGAAACAGAGGCGGCTCTTGAAGTTCTTTTGATGGATAATACAAAGGAAGAGCTGGAGTACTCCTGGCTGGCTTCATCGGAAATCGATGCCACAAGCATTGAGAAGTCATCAAATCTTACCGGTCACGGCATAGGCAAGATGGCACCTGGATCAAGACGAATACAAAGCATCCAGTTTACAGCACCGTTGGATTCAACGGGGCTCCTTCTGGAAGTCAGAGTGGTGTACCATCTCCTCAGCGATCCGGAGGTCCCAATCTCCAAGACCACGGCGGAAGAGCTCATGTTCATCGATCCGTTCGATGCTACGTACGACTTCGCGCCTCAGGTCCACCTGGACCCCTGGCCGAGTTTCTTCCATGTGGACGACACGCAGAAAGTTGAATCGTCAACAGACCCGACACCTACCAAGGCATTCGGGCTCACAGCGAGATATCTGATGAATGTCAGAATCGGCTCCTTCGCCGAAGAAGACCTGATAATCCAGGATGCGGAGCTCGTGGCCCACACAGTGCACGGTGGAGCGGTTGCCACGGTGTCCAGAAAACCGATTGAAGAGCCTGAAATTGAGATTGCGCGTGGCGCAGTGCAGCTACGCACGTTCTGCGTCGACGTGCAAAAGATAGCTCTCGAAGATAGGCGGTCATCGGCGCTTGAGACCAGCATCAGCGTGACGTGGCGCCGCAAGAGGCCCATGTCACAGAGGCCCGAAGCTTCGCACAGCGTCCGCAGCGTCATCGCGAACCCGCGTCTCATCGCGGCGAACAGCGAGCCGCGCGTTCTCGCGTCAGCGCGGCCGTCGACGACGGTCCCATCGCTCATCCACCTCGACTACACGCTCGAGAACCCGACAATGCACTTCCTGACGTTCGACGTGTCGATGGAGGCGAGCGAGGAGTTTGCCTTCAGCGGCCCGAAGCTGACGGCTCTGCACCTGCTGCCCATCAGCCGGCAGACGGTGCGGTACAACGTGCTACCGCTGGTGAAGGGCGCGTGGATCTACCCGCAGCTGAGGGTGCAGGACCGTTACTTCAACAAGGTGCTCAAGCCAGCGCCGACGGAAGGCATGAGGCAGGACAAGAAGGGCATAGCGGTGTGGGCCGACGTGGAAGAAGAGGGCGGTGAGAGGTAGGGAGAGTCCGGGGAACGGGGTGTGGATGACTGGATGGGCTATGAGATAGGACGTACGGTTTCGCACGAGAGCACTAGGATAGACCTAAGGAATTGGATCGGAGTCGCACGGGGAGATGCACGTGGTCTCGTCAGCTGAATGTGAGCAGCAGGGCGTGTGGCTGAGACGTCGGGTCATCCCGGTACCACTGCATTTCGTTCGCGGTGGCGGCGCTGGTCTGCTCGAGCGCGATAGAAGGGGGATGCCTGAGGCGCTGAGACGCTGGAGACGTCAACAGAAGCACCTATGGTGCGCACGGCTGCAACAGAAGCGGTATCTGGAGAGTGCGCGCGAGTGCTCGTGCTTGGCGGGGCTCTGCCGCTGCCGCGATGCTCGGTGGGCCGCGCGCCAACGTCCCGGCGATCCCGGGGAAAATATGACGCAGACGACAGAGAAGTTCAACCAACAACATCCGCTCATTCTCCCGCCGTCGAATCCATTCATCTGCCTCCGCGTCGCCCAGCATGTCTACGTGAATCGCGCGCTCTCTCTCTCTCTCTCGACATAATTAAATTGGCTGTTTTCTTTTTTTCCTTCCTGGCTGCTTGATGCAACCACGGCAATGTCAGATGGCGGCCACAAGCGCTCGTCGTCTTCCTGTCAGTTCCGCCCCAGCCAGCCAGCCTTCGGCACTCCTCCAAGCCTACCAATTCCCACCCCAGCCCCATTAGGCCCCTCTCGCAGAGCCTCAAACCTCTGTCTCCGCTCTTCTCAATCTCCCGCGATTCCCCGCAAGCCGGAAAGAAACCTCTCAACACCTCTCTAACCAATCCCCCCAACAGTCCACTTCCTCGCCGGCCTCTCCTCCGGCGTCGTCTCCGCCGTCCTCCTCCAACCCGCCGACCTCCTCAAGACCCGCGTCCAGCAATCCCGCTCCACAACCCTCCGCCACACCCTCCGCGAAATCCTGACCGGCCCTTCCCCCATCCGCCAGCTGTGGCGCGGCACCGCTCCCTCCGCCCTCCGAACCGGCTTCGGCAGCGCCCTCTACTTCTCCACACTCAACGCGCTCCGCGTCAATGTCGCACGGACAGAGGCTCTCTGGGCCGCGAAGAAGAGGGGGCAGAAGGAGGGTGATGAGGGTATAACAACAACAACAACAACAGGGGTGACGGCGGTCTCGTCGTCGTCGTCCTCGTCGCTGCCGAAACTCTCCTCAATGGGCAACATGCTCAGCGGCGCCGCCGCCCGCGCCTCAGCTGGCCTCATCATGATGCCCGTCACCGTCATCAAGGTCCGCTTCGAAAGCAGCTACTACGCCTACCGCACCATCTGGGGCGCCGGCCGCGACATCTACAAGACGCACGGCGCGCGCGGCTTCTTCGCCGGCTTCGGCGCCACCGCTGTGCGCGACGCGCCGTACGCCGGGTTGTACGTGCTTTTCTACGAGGAGAGCAAGAAGCGGTTGAGTCGGTTGGCGGGGCTGGTGGGCGAGGGGGGCGCTGGTGGAGGGGGTGGGGGCCTTTCGACGAGTGCGGCTGCGGGGGTGAATTTTGCGTCGGGGGTTTTGGCCGCGTGTGCGGGGACGGCGTTGACGAATCCGTTTGATGCTATTAAGACGCGTTTGCAGTTGCTGCCGGATCGGTATGCGAATATGGCGCATGCGGCGCGGTTGATGTTGAGGGAGGAGGGCGTGAGGAGTCTGTTTGATGGGTTGGGGCTGAGGATTGCGAGGAAGGCGCTTAGCTCGGCGTTGGCGTGGACGCTGTACGAGGAGCTGATCCGCAGGGCGGAGAGGTGGGGGAAGGAGCATGCTGTTATTTGAGGGGGTTGTCTTGAGCTGAGGTGGGAGGGGACTAACGGAATGGCGTTTTTTTTTTGGGGGGGGGGGGAAGGAACCGGAAAAGTTGAGCTGGCGGGCAATTTGGATGACGATTCTGGATCTCCTCTTTTTTTTTTTTCTCCTCCTTCTTGCAGGGTCCATGTACACTTCACTCCTCTCCGTAAGCATAGGAGCAATGGCGTCGGAGAATGCCATAGCAGTCGATCAGAGGGCGAAACATTGTGCGACAGAAATATGAGACATGCTTTGCCGGTATCTTTGGCTGGAGGTTGAGAATGTACAGTTCTCGGACTTCACCACGTAGCCATGTTCGCAAACTGACACTCTTAAGAAAATCCAGCTGACTTTTTTTCTTTGATGATCTTGTCTAAATGATCTAGCGAGACTGAATCTATAAATGTGCCCTCTAATCCAAATCGCGCCCATGACATGCCCTATTCTAAGATTCTAAAAACATGCTGTCTAGAACAAGCGTTCGCCATCCGTTACCATGCCCAACGCCAACACCGATGTCGATGCTGTATTTACACGTACTTTTTATGAAATGCGGCCGTGTCTGAAGATTCCTCAAAAAACTCGATGAGCTTGCAATGCTCGCTGAGAATCAGGCTGCCTCCGCACCGTCAGCAGGTCTGACAACCCACAGTTTTCCAGGACGCGCGTCCCAGAACAACGCTCGAATGCTTTTTTACAAGCTCTTCTTGCCGTGGTTGGCAAAACCGTTGAGTTGATAGGGCTTCTTGGTCTTGACGACAAGGGGCATGGAGAAGACGTTGGGCCACTTGAGCTCGTACTCGTCCTGCTTGCCGTTCAAGCAGTGGCGCAGCCAGACGCCCCACACAATGTAGAAGTAGGCACCGACGCCAGTCATGAGATGCCTGCGCAATTTTCCGTTAGCTTTCCGCGAGTCAAGTCCAGCAAGTGGGCTGAGCGAAGCCCGATGTCAGGGCAGCATGGGACGAGTCGACTTACCACCAGCCGTGGCCTTCGAGCAGAATGCCCCAGGGCAAGCCCAGTTCGCGTCTCCAGCTGCGCAGGGTGCCGCAGAGTTCGTTGTCGAGGATCCAGATGGCGAAGCCGCCGAGGAAGATGCTCAGACCGGACCCGATCATCAACCACATGGTGCGCAGGATTTGGATGTCGCGCTTGTCCTGGCGCAGCTGCTCCTGGGCCGCGTCGACGTTGTCCAGCCGGGCGTCCTCCTTCCTGCGCTGCAGGTCCTGCTTGTCGCGGGCGGCGTCGCGCTGCTTGGCCTTGAGCTTGGGGCGCAGGCGCACCTCCATGATGTACATGCTGCGGAGCAGGACGACGGCGGTCAGCAGGGCGTACATGTTCTGGTGGAAGACCGGGTCCTGCAGGTAGTGGTAGTAGCCGGTGATGAAGGCGGCCAGCGAGACGAGGAACAGGCCGAGCAGCTGGGCGTAGCGGCGCGACTTGCCGAAGGAGAAGGTGGCGTAGAACATCAGGCAGGTGGTGTAGATCATGGACAGCTCGTCGACCAGCTGCATGGGGTACTTGAGGGTGCTGTGGAACAGGAAGCTGCCGGTGCCGACCAGCAGGTAGCCGACGAAGGTGACGAGGAAGATGCCGTCATGGTCGTGGCGCACGCAGTTGTGGATGCCCTTGAAGGCGAGGTAGACGAAGAGCAGGTTGGTCAGGGTGTTGACGATCTCGGCGCTGTAGATGGTCGCGTAGTAGTCCTGCAGAGGGGGCGTCAGCGAGGGGCGGCGGGCGCGCTGGAGGGCGGGGTTTGCTTGCCTCTTCGCACCAATTGAGCGTCGACGTGACGGGCGACCAGTAGCCCTCGCGCGAGGTGCCGTAGGGGACGGAAGGAAGCCAGCCAGGCATGATGCGCAGAGAGAGCAGGTTGGAGGTGTGCGACGTCGACGTGCAGGAGCCCTGGGGAGTTTGCGCTGGGGAGAAGAGGAGCTGGGAGGGCAGCGGATACGACGGAAGTCTAGGCGACGAGCGCTATGCGGCGCGAAAATTTGTCATCGCGGGCGAGGCAGCGCGAAGGCAAGCGGCCGTCTTCGTCGTCTGTACGGCGCCAGACGCGCGGTCTTTCGAGCCGCAGGCGCGCGCGGGAAGAAGTCCATGTGCAAACGGCGGCCGTTGTCGGGATGCAGCAACGGGTGCGTGCCGTCATAGTCGCCTTGGCGCGCGCTGCCCGCGGAGAGTCTCTGCGGCCTTGGCGGCGACGTGCGCTGCGCTCGCCGACGACTCCACCGCCCACCACCGCCTGCGCTGCCCCAGCCCGACTGCCTCCCTCCAGCCAGCCCGCCGTGCCCGCCGCCCCCGGAGCCCGCGCCCCAGCAGCCATGTCGATCCCCAACGAGGCCCTGCAGAAGGTGAGTGCGCGGCAGCTCCCGCCGCGTGACGCACGTCTGACGCCTGGACAGCTCCTGCAGGAGATTGAGCAGAAGGCCGCCTTCTCCCAGCAGCAAATCGGCATCGTCAAGGCCCAGATGGCCGCCAAGGCCCGCGAGCAGCGCATGCTGCAGTTGACCTCCAGCGAGGTCGACGCCCTGCCCAAGGACACCAAGGTCTACGAGGGTGTCGGCAAGATGTGAGTGCACGCGTCTCTGCCTGCTGCAGCGCGCCGGGATATTTACGCGTTGTTTCCCCGCCAGGTTCGTCTGCAGCCCGATGGAGGACGTGAAGAAGCGGCTGGCCGCCGAGAGCGAGGAGCTCAAGTCGGACACGGCCAACCTGGACAAGAAGCTGCACTACCTGGAGACGACGTACAAGAATAGCCGCGACAACCTCGAGCAGCTGTTCAAGTCGGGCCCCAAATGAAGGAGGACGACCGAGCATGGCAGATTGCGGCGCCGCCCTCAGCGTCAAGCACGGCACACAGCGCCAGACCGGGCATTGGTAGCCGCGCGCGGGCGAGACGAGAGCCCGATGTTTCGCCATTCATTGCGCGGACGCGCGCGCAGTGGCGCTGAGACCGGGTGAGAGGATTAGCTTTGCCGCTGGTGCAACGGCGAATGGACTTTTCGTGGCCCCCACGACCAACCGCCGGAAAGCGAAATGCCGTGTTGGAGGTGGCGGGGATGCCAGAGCTCCAGGCCGACGCTAGGCCAAGCCGTTGGCTCCAAGGGGCAAGTAGCAATAATAGCATCCGCGATCGTCTCGAGTCTCCGTCGGCCCACTCATGATTCCGCATCGCGTGGCGGGCAGCGCGGCAGGCTGACAAGCAGCGGACCTCCTCCAGCGCATGTCGGAACACGGCGGCCAGCAGCAGGCGCGGGTGGACCGAGGCCGCTCCCGAGACACGCAGGCCGCTGGCCTGTTTCAAGCGAACCCGGGACGCTGCGCTGGAGCGAAGAGCCGCGCGCGGAGGGCGCGGCTTACCGCATAGCCGCTAGCGAAGGAGGATGGCGGCGGCGAGAAGCGCATCTTACCAGCCTCTGCCCCGCGCCGGCGCCCGTCAGCGCCCGATCCAGCCTCGCCGCTCAGCGCTGACTACAGGCGCTGCGCCCATCAAACGCACATCATGCGCGTCGCGGTGCAGGAGCCGCGCTGCCTGTGGGCGCACCTCAGCCCTTTGACTGCCTGGTTGGCCCAAGCTCCCGCCCGCATGTGAGATGATAGCACGCAGCATTATTTCCGCCCCCAAGGCGTCCTCAGCCTGCACTTCAGCTCAGAAAAGCCACCCGAGTCAGCTGCCTCATTTCCACTCTTCTCCTCGTCGCGGTTTCTCTTCTGTCTCGCCTCTCGTCCGTCCCTCCTCTCCGCCCGATCAGTCGTGTGCGTCACGCCCAGCTCGCTTCCCGCAGCGTGTGACCCCTTCCAGTTACCTCGCCCTCCCACCGCGCCTGACTTGCCCTCCGACTCGCCCTGCTGCCTGTTTGCTTGCTCATTGTGCTCTGCCATCCTGCCGCCTGTCCAGAGCCCCACCTAGCGCTGACGGCTGACTGTCGTCGTCCGCCGCGCCCGCGCCTTCCTTTCCCAACTCAACCTCAAGCCCGCTATCCACGCCTGTCGCCTTTGGCCTCTCCGCCTATCTCATAGAGTTGCACCAAGGCAGCAGCAAGGTACCCGTGCACCCTTGCGACGCCTGTCGCCATGCCGCGCGACTTCTTCGAAGACGACTACTACGCCTCGGACGCCCACTATGGCGTCCGCTACGGGCGTCCGGGAGGCGCCCGCGATCCTTACCGCCGCAGCGGCGGCTTCCTCGATCCCAACGCAGGCCATCACGGCTTCTCCAGCGGCCTGCACCGCTCCCACTCGACGGGGTCTCGCAGTATCCCTCGCGAAGCGCCCAACATTCACATCTACAACACCGTCGAGCAAGACATGCACCCGCGCATGGACGCCCGCGCCCAGCAGCGCACTCCCAGCGCCTCGCCGCGCGGCCGCCCCGTCATGCTAGATGACGAGTGGGCACTCCAGGACGACGCCTTCCACCTGTCGCGCTCGCGCTCGCGCGGCCGCGCCGGCTTTGCGGAGAACCACCTCCATCACCACGACCATTTCGGTGTGCCGTCCGGCTCCATGAGCCCGGATTACCGCACGCAGATGCAGCTGGCTCTCAGCGAGGAGCGCAACCGCGAGATGGAGGACCGCCTGCGGCGCGAGCGCGAGGAGGAGTTTCTGCGCAAGAAGCTCGAGCTGGAGTACATGCGCGAGAAGCAGGAACGAGAGGAGGAGGAGACACTGTTTCAGAAGAGGATGAAGCTCAAGATGCTGAAGGATAAGCAGGAGCGAGAGGAGGAGGAGGCACGGCTCAAACTGGAGGAGCAGCGCATCAAGGATAAGTACGAGCGCAAGCGTTTGGAGGACGAGCGTAAGCGGCGGGAGGAGGAGAAGGAGATCGAGGAGCTGAAGAAGAAGGCTATCCGCGAGGAGAAGGAGCGCAATGAGCGCGAGGCAGCGGCCAAGAAGGCTGCTGCCGAGGAGTACCAGCGCAAGTTGGAGAAGGAGAAGAAGGAGGCGGAGGCGGAACGCAAGCGCATCATCGCCGAATTCGAGCAGAAAAAGAGCGACGATGCCAAGAAGAGGCACGAAGAGGAGCTGGCGCTGATTGCAAAACTCGAGAGGCAAAAGCTGGAGAAAGAGGCCAGAGAGAAAAGGGAATATGAAGAGTTCGAACGCAAACGCAAGGAGAAGGAGGAGAAGGCGAAGGCCGAGGCCAAGAAGAAGGAAGAGGAATTCGAGGCCGACATGCGCAAGCGCCTCTCCCAGTTCGGCTTCCAGGAAAACCAGATCCAAGCCATGATCAAGCCTGAGAAGGCACATGATCTACCTGTTGGCCTCAGCCCAGGCAACCCTCTGGAGCCTTACCACCACCATCACCATCACCACCATAAACCTACCTACGTAAAAGTGCACCGCGACCACCTCGACGTCGCCACTCTCACCTACTACGGCCTGCAATGGGAATGGGATAAGGTAAGTCGGATGAGCCACCCCCACCCTGCCAAATTTAGGGCTAACCTAGATTTTAATCAGGTCGACCCCAATTACATTATCATCCTCCAGGAAATGGATCAACGCGAGACCGACATCCTCTTCGAGCACACCCGACGCATCCGCTCCAAGAGCACCACAGAAACCCGTCTGCTTATACAGGAGCGCCGCGATCGCGACGGTCGTCCGGAGTACGCGTGGGTGCGCAAGCGGTCGAAGTCCAAGAGCCCGATGCGTGTGCGCGCCTCGAGCAGCCCGAAGAGGATTGGGATCGGGGCGTTTTTCTAAGGGGTTGCGATTTCGATGAGATGATATGAGACATGAAATGAGATCCGGTGGGCATTCCCAAGATGGTTGCATGGCTTGGTTTGGTTTTACGGTTCATTTTCCTTGATTTTCTGTCCGTTAGTTTAGTTGTTTTCGTGTCTTCTTTTTCTCTTCCTTCTTCTTTGATTCCTTTTGTCCCTTGGGCAAACGGGGTGGTCAGAGATGGATGAATGGACAGGCAGAAAGGCAGACGGATGGGTTGGTGCCCGGGGTCGTTGATTCTTGCTGCTTGAGCAATTCTGGTTCTTTATTCGATAACGTTTTCTCTCTTCTCTGCCATCTTACGTTACGAGATTTCTCTCTTCCTATATACCTTATTTGTCTCATTTTCGTGGCTTTTCAAGGATAGGGTTAACCTGGAAGTAGGAAATGGTATCCTTTTCCTTTTTATATAATTTTGGCCACCTCTCCTTCCACTTCTTTTTAGGGACAAAAATGATGATACGTGCGCAGGGGAAGGTCTTCAGAGGGAATTTTCTTAATGGACTTCAGTACCCCTATTGGATGACTCCGTAGCCTCGCGTGACTTATCTGAGGTGTGAGAAATGCAGCATTGTGTAACCCCCCATTCGCTTAGAGTTTGCTCAGTACTCCGTCCATTCCAAGCAGGGATAGATGGCTGCGATTAATTTCCTTTACGCTCTTACAGCTGAGGACAACCCTTTCGGTCAGCGAGTCTGTTAACGAGAAGGGCTGTGTCAAGTGCAGGAATACTCACCCAGCCAACCCCATCGTTATCTTAAACTCCGCCATCAAAATCTTCAACGCCAACTCCACACCTTCCTGCCCATCAACCTACACCCACCAAAAACAGTCAGCCAAAAAAAAAAACCTCCCTCTCCCCCACCCTCTCCCCCAACATCAAAAAACTCGAGAAAAGAAAAAAAAAAAGGCTCACCGCAAGCCCCCAAATCGGCACCCTCCCCAAAAAACAACACCGCGCCCCCAACGCCACCGCCTTGAACACATCGCTCCCCCGCCTTATCCCCCCATCAACCGCAATCTGTATCCTCCCTGCCGCCGCGTCCGCGCATTCGCGCAGCGCGTCCAGTGTCGCCGGTACGCCGTCTAGCTGTCGCCCCCCGTGGTTCGAAATCACGACGCCGTCGAGGTTGTGCTGGATGGCGAGGGCGACGTCGGTGGATGTGTAGACGCCTTTGATCCAGAGCTCCATTTTGGTGCGCGAGCGGAGCCAGGGGATGATGTCGGTCCAGATTATGGCGTTGTCTGTTGGGTGAAGTAAGTGGGGAGAGTTAGCGGATGTGGGGAGTGGTTTTTGTGCTTGCTGCTGCTGCTGCTGCTGCTATCACTCGGTGAGTGCGGCGGGGAGGGGGCCGACTTGCCGTAGGAATTCTTGGGATCGCCGTCTGCCAGGCTAAAGGGCTCGTCCGCTTTGTCGGTCAGGTTCGGATACGTCATGCCTTCGGGGAGCGTGAAGTTGTTGCGGTATTCGTTCAGCCGGAGGCCGAGGACGGGGCAGTCGACGGTGAGGAAGATGGCTTTGTAGCCGGATTCTGTATGCTCGCGACACTTTCAGCATCTTGCGCCTTTCTGCCGAACACTCCATCACACAGCAGCAACGACAGCGGCAGCCTTCAACTAACTTCTTTCTCTCGACGTGGATATCTGGGGAAGGGGGCGAAACTCACTCTCCGCCCTCCTAATCATCTGCTCCGCCACTCCCCGATCCCGCAGCATCGTCAACTGAATCACATACGGATTCCCGCATCCCTGCGCCGCCACTTCTTCCATCGACGTCGTCGAGTACGCAGACAGCCCCATGCAGATCCCTGCTTTGGCCGCCGCTCGTGACGTCGCGATCTCGCCGTCCGGGTGCGCAAGTTTGTGCATGGCGGCCGGCGCGAAGGCGACGGGGAAGGATACGCGCGTGCCGAAGATGGTGGTCGAGGTGTCGACCGTGGAGACGTTGACGAGGATGCGGGGGCGGATCTTGTAGCGGTTGTAGGCGGCTTCGTTGTCGTGGAGGCTAGGGATGCGTGAGTAGGGATGGGCGGGTGTGAAGTGGAGGGGGTTTGATACGTGATCATGTCCATTGCTCCGTCGTTGAAGTAGTCTGGAAGGGATTAGTTTCGTTTCAGGTACCGGTAGAGAGACTGCGAATGCAGTTTGAACTTACCTCTGTACATTGGTGGAAGCTTTTTTGACGCCTCATCTTTGAGGTCTTTGATGGTGAGGATCTTCGGGTGGAAAGCCTGCGGTCGGTTCGCCATTCTCGGCAAGGCGCTTTTCTAAATCGCTTCGCGTGCTCTGGAGGCACTATGCGAAGCTTGGGCTCGATTTCGATTTTAAGTTTGGTGTTGAGGTCGGATCACCATCGACATCCCGGCGTAGAGATAGGCTGTATCGGCAGTTCTTGTACTCTGTAGGGCGCAAGACGTTCCAATCAGTTAGTAATGACTCGGCTCGCAGCCTTCTTACGTGGCCATTGGCTGGCGATTAAGGTATATCAGCTTCCCCGCGTGCAATTGGGGAAGGCTTCCGCGACGTGCATCTGGAGCTTCGTGGCCGGCTTGCTGGAATGGGGCAACTGATCCCAACCCTCGACCAATCAGCTGCGCGGGTGGGGACTTGGCGGTTTCTGCTAGCCGACTCCCATGACCGATCAGGCAAGAGACCCCAGATTATCGGGTGAGCAAAAGTTGAACTGCAGAGCAGGAGTGAGATCGACACTCTCTCTATTGAGTGCTTCCCTTCATCTCTAAGCAGAGTGGAAGCCTTCTGTTTCAAGAAAAACGCGAGGCACGTGATGATAAGCTCCAGACGGGAGTGAAGAAATGTGTGACGAAATGAGGAGATACAAAGAGGCCGTTACTATTTGTACTCCCTGTTTTCTTACTTGTACTCCCTATGCATAATTATATATATAATATTTCTAAGCTCAACACGGAATCAGTCCTGGAGTGCTCTTCAAGGCACAATCACCATCCGATCTCCCCCTTTCTGACTCCAAGCTGCTTCGATATCCTCCAGCTTCACTTCCTGAAACTTGCTCGGCGCAATCTTCCCAGTCGCAATGGCGTCGATAATCTTGGGAGTCTCCCGGGCAAAGTGCTCCATCTGCCAGGCGCCAGGTCCAGCCCCCCGAACAGTAATATCCTTGCTCCTCAAAATATCCCCCGGAAACTCCATCTTCCTGTCAACCACCGTACCAATCTGGACGTACTGCACCGGCTTGACCGGCTTCAACGCCTGGAACAAGCCCAACATGGGCGGGCCGTACAAGAAATCGAGAATCACATCAGCATCCAACGCAGCGCTGTAATCCGTCTTCCCCACCTCGTCCAGCAGCTCCACCACGCCATCCAACCCCAACCCACCCATCTTCGCCGCACTCCTCCCAACCCCAACCACCCTCCCAGCCCCAAACGCCCGCGCAACCGACACAGCCGCCGCCCCCGACACCCCCGTCGCGCCCACAACGACAGCCGTAAAGCCCGCCTCCAGCCCGCTCGTCCGCGCCGCCAACGCCATCCAACTCGCCATGACGGGATTGAGCAGTCCAGCAACCTGGACGGGATCGGCGCCGGTGGGCACCGGGGCGGTCGCGGCGACGGGCACGTTGACGATCTCCGCGAAGGAGCCGCCCGTCGGCGTCATGGTCGTGAAGTAGACTAGCTCCCCGGAGGGCAGCGCGCCCACGCCGTCGCTGCCCGGGATGTGCGGGAGGCTTTGGGCGCTGTAGTGCGTGCCCGATGCGCGGCCGCGGACGAGTCTGTGGAGGCCGGCGGCTAGGACTTTGACTTGCACGAGGTTGCTGGCGGGGGAGGGGGAGGGTGGAGTGGGGACGTCGACGAGTTTTGGGGGGGCGCCCCAGGTGGTGACTTGGGCTTGTTTCATGGTTGTGGTGGTGTTTGTGGGGGGAGGTGGGTGGATGTTGAAGGGGTTCGCTCTGGCGGGTTGATTGGGGCTGCTCACGGGGGCGCGACCGTGGGTCAGAGTAGGGATCGCAGGTTGTAGGGGTTATCGTGGCTTTATACTGCATAGCCCCTCTCTTTCAGGCGTGTTAGAGCAGCATATCTCGACTCATCGCTGCTTGGAGGTGATGGGTTGGTAAGTTGCTGACGTAACAGCAGGCGGCAGTGAGTAAGCGTGCGGAGACCCACTTGCGCTACTTAGTGGACGTCACGACACGAAGGAGTCAGCCACAGTCATAGAGGAGAGGTACTTCGCGCCGAGCTGCAGCCTAAGGCGTTGGTTAGCGTGAGCGTCTGGGGTGCCTGAGGAGAGTGGCAGCGCGCAAGGCAACCGCGGCCGTGATGCCTTCCTTTTGTGCGTGGCCGACGCAAAGCCGACCATGCCCTCCGCCCTCACCTCTGCTTCCATTCGTCTTCAGCGAATCTCAACGCACTTCGGCACCAGAATCAGGGCAATGGCTGAACGACACGAAGAGCGCGCCAAGAAGCGCAGGCGGACCTTCTGCCAAAGTTTGTGAGTAGCTTTTATGGATGGCTCATGTTCCTTACACACCAAGATGGCTCGAAGCGGTCCCCGACTTGTTGCATGACTTCAGAAGCGAATACCGGCTACCAAGGGGCGGTCCTCTGGTACATAACATATCAGAGACTCCGGCGAGCCTTCAACGCCGTGTAGAGTACAGCGGTATGTGCGTGATGTAGGCACCGCACATGGAGAATGCGATGTGCGTGGTGCTCCTGGCAACCTGTTGGCAACAGTGGATATTATGCTCAGCAAGACGTTCCCAACGCAGCCTCGGTGAGGGTGACCGATTGGGTGTCGTTGTGACCTTTCGTTCTACCTCTGCCAGAAGTTTTCGATTGGGCGCTAAAATGAGGAGCAGCACTGCACTAGCACGGCTTTCACGACGTCAAATTTCTGCTTTCAGGTTGTCTCGGCTCATCGAAAAATACTCACTTCTCTTTCTGGGGCCTTATGAGCTTTTCTAGCCTTTTGATCAGAACTTCTTTCCAAAGTAGAGCGGCGAGGCTAACTCTTCTCTTTTGCGAATATGTTTATCTTGCCCTGTGATTCGACATTGCTGCAACTGAACAATCGCAAGTGTTGGTGGTGCCATAAGATCTTGTCCCCAGATGTAATTTGCAAGGACTCCTTCCATATGTCATCATTTACACGTGTGTATGGTTTGCTTAAAGTGAGAAAAGCTTCTGATTATCTATTGGACTTGGTGGGGGTATCTTGTGAGCACTAAGATCTTCCGTGTTTTGTTCCTTGCGCATGCTATGCATTCCGGGTAGTTGTTATTTATCCTCCCGAAGAAACCCGAGTAAAAGAGAAGTCAGCACCCAAAGAGACCTCGATCGGTGCGAGGCTTTCAGAAAGCACACCGGACCGAAAGCAGCAGCAGCACGAATCAAACCAGCTCCTCCGCCTCAAGCTCACGAGCCAACGCCGCGACATCCTGGTGTGCCTTGCACATGGCGGCGAGGATCTTCTTCCAGTACTTTAACGCGTCATAATCGTCGACGAACACGAACTTCTTGCCAATCTGGGGGTTGAGGAAGTCGAGCTCCATGCAGAGAGCGATCCAGCTCCACTTTGGCTGGTCTCTGGCGCGGTCCAGCACTGTGGCCATGAGACGCGTCCGGACCAAGTACTTCTTGTGGGCGGGCTTGGGAGTGTCTGTGGAAGGCTTCAGAGCCGTTAATCTGGAACGAGGTAGTGTTTGAATGGGCTCCTTACCATGATCGGCAACGGTCGATGGCCTGAACCTTTACGTTGCGAGATTGAGGTAGCCGGGAGGAGAGATTGGGGTAGCCGGAGGAAGAGATTGAGGCAGCCGGAAGAAGAGATTGGGGCAGTCGGGAGAAGATCTTGTGGGCTGTAGGTTGGACGGAGTGCGAAAGGACGGACTGTACAGGGTGATTTATGCTCGCGCTAAGCGAACGGTGCAGGCCGTCACCTGATCTGGCGGTGAATTGTGTGTTTTGGAGAGCAATGTGTGACATTTCAACAGTCTTCACCTACCGAGTACCACGGACCGGTCTGCTTTGCAACCACGCGGATCAGACTTTGGTAACGCAACGAATAAATTGAGTATGTAATCTCGTATGGAGAGGATCTTAGCGCTCTGTTCTTTGAAAGTGATACCCCGGATTCCATTGCGGAAGCTCCTCCACCTACAGACGTACAAACAAGAAGACCTGGCGCTTACCGAATCTGCCTTCCGGCCGTTCCGTAGCGATCTTTACTTACGCAGAGATTGAAGTATCAGGTAATATACGACCTCATCGCGGAAGTGTGGTGTTGCCATCCACTCCGCGCGTTGTGTCCTGCGCGACACTCGGCACTTCCTCCGAGTCAAACTCCCCGCGCTCATAGTCCACGCGCCACTGCGCCCAGCCCTCACGCTCATCCAGCCGCCGCCCGGCGTAGTAGTACGCCCCATTGACGACAACCAGGACCTCCGGCATACTGCACAGTATGCGCAGACACCCGCTAATCTGCCGATTCGTCTCGCACTCCACAACATGCAACCCCCACAACTTCGTACTCAACCACACATACCACAGCGCCAGAAACCGCCCCACCGTCACCACCAACATCAGAATCGCAATCGTGTACGCAACAACAAACACACTCCCGCCCCACTGCGCCGAGAAGAATATCTGCAGCAAAAGGAAAATGTACGCCCCAACCAACCCCGTCCATATCCCCCCAAGCGCATTCTGATCCCCCGTCGCCCGATGCAGCAGCACCACCAGCGGCCGCCACCGCCGCGCGCTCGCCGGCGCGCTGGAGACATGGAACCCCGCGTACACGAACTCGCCGAAGCTGCGCAGAGGCGCGCGCACCCACCGCACCCAGAAAAAACGCCACGTCGAGCGGACGGACTCCGAGAGCGAGGAGTCTTGCCGCCTCAGATGCGGTGGTTTCTGCTGCGCCCCTTGGCCGGCTTTTTCTTCGTCGGAGCTGTTGGCGGCGACGGTTGAGTAGCCCGGGTGGCGGGCTGTGGGCACGGGGCGCTGCAGGAGCGGGAGGAGTTTGCGGAGCAGCCGGATTAGTAGGGGGCGGTAGCGTGGGGGGAGCTCGGTTTCGGTGCTGTCTTGGAGGCCTTCGCCGGTGGGGTCGGGGTGGGTGGTGGTTCGGATGAGGGCGTCGAGCTCGGCTCTGTCGCGTGCGGAGGTTGCGAAGACTGGAGGAGGGCGGTGGTATTAGCGGGTGGGGAGGCTTGTGTAGGAGTGGTCATACTTTGGACGCGTTCGTGGGAGCTGAATTCCCACATTAGGAACCGGAAGACGGCGTTGATTGCGCCGGTTATTAGCATCCAGAATGAGGGCCACCTGAATTTCGAGTTAGCACAATTGTTCTCTTGCGGGCCTTTGCAAGCTGGCTTACGTGTTTTCACAGCTGAACATGAAGAGTGGAGTTCCAAGGTTCATGAACAGAGGCACAATTCCAACGAGGAAGACGGCCGCCCTGCAAACACTGGTCAACGAACGCAAGCGGCAGGGATGTAGCTTATGCAAACGTACTGCAGACAACTTATGAGCAGACCGGACAGATGCCAGTGATGCGTCCGCTTCTCCCACCGCATCGCTCTGTCTTTGATTCTCCAAAAAACATTTCCGGAAGCTTCTTGCTCAGCAGTCGAGGCGGTGTATGCCGTGGGTTCTGTGAATTTCGCCGATGGTATCGAGTCCTCTTTCTGAGTGGGCTCTGATGCCCATGCTTGAAGCATAGCCAACTTGATCCTGTAGAATGCCTTCGGGTACATATTACCATGCTTATCCCGTCTACCAAAGATCCCAATGGTTTCTTTGCCATAGTCACCGAATGACATGACGTCAAACCGTTGCTTTCGGCGTGGCACGCCGGATACCTACCCAGATTGCTTGGTGAGAGGCTGAAAGTATCAAACCAAGAGCGCCGACTCACATGTTCGCTTGGCAATCCCAGGCTGAAAATAGATGACATGAATCCGACGAGGAAGCTTGTTGAGAATACCTCCGAGTCTCGCGGGAGAACGCTGCAAGAACAGAAGCTAATGAGCTTCTACGTAGTAGTCAGAGATCCTGGCTTGAACTCACAGGCTGTTGAACGCGAGAAGCACTGGTATCAGGGCCATAAGCGTCGTTGCGGCCGAAGACCCTGCTTTGTCCCACTCCGATGCAAGTTGGAGAGCCTCATTGATCCCAGGGCTGCACCGGACGCGGTATCCCAGTCCCATGTACGCTGCCGCTTCTTTCATGTACGATGCCGTCTGCATTTGCCACGTGTAGCTCATCTCGTCTTCCAGCGCTTTCCTCCATTTTTCAGTAGTGTCCGCATCATCAGCAGGATTTTCGGCATTCGGCGTGTCTGCCAAAAACCGGTCTTTGACCACCGTGCCGTTGTAGTTTTCGGTCAGAGATGCATTGGTATATGTGGCATTGCACGGGAACGAGTACCCGGCCCAGTTGTCCAGGTCGAGTGCGACGAGGTCGAAGGGGTCCTTGGGGATCCGTGTGTTATTGGCCTCCTCGCTCTGGAGTCCCTGCCGGACTTGGTCGACAGTGGTTTGTTCGAATTCGTTCCTCCACCACTCCCAGTTCCAGTACATGATTCTCCAGCCCGACACTTCATTTTCAAATGCGTCGGCTGCGACGTGGTTGAAGGTGAAGCTGGGCGGGTCGATTCTCAGCGGGGTCAGCCAGGTGTATCCGTGGGGATTGGGGGAGTTGATTTTTGATCCGATGTCTGGCAGATCCTTTCTTCCAGGTGTATATGGGTCATCGTCGCTCGGTTGAAAATACGTCAACGGGTCGCATTTTGCGGAGCTTGCCTGTTCCAATGACACTTCGGTACCGCTAGAGTACGCGCATAGAGCCGCGAGTACAAAAACAAGCTGTAAGCACAAGTTCATCTTGGCCATGAACCGGGTGGAGGTAATGACTACAGGCACGTGTGGGTCGCGCAACTTGCCGCTTTGACGCGTGAACGTCTGCAACGGCGAGAGGAACCCGCAATCAGAGAATCAAGGAACTTCAAAGTATTTCAACATGGCGCTTGCGCGTCTAAGCAAAACGGCGCAAGGCTATGAATTTGGGGGCCACCAGAGGTTTTTGGCCTCATGCCAACGGCGCCGCGGTAATGCGGCTGAAGGAGTTGGCCCCCATCCTTTATCGCCACCCAACTGTGATCTATCACGCTGACGGCATTTCAATAAAACGGAACTGCCTTTTTCGATGTCGATGGCTGCCTCTAAAACGTCCATTGCCGTCATATTCCATGTGGTGGCAGCACCCCTGTCTTGTACCCCACCACTAGCACGATGAGCTTCAAGCCAGTAAGCAGCGCATGCGTTGGATGGTCTCCCTCTTAAGTCCGTCATTTCCTGAGTGGTTTCAGAGGCTCTGTTGAACAGCGGCCTTTTCCCGCCCCCTCTCGCACACGCTCGAATGCAGGAAGATGGTGTGAATATCCTTGGCAATCGGCACTGCTTCAAGAAGATTTGTCAGAGTTCTTTGCGCACAGCCGCTGACGGGCTGTCAAGAGGGACCGTTCTGATCCCAGTTGGTGAGCTTGAGAGGTGGCGTCGAGAGAGGCTTTGTCGAACGTAAACCTGAAGAATTCTAGTCTGTAGCATAAATCAGAATAGTCGGGCCAGTGATTAAGGACTCGTGGTGATAATAAAGCTCTACTTAAAGACAGGATGGTGTACAAAGATTGCTTATCTCCAGGAGACTTATATAATTTATGGATATCCAAATTGACATATTTAGCCTCACGCATTGCATCTTCGTAGGCCGCCAAACTTGCTGTGTAGCTTTTCAAAAGGATCTTAACTGAAATTATGAAATGTGCCGAAAGTATCTGGAGGTTCGAGCACCTTTGCTGGATCCGCTGGAGGTGCTGAGGCCTGATCGGGCAAGGCTGAGGATACTGATGGGTCGAAATGCGGGAGAGGCTTCTTCTTCCGTCGGGGGCCGGCAATGTTTATTTCGGGACAGTGAGAACGGGGAAATTTGCACCAGGAAGGCGATTGCCAAGACCGATAAGGCTTGAGACATCAGATGAGGGAGCACTAGTACCTATATGTAAATTAATGGAGGACCAGCGGAGTAAGCAGTTGTACGACCCCGATGGGCGTGGTCCAAGCTAATTGGCTCAATCTGATCTGAGACTACCCCCGTGCAATCGCGAAACGCAGAGCTAGTGATCCCCGCCGTTAATCCGGCTAGAGACTTACTTGTGGTCCTTCTTGCAGATTATCTGACTCCTGGAAGTTCCTGAATACTACTGGTGTCTTCCATGATAACATCACTGGAGCTTTCCAACAGCGGAGAGGACGTTTTGCTTGTCGCTACTTTAGAATTAATTCATTAGGTTTGGGAATCATTTTCAGAGTAGCAGGTGTAGTTACCCTAATATCACTGAAGACTAGAGGCCTTTTGTACGCTGAACACAACAAAGGGCAAGAGCATATTGGCGGAATTGGCGTTTGAGTACGGGTTGTTAGGGCCAAGGGCAAGCATGAAGAAGTAAAGAAGATCGAAGGCAGAGGCAGAAGATGGATAGGGCATTGAGAGTGTCGAGAAGGAGAGTAGGGGGAGGGATAGTTACCCGACGAAAGAATAGTGGCATTCCATCAGCTACTTTCGGCTATTTGAAGAACGATATTGACACATTGTATTCTTCTGTACAAGCAAATAGAACCGCAACTCATTCATAATCCACTTCAATGTTCTCTTTCCCAATAGGAATTCCATCCATTAATACAGCCCACTCCAGACCAGCATCTGTCGGCATCATTTCGACAGTGTATGAGATTTCCCGATAAATCTTGTTGTCAGCACCAGTAATTTTTGGCAAAGATTCAAACGGGACGGGAAGGCGGCATGTTATCTCGCACAGGTGCTTAACACTCGGCTCCCGTCTTTGGGGTGGTTGCAAGTCGCCGCATTGGTAAATGGACAGCGTAAACGTCTTGCTGGGCAAAGAGGTCTCATATAGGCTCCACCCCAGTTCGACAGCCTTCTGATCGTCGATGCTGGTTCCCTGCAATTAATTAGATGAAGACTCATTAATTTGCGAACGAGGAACTGACCCTTGTCAAATACCAACGAGTTTGGTTGCGAGCGCTATAGGCCCCTTTAACTTTGTCCCAATATCTGTCACGTTCCTGGTGCTTCCCGTCCACAAAGCGATCGGAATATACGATTCCATAACTGGTGCGGGATATGCGGGAGGCTACGTGGCTTCCATGAAAGCTTGTTCCGGCTTTTAGTGCAGCACCTCGGCAAATGGCAGTCCAGCTGTTCAGTCAGTTCGTGTATACTCATTAAATAGATATGCTTACGGTTTTGCGTTGCTCGGCTGGAGGATATCAATCCCTTTCCCGCGTTGCTCTTCTTTCAATTGGAGAAAGAGAAAGTCGGAACCACCGAAGCCACCAACAAGAATCACTGCCTGAGGTTCCAGTCAGCTTACGTCTGGTAGTCTGCTTTTTCGTGCATAACTAACCTTTGGATTCTTTGTCCCCTTTCTCCCTACTTCGTTGATTTGCTGGTTCACAAGAGCCTGGATCATTTCAATCACAGGTTCGAAAATTGCCTTCACGAGACCACTGTAACACTTTAGTGCCATTGCTCAGCCCTATTAGTCCCCCTCATCTCTCCATCTCTCTCATTGGGGCTCAACATACCTCGAGAGGCGAACTTTTCCTTCTGTGATATCGTTCTTTTTATCTTCCAAGGGGTTGTGTATGTTCATTCGTTTCATGTTGAAAGCCTTTGCCGGAGGTCTCACTGTGAATGATCGAGAATCCCCTCGGAACAATCGTTTGATTCCCTTTTCCCACTCGCTCTCCATCATTTGTTTGATGTCGTCAGGCGTCAGGCTGTCCCATCTCCTCCCGAGTTTCATTTTAAGTGTGGCTTCAAACCCTTCATCGAGAAGGATAGCGCCACAAAGTTTCCCTGAGAAAGTTCAGCCAGCCTCTAGATAGATGGGAAGTCAGGACTTCAGAGTCATTACCTTTTCCCATCACGTACTCTTCTACGATCATTGGAGTGGTAGACGTGATTCGGTAAGTGATTATATCCTGATGCTCTGTCAGCTTTCGATATGCACCAGAAACTAGGATTGCGGGAAACCTACTACTGTCCCACCTCCAGCATCGCAGACTATGTATATGTCGTTGGCCTGTTCAGTCAGTTCGCAACACGTAAGCTAGCAGATGGCTCTGGATATCATACTTTCACATCTGATCTCCCTTTGAAGTCCGCAAGAGTTGCCAATGCCGCAGCCTCGGGTTCGGACACAAGACTGAGTTCTGTTTCCCCGGCAAGGCGCCTCTTTTTCATTCCCGCCAGTTCAGCAGCTTGCATCATCCTCTTCCTAGACTTGTTTGGCCAGATTGCTGGGACAGTGAGTATGATCCTGAAGGGCAAGGATGCCACTACAGCGCCTTGCTCACGCTCCATACGCTCCTGAGTGTGCTTCCAAAGGAGACCGAGATAGTCAGCAACTACTTCCACTGGCGACTTGCCGTTCTTTCGAATCAGCTCGCGTGCCCGGAGTAGGTGTTTGCTCTGTTTGAGGTCGTCTTGCAGGTCGGTTTCATCAACAAGCAGAAGCTTGAACCACCTCAATGTCTCCTCTTCCGGGCAGTCATCATAGCCCCACTTGATGCTGCCGTCTTCGGTGTAGCAAATCTTGGATGGAACCTTCGAGTCATCTGAGTTGCAAGCTCCTGTTGTCCTCCAGCTTGTTATCACGCTCGGTTCCTCCCGGGCAAGACACTCAGAAAATGCATATGCGACTCCGGAAAATCTATAGATCGTCAGAGCCCGAGAGCCAGTGGTTGATTCACATACGGCTTACGTTGTACCGAAGTCTATTCCGATCAACATGCATCGATTGCGGTTCGCCATACTTGATCAAGAGTGGATATTGCCACGCTCGATGGAACCTACACTCTTAGTTTTCTGGATTTCTTCGGGTAATAACCGTTTGAGCTAAGGCATTCGGGGGCGACCATTCGCATTGGGGGCTCCTCCGCAAGTTGGGGGCGGAGACTCCCGGATCAGCCTGGTAAAGCCTTGCTGCTTTCTGTATTTCTGCTCAGCGCCAGACGAAACTAAGCTTATTGGCAGCCCCGGCGATAGCCAACGCATTCTCCAGGCAGCCCCATGCAGTCATGCCACAACTGCATGAATGCAAGGATGGTGCTGCAGCGACGGAGGCAGTGCGTGGAGATGGTGCCGTGTCTGCCGGTGATTTGGGCCCCAATCATGCGGGATGCATAAGGGGTGGTGGCACAAGGCTGTATCTGCTCCTCACCGTTAAGCGCGCAAGGTTTATATAGAGCGCCACGCTAGGCAGCGAGCCAGGCACGCGGACACGGCTGCTGCCTGAAGTACGCAGGGCTGAGATGCAGACTCCGCAATCCTAGCCCGAGCAGCACGGCCAAGACCCCCCTCGGTTGAGCAAGAGCATTCCCAATTCGCTTGTGCCATACATCTACTGATACTCTACACTGTCCGGTCGGTCCATCAGTTTTATCCTATGCGATGGTTAGAGGAGTCCGCAGAGATGAATGCATGGTGCTGGTCATGGGTATGACTGGCGCCGGCAAGAGCTACTTTATCAATAAGCTCAAAGAAAATGCCGCGAAAGAGCAACCAGGATTGCGATCAGGTATGTCACACGTGAGTCCCACAGTACAACAGAGCACACTAACAAGAAGACCTGTGTTGTAGAAACACAGCATTGCCAGATCACATACAGCCATGTCAGAGACGACATGTCCGTGGCTGTGGTTGATACGCCAGGCTTCGATGATACCCAACGGTCCGACGCAGAAGTGCTTCATGAAATCACTCATTTTCTAAGCATCCAACACCAGCTTGGCATACGGCTTAAGGGAATCATCTACCTTCAATCAATCAACGAGAATCGCATTCGTGGCAGCTCGATCAAGTACTTCGACATGTTCCAGAATCTGTGCGGAGAGGAAGCATTCTCCAACATCATACTGGCGACGACTATGTGGGGCATGCTGTCCGACAAATCCCTTGGATACCAGCGCCATCAGCAACTTCGTGACGAGTTTTGGAGTACCATGGAGGACAAGGGCTCGATGGTTGCCCGGTTTGATGACAGCCCTGGTATGGCCGAAGGACTGTTGATCAGGCTACTTGCCAAAGACGACATTGTCCTCAAGGTGCAGAGCGAGCTGGATAACCTCGGATTTTCTCTCGAAAATACGTCGGTGGGTCGTTTGGTTGCGCCAAGCGTCGAACGCAAGCTGCAGGAGTCAAGGAGAGAGCTCTCCTCCATTGATGGGAAAATCCACAGGGCAAACTTAGCTGGACGTCGCGAGGAGCGGAGAAGATATGAAGAGAAAAGAAGAGTTGTGCTGAGGCGACTGCTGAGCGAGAGGAAGCAGCGTCAAGAGCTGAGAACGAAGGTCCGTTCAGAGGTTGCTGAAACGATCGAGGAGGAGAAGAAGAAATCAAATTGGAAAGATGCCCTGCCCAAGATCCCCGTTCTTGCATCAATTGCGGGGTTTACTATCTCAGTGGTCACGAATCTGCTTCCATTTCTCGGGGTCTATCAGTAATGGATTGTATCTTATGAGATTCGAGTTAGTAAACTCCGTGAAAAATTTTGAAGACACACGATACCCCGGAATTCTGCAGTCCTTTGATTGTGCACGGAGAGATTATCTAGAGCCGCCTGACTATCAATTGTCAGCCTGTGGAATTAGGCAGAAGGCTTCACATGCAGCAGTCAACAGCCGACGCAGCCTCTCACCCGGTTGTCTGGGATCTGCATGCAGGCGACTGATCACACAACAGCAAGCCACAGCTGGAAACCGCAAGCAGTATATGTTATGACGGTTGCCTGCTGAGCCTGATGTTGGCGTCAACGAGCTTGATTGGCCTTGATCTTGTGTGGAACCAACCTTTGGGTGTCAGGGTGATGCACCAATAAAACAGGCACACGGTATGCTGGGGCTCTTCACCCAAGCCTGGGCAACAAACCAGCACAATCAGCATACGTTCAGCCCCGCCAGCACACCTTTTTCATATCACTGATCAGTCTCGGAATCTTTAGCACTGGTATTTGCAATTCGTACCTCTGATTCTTGATTCGACACAATGGACCGCAAAGACGACATGATATCTTTGGAGGAAAAAAGGCTGACGAGTCAACGCACATTGGAAAGCCTACGAAGCATGTCGGAATTTGATGTACCCGAGTTTCCGGCAGTTTCTCAGACAGCAGAAAGATCAAAAAACTCAAAACCAGGCAGCCCAATCCGGTCAATCGTCAACTCGAGCAGGACATCAACGATCACTATCGTCAACGACCGAGACCTCTCGCGAAGCCCCAAGACGCTTGGGCTGAGACGGACCAGCTCGATCACAGAATCTCGAAGTTTTCGGGGCCAAGAGTACTCCCCTCGAAGCTCTGCTGCTGTTCTGAGCGGCACCCATTCGATCATGAACGATGTCATAGAGCATGAAGAGCACAGCTCGACCCAAGGACAAGAGCAAGACCCAGAAGCAATGAACAGAGAATTAGAGCAGATTAGACAAGAACTACAACGGGCGCGAGAGCAAAAAGAGCTTGTTGAGAGGGAGAACGAAAGCATACGTCAAGAATGGCTGCGAGCTGCGAACGAACTCAGTGAACTACGCGCCGCAAGGGGTCATAAGATCGATGATAGCTACATTGAGGGGACTTGGAAACTTCTGCAATATGAAATAAGAAACTGGGCAGATGGTCATTTTCAAGGCAGACCAAAATCTGGGGCTACTAGAAGGTTCTGGTCACGCGATGACTCCACAGGGATGATCGAGGATCTTACAGACACCACTGAGGGACAAAAATATCTGAGCTCTCCATCGCAACGTCCGTCAATTGTCCAAGCTGTTGTCTGGAGCATTCTTATGCAAGCCGTGTTCGAAAGCGTCGGCGAACGCGGCGGCTTTCTATGGGCTGGTGCGGATTGCCGGCATCTCCGCGCGCTAAGAGACAAATATCAACCAGGTGAGATTTCTAAACACAGTTCATGACGAGGAAGTTAACTTATCCAACCAAGATCCCTTTTCTTCTTCCGTCCCCGGGGAATGCTATCGCAAATACCAAGCTTGGATGTCCTTGACGACACTTACATTCTACTCTGAAAACTGCACAGAATCCCCCCAAAATGTCAGCAAAATTTGCGAAACAATTCGAACACTCGTTGGAGATTACGTCTGTGAGGGACGTGAAGAAATGGACCAAGAGCTACAAAGGATCGTAGCGCGAGCAATTCAGCTCGATAGAGACATGCATGGACAAAAGGCTATCTTCTACTGCACGCGGGGATATGAACCTTCCGAGCCTCAGAGACCAAGGCGCATTCCCTTCAACGGATCGACCATGGAAAAATGCGACATTGAAGCAAGCTATGACAAAGTGCTTCTAACGATCTCTCCCGCACTTATCAAACGAGGCACCGCTGATGGAGACAATTACGACACTAAATCGACGATTGCTAAGAGTGTTGTCACCTGCGTGTTACCCGAGAAGGCGCAGAGAAGCCTTGCTTTAATGGGCGGAAGAGGAGACTTCTTCGAGACTTCGAGGACCTTCATCAATCATCTTAAAGCAAATTGGTTAAAGAACTTGTAGTCGACTGGTAGAATACTCTCGAGGCATCTATAGAACCATTCTCTTCAACTCTCTTGTAACTTCTATAGCCAAGTATTTTGGCCGTCATGAGTTTGGAGTTAGCTGCAAGAACAAGATCGAAGACGCTAAGACAAGAATAGAATTAAGAGTAAGGAAGAAAAAGTTAAGAGAAAATAGATTCTCAGCCTTGCGTTGAATGTGCAAAGGTTCCCCGCTTCTATCCCTGGTCTACCTACACACGCAACCGGCTGACTCTACCCCTCTTTACCAGGGAGCTGATCCTTTGAGCCAGGATATACAGGCTCCATTCAGCCTTGCGCCTCACCTTTGAGACGCTGCTAAGCGTTGCAAGCCTCATGGGCGAACAGCTGATAAGAAGTCAGGCAACAGTCAACAGGCTGAAATACAAGGCGGGCGGCTACCTGCGCCCTTTATCCTATGAAATTAGCTCTGAGGAGACCGGTGATACAGCTCGCCTGCAGCCTTGCTGCGCTATTTTACATGGCATTCTTGCATAAGCGCCGAGATGCAGTCACTGCCGTACAGCAGGCAACAGCAGAGGGCAGGGCGCCTCGATAGTTTGATTAGACAGCAACCAAAGTTCTCAATCCTTAATCTCTGATAGAATCTGAAACTCCGCAAGTTGGTTTTGCAATGTAGGTGTTGACAATGACGACTCTGTCGTACACATCCTTGTACAAGAGTTGGCGCGGGCAGAGGAAGAAGAGAGGATGATGTAGTAGGAAAAACCCTCCAAGACGATCTGGAAGTTACTATACTATCTGGTGACGTGGGCTGTTCGAGACGTTATGGGAGCAGGACTGGAACTCTCACCCTATGTACCCCCGAACTGTTCGAGTGATGCTTAGAATCCGTAGTGTACAAGTCCTTCTAACATCATGTATTTAGAGCGACGATATTTAGAATTTTTCAAAAGGGGCTACCTTATCCCAGGGAGTTACCGCTTCTAGCCTGGTGCACTAACCTCACCGGTATGAGTTATTCCAAATGTACGAGACAGCAATATCCACTTTATAAGACCGAATAACCTTAAGCACTATCAATCGTAAATCCAGAGAGCTCCAGAGTATCCTGAACTGGGGGGTAGAATGTCATTATCTCATTCATCGTTACGTAAGACTACCTGACGTCGTTACCAAAAAAGGCAAGGAATAAAGTGCTCCGGCTTTGAAGTCAATCGCTCAAAACTTTCCAAGGATGAAGCTAACCAGATCAAAAACTGAGAAGGCATGATCTGAAAACAAGAGCTTAGAAGAACAAGACAAACCACGGGAACACTATTACGCCCACATCCCGCTTCAACCCACCCACCCAAAACCTATGCCCAAACAACCCCCCCTCACCCCATCACTCCACCCCCTCAAATTGGAATAATATTCGGCAACCGACTAATCAGCGGCAGCCGAATCCCCAACGCACCAATCAACGACACCCACGCCGGCGGATACGGCACCAGTCGATTCCCAATATGCAGCCCATCCGCCAGCAACGCGACCAGCTGCCCGCCCGGCAGCAAGCCCTGTATCGCGCCCGTCCGCGGATCCAGGAACCCGTTGTTCACGCTCACGACCGTGTTCGCGTAGAAGACGTAGTTGTACACCTGTCCGTAGACGGTGCCCTGCGCGATGATGGACGGGCCGGACGCGGCGGGGGCGGTGCGTGATGGCGTGGGTGCGGCGCCGGGGGTGGAGAAGCCGGGAGTGGAGAAGGCGGGGCTCAGAGCGCTGTTGAGGCCGCCGAGGGGGTTGGAAGTGAGTGCGCCGAGAGGGTTCGAGGGGGTGGCTCCGAGGAGGTTGGATGCGATTGGGCCCAGAGGGTTTGAAGGTGATGCGCCGAGGAGGTTGGAAGAGAGTGCGCCGAGAGGGTTCGAGGGAGTGGCTCCGAGGAGGTTGGACGCGATTGGGCCCAGAGGGTTTGAAGGTGATGCGCCGAGGAGGTTGGAAGAGAGTGCGCCGAGAGGGTTCGAGGGAGTGGCTCCGAGTAGGTTGGACGCGATTGGGCCCAGGGGATTTGAAGGTAATGCGCCGAGAGGGTTGGTTGGTGTTGCACCGAGAAGATTGGACGGCGACAGTCCGAGTGGGTTTGATGGTAATGATCCGACTGGATTCGAAGGACTCGCGCCGAGAGGAGTAGAAGGAGAGACTCCTCCCAGAGGGTTCGAGACACCAGGAGTAGTCGGGATTGCCGGACTGCTTAAGCCTAAATTGGATGGGACGCCCTGAGTAAGACCGCTGGCGACGTTTGGTGGAAGATTCGAAAGGGGCAAGCCGGAGAGAGCAGAGTTCAAAGGTCCTGTGGGAGCTGCATTTGATAAACCCCAGCTTGAGAGTGGTGAACCAATGTTGCCGAGCTGAGAGAGAACGGATGGTGCAGCAGGAGCGCTTGGCAGGTTCCAATTCGAGAGCGCTGAGCCAATATTGCCAAGCTCAGAGAGAACAGATGGCGCCGCAGGAGCAGTAGGCAGGTTCCAGTTCGAGAGCGCTGAGCCAATATTGCCAAGCTCAGAGAGAACAGATGGCGCCGCAGGAGCAGTAGGCAGGTTCCAGTTCGAGAGCGCTGAGCCAATGTTACCAAGCTGGGAGACGATAGATGGCGCCGCAGGAGCAGTTGGCAGGTTCCAGTTCGATAGCGCCGAACCAATATTGCCGAGCTCAGAGAGAACAGTTGGTGCGGTAGGAGGGGTTGGCAGATTCCAGTTCGAGAATGCCGAACCGATGTTGCCGAGCTCAGAGAGGACGGACGGTGCGGCACCAGACGGTAGAGCACCAAGAGCACTCGAGAGCGGGCCAATGTTCGTTGGGGCTTGTGACAGCGCCGACGCCACGTTCGGCGGTAAGTTCGAAATTGCAGAAGCTAGGTCCGGGGGCAGAGCACTGGGTGTGGGCAAGGATGCGATGCTACCGATGTGGGATAGAACGGAGGGTAAAGCTCCGCTTGGTAGGGCGGCGAGCGCCGACGAAAGAGGCGCAAGATTTGTTGGCGCTTCTCCTAGAGCGCTCGCAACTTGGGAAGGTAGACCACCGAGCGGGTTTGACGGAGTAGGTAGACCACTGAGAGGGTTTGGTGGGGAAGGAAGACCGCTGAGCAGATTTGGCGGAGTAGGCAAAGCGGACGCAATGTTGCCAATCTCGGAGAGAACTGATGGCGCAACTTGGCTTGGAAGAGCCGCAAGTGCAGATGTGAGAGGCGCAATATTCGTTGGCAAATTCGAAAGAGCTGAAGCCACATTTGGAGGCAAGTTCGAAAGAGCTGAAGCCACATCTGGAGGCAAATTCGAAAGAGCGGATGCCAAATTCGGGGGCAGGTTAGAAAGCGCCGAGGCCACGGGGTTCAGAGGGGTAGGCAAAGCAGAGGCGATATGGCTCAACTCAGACCAAACCGACGGAGCGACCTGTGATGGGAGGGCGGCAAGAGCTGAAGTGAGCGGAGCGATGTTCGTGGGCGCCGCTGACAAAGCGGAGGCTATGTTCGGCGGCAGACCAGACAGAGCAGAAGCTACGTCCGAGGGTAGGCCGGATAGCGCCGATGCTACGTTTGGCCAACCAGACAGGATCGATGCTGCGTTTGGTGGCAACCCAGACAGCGCGGAGACGACGTTCGACGGGGCTCCAAAAGGCGGCCAGGCCACCGAGTTCGGCGGAGAAGGCAAAGCAGAGCCGATGTTCCCGATCTGTGAGAGGACTGACGGGACCTGCTGAGATGGAAGGGCAGCAAGCGCCGAAGACAAGGGTCCTGGATTTGTCGAAGCCTGCGGGAGCGCAGAGGCCACGTCTGGAGGCAGGCCAGATAGCGCGGATGCCGGTACTCCCGTGAGTGTTGGAGGGGCGCCAGTCGGGGCCGGCCAGCCAGAGAGCAAGCTCCCGATCTGAGAGATAACGGACGGTGCAACCTGCGAAGGTAGGGCAGCAATGGCCGAAGAAAGCGGTGCTGGATTCGTGGGAAGCTCTGAGAGCGCGTTGGCCACGTTCGAAGGCAGGCCACTGGGGACGGAGTTGATGCCATTACTGGGGATGCTACCAACCGAAGGGCCACCAAGCGTTGAAGGTCCGGCACTCGGGCCGCTTAGGAATCCACCAGGTGAACCAACTGAGCCAGTTGGGAGACCCCCGGTTGGTACACCGTTTGGGGCCGCGCTGGTTGGAGCTGGCCCAGACGGTAGTGTTGCGAGGCGCGAGAGGACTGATGGCATAACTGAACTGGGCAAAGCTGCGATTGCTGAGGACAACGGAAGAAGGTTTGTCGGGGCGGCGCTCAGCGCAGAGATGATGTTCGGAGGCAAGCCGCTCAGCGCGCTGTTTATTTCAGAAGCCAAGCTGGCAATGGGTGACGGATTCGCGATGTGACTGATTGCCGAGGCCACAGGATTGCCGCTGGGCAAAGAAGAGCCCAATTGTGAAAGCGCCGATGCCAAAGGAGCGTTGGTGGACAGCTGAGAGGCCAAGGCGCCAGGGCTGCTCGCGAGCTGTGACAAAGCCGACTGGAGAGGAGCACCGAGAGTTGAAGCAGATGGGGCGCCGACGGAAGGTGTCGAGGGAGCTCCCACTGTAGGCGTGGAGGGCAAGCCAGTCGAAGGTGCAGAAACACCAGGCGACAGCATTGATGGAGTACCAGGCGTTGACAAACCACCAGGAAGGGATGGACTACCAGGCACAGATGCAGTACCAGGCGTTGACAAGGCGCCAGGAAGAGACGGAGTACCAGACAGGGGCGGAGCACCAGAAGCAGATGGAGCACCAATGGAAGGCGCACTCCAGGACGGGATGCCAGCCGAGGCCAAGTGAGAAGCAAAGCTCGCAAGCTCCGAGGGCACAGAATTAACCGGCAAGCCCGTCAATGCCGACTCCAGAGCAGCCGGGTTTGTGGGAAGGGCACTTCCCAACTGCGAGATCACAGACGGCGCGACGTTGCTGGGGAGGATATTGCCCAACTCCGACAGAGCAGATGGGATGGCGGACTCGAGAACGGACAACACGGACGGGATGGCCGTGAGCGGACCAAGGGCCGAGCCCAGATCAGAGCCGATGTGGGAAAGAACAGACGCCAACGGAGGGTTGGACGGCGCGAGGTTGGACGCAACGTGGGACACGGCCGACGCCAAGGGACCACTCGGGGTAGCAGCCAATTGACTCTCGATCGAGGAGGGATTGTTGATCAAATTGCTCGCGACAGAGCCCAGGGCAGAGCTGAGAGCGGGATTTGGTGGAGAAGAAGGACTGGAGACGCCTGACGCGGAAGGTAGAGGACCGAGGATCGAACCAAGATCTGAAGCGATGTGTGAAAGCGCTGAGGCCAAAGGAGCGTTGGATGACAGAGCTGCACCGTTCGACGCCAAATTGCTGGCAATCTGGGAGATAGCTGAGCCAAGAGGGCCGCTCGGATTTTGCGCAAGTTGGGACTCAATGGCGGCCGGATTGCTCGTCAGCTGTGAAATTATGGGCACCAGATTGCTCGACGGAATAGCGGCTGGCGTGCTGACCGGCGCACTGAGAGCACTGGGAGCACTGAAAAGACCGGGTGTAGAGGGTCCACCTGGTGTAGAGAGTCCACCTGGTGTAGAGAGTCCACCTGGTGTAGAGAGTCCACCTGGTGCGGAGGGTGTCGGTAGCAGCTCGGAGAGTGCATGAGATAGAGCAGACCCGATGACGGGATTCGTCAGGGCAGCAGATGGGTTACTCGCAACCTGGCTTATAAGGGAGCAAAGAGGAGCATTGGAGGAGACGGCTGGATTGTTGGCCAGCTGGGAAAGAGCGGAGCCCAAAGCCGAACCAGGCGCACCAGGAGCTGATACACCAGGAGCTGAGGATGCACCAAGAGCTGAGGATGCACCAGGAGTGGTTGGAGCGCCAGGCGTGGATAAAGCCGGCAAGTTCGAAAGCACGTGCGAAACGGCGGACGCGAGAGGTAGATTCGACGTCAGTTGGCTCGCCAGGGCCGCGGGATTTGTCTCGAGCTGCGAGAGGGCGGACTGCAAAGCCGAGTTGGACAAAATCGCGGGGTTGGTGGATGCTGCACGTGAAATGGCGCTGGCAACGTTCGAGGGATTTAAACCGGATGCCAGATTGGAGCCTAAAGGTGCGCCAGCGGAGCTTGGTGCAGAAGGACTTGCCGCGGATAACGCGGATTGCAAGGTGGATGGCAAGTTCCCAATGACTGAGGACGGAAGCGCGCTCAGGACAGGGCCAAGAGCTGAAGATGGTAAAGCAGAGAGTGCTGAGGGTACCTGAGTTGCCGGAAGCGCAGCAATGCTGGAAGCAAGCGGAGCGATCGCGGAGTTCGGTGCCGAATTGCCAGCGGAAGGTGAGGACGCACCCGGCCAGCTTGGCAAGCCGCTGGGGGCAAGTCCGCTGAGTATGGGGCCAAGGTTCGAAGAAGGCAATCCAGCAATTGCGGACGGTATCTGAGCTGAAGGGAGATTCCCGATGCTGGATGCCACATTCGAAGGCAGACCACCGAGGATGGATGACAAAGCAGGAGCCGGGAGAGAACCGAGTGCGGAGGCCAAACTAGGACCTGCACCTGCGCTTGAGACACGGGTTGTGGGTGTAGCGGAGTTGACCGCTGGAAGTGAAGCGCTGGGCAACCCGCTCCGGACTGAGCTCGGGGCGAGCAAGGGGTTAGAGGCGATCGCACTGTCAAGAGCCTGGTTTAGCTGGCGCGCAATCGACTGGACGCTATCCGGGAGCTGCGACACAATCGACGCAACATCAGGGCAGATGCTTCCGAGGGCATTGGGGACATCCTGGCGTCGAAAGATCTCTGCAGCACGCACTCGCGCTTCCTTAAAGATAGGATAGTCTTCGGGGCTTGTTGGTGCAGTCGTGGCCTGGTGGACCAGAGTTGCCAAAACGGCTAGGAGGACCTTCTTTGGAAGTCGCATATTGGTGCATGCGCAAGTTTATTTGACGGGTAAACGACTGGAAGTGTAGAGTAAAGGCTGGGAAAGCAACAGAGCAGGCAATCTGGCTGAGCGCGGCGCTGCTCAGCTACAGCTTTGCCTTGCCGTTCCGCTGTTGGCTTCCACCGGGCTCTTATACTCTTGGAGGAGTCCAAGTGGCTGGAGATTGAGTCTGGTGGATCAAAGCGGCTGGTGTCCGAAAGGGTCTCTGTGGCAATTTAGAGGCACGCGCGGGTTCCTAAGGAGAAGGCCAGATCAGCCCGCCGGCCCGTCGGAGCGGCAGCTGCAAAACTCGCATTCTTGATAGATCGGCCCGGAATGTCAGCAAGTGTAACTGCAGAGATGCAATTTTGAAGGAATGGGGTCCTGCGGACGACGGGTGGGAGCGGGAGCGGGAGATCTTCCGGTTGGAACCACTGCTAACCAGTCGGCTACAGCCGTCTGGAAGACAGGTACGTTGGAAGGAATATCAGGATCCCATGCCTGACAATCCTGCGCAGAGGTTATTTCGTCCTTACTTCACACTGACAGAACAGCAACCGCCGCACCAGTAGAGTATTGAATCATGCTAGATCTGCGAGGACATGGAGGTAACAGTCGATCCAGCTGTGCGGTTGAATCCCGCTGGCGGGATGTTGGGATGGCATGGCGTACATTCCTGGAAGCACGTCGCATCTTTCTCGTCTCGGATAGCCGGGTTGACGCAAGTAGACCGTGTCGCGACCCGTAGCCGTGGCGGTGCTATGGAGTGTTCCCCGGACGATTTTCGAAGAAATTGTGGAGGCTTCGGCTCGAAGACTGTCTCACTGGATCATCAAGTTGCATACGCAATTTCTGGTGAATAGGTGGTAAACTCTTGTCCTACGTTCGACTGCAGGATGAGAATGATGCGAGTCCACGGACGGTGACTCTTGCCCCCAGACAAGCAAGGGGCGAGGGGTGTTTTCAAGAGTCGTCTCGGTAGCAAGGCCCTGCTCTGGTCCTGGTAGAAACGTAGCAGTGATCAGGAACGGGGAAAGAGGCTGGTAAAAGATCCAGTCAAGGTATCCACAAGGCCAGAATTCCTCGATCGAAATCCCTCAAGGTTCATTGCAGAAGTAACTTAGTCAAGGCGTCCGAATCGCAGTGGTCCATCGTTCTTCCTTAGACACTTTGCATGGATGGTATTAGTCATGGTAATACGTGAAGTCGTTCGATCAGTTCGAAAGGCAGGACGAGCGTGCAGCAACCCAGCCTCCATCGACCTCGAGATCTTGCCGGCGTTCAGGGTCATCTTTGCTGCGAGTTCGTCGGGATTATAACTCCTTTGTCTGCGGGAAGCCACAACAAGACACGCGGAGTTCCTGAAAACTGCCAGCGAAGGAAAGGACGAAGTCGCGGAAAAGAGAGTTTTGGCGGTAAGACCGGATATCCATAGGGTCTCCGATCTAGCGGGCATGTCGAAGCTTTATACGAGCTTCAGGAATCGGGCTTGTGAGGAAAACATGGAACATGAAGTTAAATCTCGAATAGGTCATAGAATAGTCCGTCAGGAATGAGGCCTCACTGAACCTGGAGAAGACACAATGCCAAGCTTGGTCTTAGACATCCTCAGCTGTCACACAAAAATAAACTTTACTTGGACGACAAACAGCGGAACTCTTGGGTTTGCGCCAGAGCAACGTTTGCCGTGGAGGCCTGTGATCGAAGTAGTCTCGATAAATGCAATCAACGAAACAGCGGGCTGGTTCGAAATATGCGTATATCCTTCAAGGCGACATCCAATCAATCTGTGAAGCACCATGGATGCATTGTCGGCTCCGGCGGCCATCATGCGCTCACCATGGTGCGAGCACATTGCACTGTGGGTTGAGAGGTTCATTCGGACTTGGAATCGGATTCGGTGCGACTGACATGACGCAGGTGGCGTTGGAAAGCGCTTTGCCGCTTTTGAGAGTTCGGCGGGGAGGAATGGTGTTGTGGTTGTGTAACTGCGGGCGCGGACGCTCAAGACGCGAACCGATCACGTGACTTGATTTGTCAGAAACGCGCTAATCATGCGCGTTCTTCACGCGTCAACTGCAATCCAACAGCGCCACCAAAAATGCTCTCTCTACGTGTCTCCAGATCGTCCCATCTCCTTCGCATTATGCTAATTAGAGCAAGGGACGCGCAAGAAAGGAGCTTTGGATCATTCCCAGTGGTCCTCTCATGACACATGGACATGCTTCTACGCCTCTATGGTCACTTCAACTGCGAAATTCAAGGGCATCCCTTCAAAGTTCGCCATCGCACTCATGAGCCGACGCGATCGTTCAGAATTCCCGCCCTCTTCATTTGGTGGCACCGCATCTTCCTTACAGCTGAATCCTCTCGTGACTTTCGAACACCAGAATTTTCATCTCACGGGTTTGAATGTCTCATCGCACTGTCTACCACCCTTGCTTACGAACAGGGTATCGAGGGTCTAGACCGAGCTGCATGAAAATGCGGGATCCGGCGCCCGGGACATTGAGTTGCATGGGTTGAGAATACGGGATGACCTCTATAGACAAGGAAGCACCGAGGTCCTGCTTTGCGTAGTACCCCTGTATAGGCCGGGGATATCAAATGGAGTTACTTGTCCGATGCCAGACGTGCTCCGTTGGCGCTGATCGATTCTTCAGCATCCGGCATGCAATACGAACTTCTTCAATGCGCATGCCCGGCCTTTCACATGCTTGTCGCTTGGCTTCGCGTTATATGGCAGGGTCCCTGAAAGTCTGTCTTTGCCACGCCCAAACCGGATTACCTATCCCCAATGCGGAAGAAACTCAGAGATCCAAATAGGAGCCTATGGGGCTGTGGGCATACGAAATCAGGCGTCTACCAGCGAGTCTGGCCCAAATCTTCTACATCCAGTGGAGTAGGATTTCGTCCATCACCTGAGCACCGCATGACGCCGGTAGGCAGCACCGCTCTTCCGGAGATCCATGCGTAGACTACGTGTGCACGCGAATGTCACAAACACGTGGTCCGGATGTAAGTAATCGTCTTGAAATAGATATGATCTGCAAGACAGATAGACTCAGTGTGATAAGGATTCGTTCTCTCTGGGCGTTCAGCTCTAGCTTGTCAAGAACCCGGCAAATTCTTTGCCGAACTTCACCGAAGAACCGATTTCGTATGCAGTTTGACTTGGCAGCAAAAAGCTACATGATATCTTCAGAACAATGAAGTTTCTATAGTTGAGATAGTCGCTTCAAATCGCAAGACTGCGTTATATTGAACTTTAGAAGGGCAAGGCCGATACTATTATAAGCGGTGATTCAATTACATTGTGCTTGCTCTGATGCTGGCTTCACGGTGCGAAGAACGGGAGTGCTCCCGATCGCTTGAGCTGGAATTTTGAAAATGAAAGCTCCGAAAAGATTAACGGGTATAATGACACAAGATCTTCCGCTAATCCTAGGACAATCTCTTCATCTCGACAGCAATCCCTGACAGTCCCGTCGTAGTTTCAGCAAAGACACTCCTCCTTTAGAACTTTCCGTACTTTCTCGCAAGAGAAGCGACAAGTCGCCGACGGATCTCCCAGCCACACCAGCACATGTTAGAAGAATGGACCATCAGTTCCCAGACTCACTCTAGGATAGATTTCCTTTTTATCCTTACTATGCTGCTTAACTAGCCTCGGCGGAACGTCTGCTAAGTAAGCACGGACCACCGTCTGTGTTGGTAGGCGTTGCCCCCCTTGACCAGATATCATAAACCTTTTCGAAAACCGCCACCGTACGTAACTTGGAGTTCCCACATATCAGACTGGATTGTACGGCTGCTTATCCGGCGCTGTTGTGTGGTGTTCTTTGGCCGGAGAACCGAGTTTGTTGCGGTGTTGGTCCGCGCTGGTCGAGTTCTAGTCCGCTCGTTTACTCCACCAGTCAGAATTCTTCCGACTGCAGTCCCGCCGCATGATAGATCAGCCAGCCCCTGTAACTACCTCCGCACCATCAGCACTTGCATGATCACTGCCCCAATATCCTCTTTCACAGTTCACTCGGCCAGAAGATCCCAGATGCTTTCAACATCATGTTCAAACCTTCTCTGTCACATTAGCAGTATATCGATCTCTTCACTGTCAATGCTGCATCAATTGGTGCTTTGATGGATCAAAAAGAAGCTTCAAGCCGGCCCGAGACCAAAAAAACTCGACGTCGGCAGGATTCGAACCTGCGCTCCCGAAGGAAACAGATTTCTAGTCTGTCGCGTTAACCACTCCGCCACAACGCCGTATTATGTAAAAAGTTTGAATATTATATATTATAAACAAAAATCAAATTCAGAGACGCACTCCTAGCCAGCCTGGAAAGAAGGCAAAAGACCAACTGAAACAACCAACTGGACGCGATCTTGTCTTGCTCTAGAAGCAATCCAGCAACAAGCTTTCTTACCTGTTCTTGCAGGTTCCAGAATGATAAAGGTGTGTGTAACAGCTGGTGGCGTGGGTGAGAAGCTTGTTCGGTCTCCAGATATGTCAGAAAAAGACCTCGCCCGCCACGCCTCCGCTGGTTGTTGAGAACTTTGGCGTTTTTGAAGTAGGATAATAGGGAACTCATCCATAACTCACCGTGGCCGAATCCAAGCAAGGGTAGATTAAATGCGATGTTTCGGAGATAGACCTTCCGTTGTCTTTTACTCGTTACAGCGTATCAAGACCGCCTGAAAGCATTGGGCCGTTTTTGTCCCTGATCATCTGGAGTGCTTAGGTAGGTATACTTTCGCAGCTCATTTGTTCTCCAGTAGAGTGAAGCCATTGCGCGTAGCTTCACTGCCGACGGCGCTTGAAATAATATTCATCACAGCCAACGCAACGGTGAGCTGATACGCTAAATATCTCTTACTTACACGAGTGACCGTGTCGGGATTCTACTTATAGTCTACAACCGCTTGGTAGGGACGAAATCATCGTAAACAATGCTCATACCAAGATTGGCGACACAATTGCGCGAGAATCAGCGCAGCAATAATAACGGCTTGAATATGTCCTCATTCCATTCGGAGACATCCCTCGACCGCGAAGTCTCAGGTCACGGAACTCATCAACGGTGAAAGCAGGCGTGCCCGGGTCCGCGTCCGTTTGCACAAACTCATCTTTTGTTCTTGAGAATATCTCGTCAAAGCTCCAAAACATCGAAGATCATCAGATACCTTCCTGAAGCGAGAATACCATCACGGTAAAGTGATCGTTTCTCCATTCTCGTGAAGCATGCATCTCAATCACAGCACTATGCAGAACACGAAAAAAAATTCATTTGTTGCTTCGCACTTTTCATAACCGACATGACATAACCGCACCCAAAGCGAAAGCAGGCCAAAACCTCACCCAATCGAATGAAAACACAGCGACGAGAAAAAAAAAAGGGGGGGGAAGGGCAGTTGAAGATCCACGACCAAAACCAGCTCCAAGACACCACACACCATCAACCATCCCTCCACAGAAAGAAGATGGATAGGAGAAGAAGAAGAAGAAAAAGGAGGAGCCAGCGTCAGGGACATCAGGGGAAGGTATTCAAGAAAGCAAGATATCAAGCAGACTTTGCCACGCGGTGGCCCCAAACTCCACGGCCGCAACCTGCGTCTTCATCGTCCAGTCCGCCAGTGCGGACATCTTCTTTGTCAGCAGCTGGTTGAGCGGGTTATTCAGAAGGGATGTCGGTGAAGGACTGGTCGTGGAAGCTAGGGGATCGCTGGAAAGAAGTGCGGCTAGCGGGTTTGCGTTGGCGTTGGTGTTGATGAGTGAGTTGGACTGCAGCATTGCTGCGTTGGGTGGGTTGGAGGTGGGGTCAGCTGCTGCGGTTGAGGTGGTTGAAGGGGAGTTGGTGTCTTGAGGCAGAGATGATGACAGCGATGATAGCGTAAGCGTCGGTTTTGAGGCGTCGGTGAGCAGATGGAACATCAGCTCCAAGGGAGCAAGATTGAAGTAATGGTCGATGTCGGCTAAAGCAGAACCGGAGGTGGGTGAGAGCAGCTGGCTCAAGGTATCGGGAAGGCTTTCAGCCGACTTTCCAGTGTTGATATCGTCCATCATGTACCGTGCCGTTGGTGCAGCCGCCGCCGTCGTATCGACGTCATTTATCCCTGCCTCAAGGTTAGTGTCCTGGTCCTTTTCGGGAGTCTGGTACTGCTTGTCAAGGGGAGGGTCTTGCTGAAAGGGAGGGCTCTGTTGATCAGAAGGGAGGTCTTGCTCATCAAAAGGGTTGTCTTGTTCTTCAGAAGGTTCTTGCTCTTCAAAAGGGAGGTCTTGTTCTTCAAAGGGAGGTTCTTGCTCTTCAAAAGGGAGGTCTTGCTCTTCAAAATGAGGTTCTTGCTGTTCACTGGGCGATCTTACAAGGAAAGGCGCTGTTGTCGGGAGTGGGGAAGCAACAAAAGGTTGCGGTCCGGAAGAGGAAGCAACGAAAGGTTGCGGTCCCGAAGAGGAAGCAACGAGAGGTTGCGGTCCCGAAGAGGAAGAAACGAGAGGTTGCGCTACGGAAGAGGAAGCAACGAAAGGTTGCGGTCCGGAAGAAGTAGCAGAGTACGACAGTTGGCTGGCGTCCAAAGTGACTTGGACTGGGGGGAGGTCCTCAGCAATCGCGCTAGCCAGCGCCGTTGGGTCAGGGATGAGCTGGTCGAGATTGATTGCGGCGCTGCCGGTCTGCATTGCATCGAGCACACTAGATGCAGCGGACAAGGCCGGGGCAAGAGCGCCCTGGACGTCCACAAGTTGGGAGGCGACAGCGGATGGGAGACTGTCAAGCAATGGCTGTACACCTGACGCCTGTGCGACAGCGATAGATGCTGGTGCTGCAAGGATAGATGCTTCTGCAGCGACGACGGAGGCAACCACATTTGGTGAATCTTGGAGCTGCTTGCCGAGCTCATTCAGGAGAGGTTTGGCTTGCGCCGCAATCCACTCCGAGAGGTAGGACAGCGGGTCGTCGCTACTTTCGAGGCCTGTTGCCAGAGCATCGACATCTCCGGCTTGGATGCCATTGGGTTCATTGGCCCTCTTCATGATGGCCCGCCGACGTAGTTTCTTCGATAAGTTAGTTTGCACAGTTTTTCCTCGAGGTCTTAGTAAATGGCCGACTTACATAAGATGGGGAACGGAGCGCTGTTTCTGCAGCGATCGCCGCTTGAGCAGAGCTCGGAAGTATTTCAGTGGGAATAGGCACGAGAGGGTTCAGATAAGTAGATCCGCCAGGATTGATGGTAGGGTTTGCGAGAGCGCTGGCCAATACCAGAGGGACGTAGGCCGAAGCGACTTCGCCAACAGGATCTAACGCGGCGAGCGAAGATGGGATGGCGCCAAAAGGAGTAAGAGCGGAAAGTGGCACGAAAGATCCGGGAAGTGCCACAGAGTCCGCGATTGTTGAAGGAACAGCTGCTGGACTCGGGATGGTGACCAGCGTCGAGGGTATCATCTGGCGCTTCATCAACTTGGCCTTCTCGGGCGAGTCGTCCTCGTCGTGAGGAGCGACGTCCGAGCCGTCGTCATTAGGAACGCTGTCGTCTTGGGATTCTTGGTCATCCACTGTCGTATCTTCAGGTTGGTCCTCTTCGACCGAGTCATCAATCTGGTCATCCGAAGTGGTATCGTTGTTCTCCGGCTCGCCGCTCTCTTCATCTGACGCTACATCATGCCTCTCATCATCCGGCACATCGACGACATCTTTGCTAGGAACATCCACCTCGGCCAAACTCCGACCGCCCAGCAGTGGCTTAAGCGCGTTCGTCAACGTACCCGTCAAGCTGTTGGTCATCGCGTTCACGTTCACCGGTGTCGCGGCTCCTCCCAAGATGAAGTTCAGGAACGACGCAATGGCGACCTGCAGAGCCGCGACTGGGTTCTGGATGAACGCCTGAGTGATGGGTGTGACGAGTTCCGGAGGTAACGAAGCAGCGGGCAGGGACACACCAGAAGGAAGGGAGAGGGAGACACCGGAGGGAAGAGAGAGGGAAGTGGGGAGGGAAAGGACACTGGTGAGGGCGCCGTTAACGCCGACGAGAGCGGTGCCGAGCCCGCCCAAGCGGTTGGTCGTTGGGACGGCGAAGATGGTGGGCGTAGCAGAGGCTGCTCCCAGGCCGTTGTAGAGGCCTGGGAAGAGGCTTTGGAGTTGAGGGTCTGGATCTCGGCGTTGGACCGTGTTGATGCCGGCGTTGGCTTCTGCCGTGGCTATGGGGTTGACGCCAACGGTGACTCCCGCCGAGACTGCTGGGCTTACCGAATTGACCGTGTTTGTAAGGAGCGCGATGACTGTATTGACGATTGAGGACAAGAGTTGCGCCAGAGGAAACAATGCGGTCTTCGGAACGCTATCTAGAGATTGGGAGGGTGGAGGAGCCGAGCCGGGAACCGGGGATGCTGTTGTGTTGACAGCTGCGGTAGCTGGTGCGACGGGCGGTATTGGCCAGACTATTTGAGGTGCCACGGATGGAGGTGGCCCGGGTGCGACTACATTCGAGACCGTGCTTGAGTTTATCGAGCCGAGGGGCAGAGGAGTTGGTGTGAGGGGAGATAGTATGTTGAATGGATTTATTGCTGAGAGAACAGAAGGGATGACTGCAGTGAATACCCCAGGAATATCCAAAGGCGCGGCAGTAGTCGTAGGTTGGAGCGATGGAGCGACCGGATAGTTTTGCGCCGATTGAACGACCGGGTGGTATTGCGGCGGTGGGGCGATTTGCGGCAACGCAACCACATTAGCGCTCAAGGCTGCCAGGTAGAGGATCACTTTCGTGTCCATGATGAAGGTTGTTGAGGAAACGACAGGCCAAACTTCTCAGTCCTACCAGAGGAAGTAATTAATCGAAATGGGATTCGACAAGTGTGCTCGTAGGCCTGGTGAGAAGAAATACCGGCATTATGTGCACCAGGCAAGGCAAGTAGCAGCATGAAGATGTGACATTCCACAGTTTCGAGGAAGGTAAGGAGAAGCGTAGAAGCCCTGTTCGCGCTCTTGAAACATTCCGAAGCGGACCAGTAGGAAGGGCGAACAGATGGCACAAGTGCATGTACTTCAACTGAGAAAATCCGACTAGTATGACAGCAGTTTACATTCTTGGCAGAGAATGGATTCATCAGCATGACATTCGACTCATCGTTTTCCTGAACTCAACCGCATGGCGATCTTCCGGCGCGGTAACGGTATCCCATGCCGCACCATGGCATCCTAGAATCGTCGATGTACACGGCGCTGGTTGGGTGACCGGTAGTGGACAGGTCCGTAGCTCTCGCGTGTGGAATGTAGGCACGTCTTTGGAACGCGAGACGGCGGCTGCTCCCGCTCCACATGACTCCTTGCCGCGAGCAGTTGAGCTTAGCTCAAAAGCTACTGCAAAGCCAAGAATCACAAGAGTTTCGTCGAATGACATTTCCCTCATAGACGTCGCGATTGTGCCTTTGGCGCTTTCAAAGGTCCTGAAAGCGACAGGAACGAAGAATCAATATTCTTGCCTCATAATAGAGTCCGTTGCGCAAACCCCTCGTTTCGGGACGGTATTCCGTTCCTTTCCCTCGGAATTGATCGTTTCGAAGAATTTGGCAATGGACCTTTTGCGTCAGTCTATCAGTCCTAGCCGGGAAGGGACCCCACGAGGGCATTTTGAACAGGCGTCAACATGGAGCTCATGACGAAGACCCACGTCCGCCTCTTGGCGCAAAACCGAAACCTCCTCTTCCACCACCATCCGGTCCTCGCGGGGCGCGAATGGGCTGATCCGTACCTGGCGTCGCGGATCTAGACCGGGAAGCCCCTTCTTGTCTCTGTACGTATGATGAGTTTGGCTTGGCAGAATAACCTGGATCATAGAGCTGTCTCTTGTGATTAGCGTGGCCACGGGCAGGCGACTGGTCGGCCGAGGAATTGGCGTCGGAGTCTCCTCGATCGCCCCCTCCTCGGCCTCTGCCCTTGCCTCTGAACTGCCTGCCACCGTTGCCGCGAGGTGATGCAGACCGCTCTTGTGAGCCCTCAGGTGTGGACGCGCCGAACAGCCTCTCGCGGACCTCGGCGTACTTGCGCTGTTTTTCTTCACGCTCGCGTTGCGCCCTAGCTTGGCGTTCTGCAAATTCCTGCTCGCTCCTCTTGCGCGCCTCCTCATCGCTATCCTCATCGTCCTGGTTCGCGGCAGCGGGGTCTCGTGACAGGACCTTGGGCGGGGGCTTTCGGCTGAGGACGGTGACGGGGGCTTTGAAGTTGGGCTTGAGGGAGACGTCGGACTTGGCTTGCAAGAAGAGAGGCGTCTCCTTGGGTGCTTCTCTGTTGGATCGCGTCAGCCTCGGAAGTACGCGACGCAGGCGCGTGCACGTACGCAGACTCCCACAATTGCCGGTTGAACTCGGCATGCTGTGCCCTGCGCTCAGCCTTGGACAATTTCTTGGGAGGCTGGGGCTCGGGCGGCGCGGCATCCTGCTTCTGCAGCACGCATCAGCTTGTGGCCACAGTTCTCAGCGCGTGAACAGGGCCTACGTCGGCAAGACTCTCCCAGTCGTCATCCCAGGCGTCCGGGACCTTTCCCTTGGGAGCGCTCATCTTGTACTGTACGTGGCGGAAGGAGGCCAAGCGCACGGTGTCTGAGAAGCTGCGAGGGCTACGGCGGCGGTGGCAGAGGCGGGAGGAGCGTGGAGGGCAGCTGCACGGGTCGGGCAGCAGGGTTGGCGGGGGTCGAGAGTTGAAGTGCGGGTCGCGGTCGTGTCTCAGGCCGCGAGAGCTCGCGATCGACGAACCAATGGCCGGGCCGGTCCTTCAGCCCTACGTCAACGCTTGGCGCCAAGCAAAGTATCGAGACGCGGCTCCAATCCCGTCCCATTTTTCTCGGGCAAGGCCTCCGGGTAGGCGCTGCCTTGGTGCCTGGCTGCCTTGGTCCTCAGACCCTGTAGAGGCGGCCTTTCCGTCCTGGAATTCCGTCGTCGTTGCCATCCGTGTCCTCAACCACGCTGACCCTGGAAGCAGGCATGTTCACTTGGTCTCTATCTCTCGCACTTCGCTACCGTGGGTTGGCCTCGAAGATTCTCACGTATCCCTCTATATCGTCCATTCTATTATGTCGTGACTTCCATCTTATCTCTGCGCAACCAAACGACCGAAACGCCCCAATGGCCACTGCGGCAGAAGAACAAGAAAATAGCCAAGCTGAAGTAAAATCAGTGGCGCTGTCGCAGACGCAGAGCCGACTTTCTGAAGCCTTACGTGGCGGTTGCGAAGACGTCGGGGCTGCAGCGGACGAGTGAGGCAGACCCTGTACCCTCCCAGCCATCGATGGACCGCCACACCATCTGATATGATACATGACTCTCAAACTCATTCTAGAAGATCACCAAACGGGTGCCGCTGCCGCGGCCGTCTCAGCCACGGCACTCGTGTTGATCCGAAGCAGCACGTGGCACCACGACGCCTGCCCATATGCAAGAACGCTCTGCCGTAGCACTGAAGCCCGGTAGCCTGACACGTCCGACCGCCTTTAGGATACGGACTGCACTGAATCTGCATGTCCAAATGTGGAAGTTTCCCGAGTTCCAGGTGTGCGAGCGTGGATTTGAAAGGTCAACGAGCTTGAATCATAAGTGGGGCGGTGTTCCCGTATGAACCACTCCGAGGCAAAAAGCACGCCGTCGTCACGAATGGAAGCAGGGACAACTATTATTTGGTGATTACGACCTATATTTCTATCTCTGGCTGCTGCGAACGCTGCATAACGCAACTACTAATACAGCTCTCCAGCTCTCTTTTTTAAACTTGACCCCACCACTACTCTTGCCTCAGCCGAACCGGATAACAAGGGAAAAATAGGGAATTTTTTTGCAATGCAACCAAACGAAAATGAAAAGGACCGCTCTTTTTGCTCAGATAGTGACCACCCAGAATCCGCCAGTTTCTTGCCAATAACTCCTTCAGAAATGACCGCAGACCTTGATTATCCCGCCAGTGCGGAATTCGCCAAGCATAGACTCCTCCAACCCCATGCCGATGATTTTCTTCTGACAAAGCAGAATGCCGAAACTTCAGTGATCCAACCCTGACAGAGGAGGAAAAAGCTGCAAAAGCAATCGACTTTGCAGTCAAAGCCGAAGCGAAGGTTGAATGAAGAATATTATTGGCCCACAGACCAGGAGCGGATCGCCATGCCCGCCAGACGAAAGATAACCTGGGACATGCCCCGACCTTGCGACTCGTCGTCGAGGAACTTCTTCGCCACCATCATCTTCGATCGGTCATCCTCTTGGTCCGGCGGGTACGGCTGCTGGCTGACATTGTCTGGGAGATCGGGGAAGCGGCCGCCATAGTGACGCGCGATCATCATCGAGTAGATGACGTCTCTCGCCTCGATCATGCCAAGGATGTTGCGACAAGCGCTGAGCGTAGCCTCGATGTTGCGGCTCGACTCTTCGTCGATGTCGCGGAAGGTGACAAAAGTGCCCAGATGACGCCAGAAGTCCACCTCGTATTGCTTCAAAGTCACCATGTTCGGATCGTAGATGAGCTCAGCGAGCGGGTTGTACGGGAGGACCTGGTACGTCAGCAGCGCTTCCAGCACGTCGACGCGCAGCGCAGCCTCCTTCTGCAGCAAATCCGTCTCATGTTCGCTGGTGCCATTGGTGCCATTCATCGTAGTGGAAGCTGTCTCGCGAGGTAAGCACAAAAGTTTCCAGACCAGCTTCGCCTCAAGACTCGTAGTCCGTCTTTGGTTCTCGTAATCCTGGTTGACGCGAATCTGCGAGACGAAGAAGGCAAAGAGCTCCATGGTAGCGGGGTCATTCAGAAGACGGCCCATACCCTTGACCGAATACCACGTCGTCTCGATGCAGCGATCCATGGCGAGAGCGTAGTCTCTGGAGTACAGCGCCCTGATCTCTTCGACGACGCCGGGAGGAATGGGCCCAGGATTCGGCGGCATGGAGTGAGGAGGCACGCCGGAGAGCGCGAAGAGCTCATTGATCTGGATGCGCTGGGCTAGAGTCGCGTACAGTTAGTCATTGAACCCAAGGAAATTCGGGCTTCGCAAAGCCTTACCCTTCAACGGTTGGCCATCGGCCGGCGGCGGCGTTGAGCTTTCCTTGTCCTCCTTCCTCACGTACACGCGGGTCGAGGGATCGTACGCGACCGGCGGTATCGACATTGGTGGGTTTGGGTCACCGCCGGCGAGCGCGGGATCAATGGCAGCGGTGAGCTCGTACGAAGGGTCTGGAGCGGGCGCCGGCGGGCTGGCGCTGTGGCCGGGCGCAGGCGCGTAGGTGGTCGCGGCGGGGGCGTAGCCTTGAGGAACGTGGGAGTAGGGGACCTGCGCGGGCGGGGGAGCGGCGGTCGCAGGCGCGGAAGTGACGGGAGGGGCGGCGCTGGGTGCGGGTTGTATTTGGGCGGGACCTGGCTGCTGCTTGAAGATGGGGTCGTAGCCCAAGCACTCGCGCTTGCTCTTCTGGCAATTTCTGCACGTCGGGTGCGCCTCGTCGCACTGCCACGCGTGTGAGTAAGGTCGCGGTCGCCACAAGGTGAGGAGCGGGCTATCGCGAGAAGACACGCAGTTGACGAGGTGAGGTCGGACGAGAGGTAAAGTTCTCGCTTCCATCCATGCGGAGGTGTCAGGCTACAGAAGCGAGCGAGACGCGAAGACGCAACCGCGCTACCTCGCCGTTTCAACCTCACCTCATCACTCCGACGCGCGGTCGCGAAGAAAAAAAAATTTCAATTGTTGGCCTCACCTTTATCCGACGCTTGCGACACGTCAGGCAGCCCGTCTTCGTGCGGCGCTTGATCTCCTTCTTGTGGCGCCCGCCCGACATGATCCTCTGGTCCGGACCCTGCGGAGGCAGCTGGTAGCGCATGCCCATGTTCTGCGGCGGCATGCCCATGGGCGCGCCGGGCATGCCCATGTGGTGCTGGGGCGGCGGGCCGGGCGGAGGGTAGTAGGCCATGGGCGGGACGGGCGGCGGCAGAGGCGAGCCTGCGGGCTGGCCGGGCTGCTGCGGCGGCGGTTGCGCCTGGCCGTCAATGGCGCGGATGGGAGGCAGGCTGAGCGACGGCAGCGACATGCTGGAGGCGGTGGGCGACGCGCGATAGGGCTCCGCAGAGGCTTGGGCGCCCTGGGGCGGCGGGTAGGCGTAGGTGGGCTGCATGGACGGCGACGGGTATGAGTGAGGGGAGGGATAGGACGTGGGCTGCTGTTGCGCCTGCTGCTGAGGCTGAGAATGCTGCGGTTGCGGCTGCTGTTGAGCCGGCTGCTGCTGCTGCTGCGGTTGCCGCGACGGCGGGTTAGACGACTGGTCCGCCATATTTGATTAAGGACGCGGTACACGTCGATGGCGCAAGGCTGTGAGATTCGAGATTAGCCTCTCCTCGTGCGCGGGATCAGTTCCCCAAGGGACAGCGCAGCATCGACCAGCAAGGATTGGCACCGGGAGCAGTGGTCGAGGATGCGCTTGCTTCGCTTGCGCGGAGTGCAGGCGAGACGAGGCGTGGTTTGATGCCGGGACGGATGGCGGAACGAGGCGAAGGGTGCGAAAAGGCAGGCCGGCCGACGATCACGGACCAGCCTCCCAGGGAGCTGAGTCGGGTTCGGGGCACAGCTCAGATCGGCGCAACGTGAGCGCAGTCGAGCTACTGCGCGTGCGAGCCAGGGGGCGCCGGCGCGCTCAGTCGTGAAAAGTGGGCGCTGCCCAGATCAGCGACGTCCGCATCCCTCGGCTGGGAGCGCATGCTGGGCGCTCGAACTCGAAATGAGCCAGCCCTAAGACGGCAGCTGCCAGGCGGGCGGCGCGGTGGCTGTGCGCGCGCGGCGGCGTGGGTGGTGCGCGCGGGCACGTCCTCGCGGGCGGGCGCAGGGGCGATGACGGGCAGGCGGAGGGCGGCGACTTACTGAGGCGGTAGAAGCGCACTCGCTTGACGGAAAGCCAAAGGCAAGCGAGCGCAAGCGAAATGCCAGGTGCCTGCGATGGAGCCGGGGCGGCAGCCGACGGGCGGCGAGGGCGAGGATCCGCTGCGGCGCTTGCAGGCGCGACACGCGTGACGGGGCGCAGGCAAACGGCTGCTGGAGAAAATATTCAGTGCTGCCGGGCCTCACGAAGGGGTTTTGCGGCCAAGGCGCGCTAGCCGCATCGGGCCGCGGGCAGCGCAGCCCGCGGGCATCAGGCACGCAGGCACCGGCGTCTTCGAGAACACGGCATCACGTCACTGCGCGCCCCGGCGATCCAGGAGGCGGCGCATCAGACGACTGCGAACTGCGCCGTCCCGCGCCGCTGGAGGCTGCCCGGCGCCCGCAATTCTCCGCCGCAGCAGCCGCCGGCGCGCGTCGATCGGCCTCAGGCCGCACAATTCCCCGGCGACCACCCGGCGCGCCCAGCGCTGCGCCGCCCTCCAGGCCGCCGCTGCAGGCACACGCGCGCCAGATCCGCCTGCGGAGAGCGGCGGCCGGGCCACCGTAAATACCGCATCCGGCGCGCTGGAGCTTACGGGCGTTAGTCGTGCCTGCCGCATGGCTGTATAGATCGCCCGCGCGCACGCCCGGGGAACACGGCAATCCAGCGCTCCCGTCGCGTCTCCTGTTTCTCTTGACACATCCGCCGCGGCCCCGAATCTCCCGCCTTAGCAGCCCCAGCTATTGCCCTCCACACCGCCGCCCCGCCGGCCAGTTTCAGTCCTCGCCGCGCCCGGGCAAACCGGTCAAGTGCGCGGCGGGAATATTACAAGGACCAACTCGGCGATCTCGATCACCGCTTCAGGGGCAGTCCTGGCAGCCCTGCCTTCGAGAAGGAGAGCGCCCGCTTCTAGCGAGCGTTCGCTGCCAACGCCAGCCGAGATCTGGCTGTCGGCTAATTGGCCCAAGCCGCCAGACAGCTGACTCCACCCCTGCCCGGCACGCTGACAGCTCCCTCTCCCTAATGCTCTGTCGCCCGCTTTGGGCCAAACGCCTGCGCATCGCCGCCGTCGAAATCAAGCCAGTCCACGCCGCTGCCCCTCCGCCGGTCCAATTGCACCATCCGCCTCTCCACCCACTCCAACGGTCTGTCCGCCCATCCTTCCCGCCTCCGCCCTGCGCGCACGCGCGTACTGGCGGGATTGGCCCGCCGCAGCACCCGTGCGTAGCCGTCAGCCTGCGCTGCCGGCTCCTCCGCGGAACGCATCAATGACTTTCTGGCTGCCCGTGCCTTCGAGAGAGGGGCAGAAGGAGGGGCGAGGGGGACGACGTTGAGAACCTGATACAGCGCCCACAGACCGCGCCCCGCCGCTATGACTGGCGATCCCTTCGTCACCACCACTCACGCCGCCGGGAGCCGTGTATATGACTTGTCCCAAACCTCCCTTGTGGGCCTGCAGAGCAATTCCAGCACACCGGCTACACCGAGCCGCCGTGCTATTCGTAGACCATGGCGCACGAACGCACCCCAAGCCCGCATCCGCTTTTCCACCAACCACCTACCAATCCCGCAGGCCCTGGATGCGTTCTCCGTGGGGGTCACAGACCTCCCGGCGCCCTGTCCGCACCGTCGGCGCATCCGCCTCTGTGGAGAAGCCCAAGAACGTGAAGATTTGCTGACCAGGACAGGGGATGGGGTGCGTTGACACGAGCAACTATTGACGAGATGATTGACAGGATCCTTCTCGCAGGGTGCTGCATCGCGCCTGAGGGTCCGAAGAGCATGGGAACATGAGGCCACGCCGTTGCTCCCGGATTCGCTACCACGGACCGCCCCCGAAGCCGAAAACGAACCGGCCTGACACGTGAGAGAGAATCGATTCCTGGGGCCCTTCAGGCACCCGCGTCCACGGGACCTATACTCCTTGGCATCAAAGCGAAATGTGCTGTGCATCATACTCATTAGTTTTTATTGAAAGGGTTCCGCTTCTCCCATCTCGTACGCGTATCCCCAATTTCACCGTCCAAATTTGACCTTTTGGGCTTTCTCTCTTCCCTTCGCTCGAGGCGTCCCAAGCTGCCACGCGACACGCGTGGGACTAATCCATCGGCACATGCAGTAGCTCCGTTCGGGTGGAAGGGGGCGCGAATGAGACAGGCTGCAGATCATACGAAGCTTGAATCGCCATAGCCAGCGGTAGGGCCGGCATTCGGTCCGTATGTTACTTCTCTGCTGAGTCGATTCCCGGAAAAGGCAGCAATCCTTGGTCCTTAATACAGCTGATGGCTGCCGGGAACACAAGCAAAAAGGAACCTACGGCGGGGAGCCCTATTGATTTGTCAAGCACACTGTCACTGGCCACAGCCTTGGGACGTGGAAGTCAGACACGCTTCTCCTTGACTCAAGACCTGGATACTCGGGCCACCGTCATGATTCCGTCCGTCCTACCAGTCTGCCACCGACGAGCCACCCGCAACCATCGGAGTTCTCCAGAGCTGCGGGCGCACACGCAGCCTGAATCCAGCGAGCTTACTGCCTCGCATCGCATGCGGTTTCCACAAAAGCTCTTACTACGGCCCCGCTATCGGTCCAGATGTTTGGGCACCATGCTTCGGTTGTCTATGCCACAATAATGAGCGCATGGTTTCTTCCGCGCCGCCGGTCAACCCGACTGAGAAAAAGAGGGAGAGCGCCGACCTCGCGAGACAATGAAAGAGCGTACGCGCGCGACACCGAATGCTCAAAACAAAGAACGTCAGCGATATCCAACTGTTGCTGGCAATAATAAAGATAATTCCGACGTTTCCCACGAATACCTGTTGCTCCGATTTCCCCGAAACATGGCCATCTTCCTGCTCTGCGGTTCCTACGGAGCGCACTCCGCTCATCTTGCGTTGGCCGAATTTCGGGCAGCGGCGGCGCGTAATGAGGACAGAAATTGGGTTCTTCTGGTACCTTCTCCATGTCGCACTCTCCCTCTCCTCTCCTCTCCATCCATGCGCCGCTGCTGAAAAAGGCACAAAGGGCATCACAAATCACGGTCGCGCGAGCACGTGCGTCGTTCCGCGCCGCAAAGCCGTTGGCGGGACTCACTGCCGAAAGTAAGTTTTTTTTCCCTCTCTGCTGGCTTGTCTGCTTCTGCCTATCAGGCGGCAGCAGCCACCCACCGCGTGGTTGGTTTGTCGTTCGGCACCGGGTCTGGGTCTGGCTGTGATTGTGGCAATCTGCGCGCGCGCCGCTTTGCCCATTCATTTTGTTTACTTGCCCTGCCCGCCGTCCTTCCAATGCCCTGCCCGCCTGCCACCCACGCTGCCCTTGCCCTCTCCTCGCTCGGCGCGCCGGCCGCCCGTCCGCCCACCCACATCATGTGCGTGTACGCGCGCGCACACCCATTCATACGCACGTGCGGCGTCATATGTATGTACATGCAATGACTAATTTTGCGTTGCGGGAGCGCGCGGGCGGGAACAACGGGCTGCTCGCCCGCCCGCCGAAGACGCGCGCTTTGTCCGGAAGGAGTCCCCCCGGGAGAGAGGGTTTTTTTTTTGTTCGTCGGGTTGGGACTGGGATTGATTGATTGTTTGCCAGCGGCAGCCGCACGACGGCGCCGCACGCACGCACGACGCCGTCCGAGCGGGATCCAATAACGGGCCGCTTCCGGTAATTTGGGATGAGTTGGGTTTATTGGGATGCCTTATGCAAATCACACACACACACACACACACGCTCGCACGCACACAGACAGACACACACACGCCCACGCCCGCGCGCCCACGCGCGAGCTCGCGCACATGGGAGAGGAGAATCTTTTAACGGGGGGTAGCGCACGCACGTACGCACACACGCAGACACACGCACACAGGGACGCGTGCGAACCGGCCTTGGTCTTTTTCTGGCTAGGTTCGGCGGCTAAGCGCGTTGGTGGCGTGGATCGGAGATGGGGGAGGGGGATGGGAGGGGAGGGGAGGAGGGGAGGGGAGGGAGGGGCTGTGAGGCACGGGAGGTAGGTAGGTAGGGTGGTAGGTACGTGGGTGGTGTGGTGGGATGGAATTGCCCGTATGGCACGGGTGGGTTGGTAGATTGGCAATGTGTGGTCTGGTCTTCCTTCTTTGCTTCCCTTTCCCTTCCCTCCCTCCCTTGGCTTGTGAGGTCATTCGATTCGGGGAGAGTGAGTAAGTAGTAGAGGGCCATTGAGTGGAGCGCGCTCAGCGTCGTCGGGCTTTTTCGGCAGCAGCAGGCGGCGTCATCATTATCGAGACAGCAATCAATATCAGCGCAGTGGTCACCGGAACGTTCCTCTCTCTCTATATTTTCTATCATCATCAATGTTCTTTGACGCTCGCGCCACCATCCCGCTTGTTCCCTGAGAAGATTGAGAAAAAAGAAGGGAATAAACATCCAAACAAGACGATTCACAACGAACGACGTAGGTCTATCTAGGTCTTTGATGAAGCGCCGCTTATTCTTCTTTTCATCATTCTCCAAGCAGCCGAGTCTGAAAACGCCCTTCCTTCCTCTACTGCATGTCCTCCTGCTCCGGGACAATGCTGTTCACCTTGCCCTGCTCGAGCGCCGCGCGCACGTTCCCGATCGTCCACTCCTCCATCGCCGTTTGTGTCTGCGTCAGAGAAAAAAACCGATCGTCAGCAATAAGATCTTCGTCTCTTTGACCTCGCACACACACGACGACCACAACCGAACGCCCGTATCGAGTCTCCCGTCTCTCTCCTTCTGGCGAGCGAGCGAGCGAAACCCCTTTCGCTACTACGAGCTGGAATCCCGCGTATCGCCGCCGCCGCCGCCGCAAAACAGTACGGGCTCGTTCGCCTCTTCATCTCGTCTCGCCCGTCTCCGTCGTCCCGTCCGTCGCACGCACCGACCACGCAACAGCAACGACGATGACGACGACGCCAACAACGGCCGCCCCACCCCCACCACGGGCAACGAAAAACCCAAAAACCATTGTAGAAAAAACGACAACCACATACCTCGACGGTCCAAGTGCCCATATGCGGCACGAGCATAACGTGGGGGTTCGCGACCAACCCGGGGTGAACCTTGGGCTCCTCCTCGTAGACGTCGAGGCCGGCGCTCCAGACGCGGCCGGTCTCGAGGGCGGCGACCAGGGCGGCCTCGTCCATGACGGCGCCGCGGGCCGTGTTGACGATGACCACGCCCTGCTTCATCTTGGCAAACTCGGGCGCCGAGATTATGTGGCGCGTGTTTTTCTATAAATACCGCGAGGCGGGAACGGCAAATTAGCGTGGGAGCCGGGAAAGAGTCATCTTCCGGGCAAACGAAAGGGAGAAAAGTATATTTAGAGGGGAGGGCAGTTTATTGTCTTGGGGAGGGGGTGGGATGTTGTCGGGGAAGCCGGCGCGGCTCTCGTCTCCGCGGGATGGGAGTGGTGAGCGATACACTGAGCGAGCGCAATCTCCTCCTGAGGCTGTGCTGGGGGAATTTTAAGGTGGGATTGAAGGGATATTGTGCGTGTTTGTGAGTGAGTGATAGAGAGATTGCATATCTCGGGGAAGACCGGGAACGGGGCGGCGGGTGTGACAGCGGCGGGTATGATGTGATGGGGGATATTCTGGAAACCCAGGAAAATAGGGGATATGGGGGTTCTGGAAGGAAGGGGAGAAGGTCTCGGATATCGTCTTCCTTAGCCCATCTCCCGTCTCGGTTTGCCGGAGAAAGGGTGCTGGTGAGATAACCGAAAAGGCAAGCGAGCGAGAAAGGGAGAGAAGCGAGCGAACGAGGAACAATAAGGGAGAGAGCGGCAAGGAACGGAGGCGATCCAGGAGAAAGGGGCGAACGACGAAGGTGAGTGCTGCCAAAGCAAAGGGTGGTGATGTGGAAAAGCAGAGGCGTCAATACTTACGTTCAGCGGCAGGTTCAGACTGAGAACGTCGCTCGTCGCGAGCAGCTCGTCGAAGCTCACGTACTGCGCACCACCGGACATCTCCTCGCTCAGCTTCCGGCGGTTGTGGTAGATGACGCGCATGCCAAAAGCCTCAGCCTTTTTCTTGAGGTTGCGGCCGATGCCGCCCATACCGAGGATGCCCAGCGTCTTGCCCTCGGGATCATGGCCGAGCGGCGGCGCCGGGTTGCCACGCCACTGGCCGGCGCGCAGGGCCAGCATGGACGTGTTGAAGCCGCGCAGAGCACCCAGGATGAGGAACATGTTGACGTCGGCGGTGGCGTCGTCGGGGATCGACGGCACGTTGGAGACGCGGATGCCACGTGCCTTGCAAGCGTACACATCGACCTGGTCGTAGCCAGCGCCTGGGCATCGGTCAGCCTTCTGGCATCAAAGCTCTACGAATGCAGGTGAAGAGGCGAATATGCAGGAAAAGGATGTGTGAGGGCAGTCTGCTCCGCCGTCCATGGCCAGGTGAGTCTTAGACGGGATAGACAAGAAAACATGACCGTTATCCCGACAATTGCAAGCATGTCGCAGTAAACAGGCACGCAGAATGTAAGAAGATAGACTAGCCGGAATTGGAAGCAACTCGGAAGGTTGCTGACGGTAGCATAGAAAGGCTCCGACTCACCATTGTGGGCAATGAACTTCAAGGTCTCGGGCAGGGCCTTCACCAGCTCCTCGTCGACCAGACCGGTGATGGCAATGCTGCCAAAGGTCCTGTAGGCGGCGACGACGCCGTCAAGCTTGCCGCTCTTGCACTCATCGATGAATTCGGCCCGGTTCTTGGCCGCGGGCGTGACCAAGTCGGCGATGGCGGACAGCTCGTTCCATTTCGCCTTGGCGCTGCAGGGAAAGCACAGTCAGAGGCTACAGTAGGACAAGCAGGGAGCGAGAGGCGATGCAATGGGTGCGGCATGCGAGATGATGCAGGTGCATGCCGGCGGCGGCAGGGCATGCGCTCCCTGCAGCGTGAGACGCGGAGCACAGTGGAGATACTCACTGGTCAATGTCGCCCAGAAGCAGCGCCTTCGGCTTGCCCATGTCGACGGCGGAGTGCGCGAGGCTGGGAGTGCTGGCGCGGGAAAATGCAAGTCTGGTGGTTCCGGCTGGAATGGGCGGGCTGCGCGTCCGGGGAGGGTATCTCTGCGCGGTGGTGCGCCGGTGCAGGAGTCGCGACGAGGGAAGCGCGAGCGATGAAGTCGAGGGCGCGAGTCTCGGGCGAATCGCAGGGCGGATAATAAAAGGCGTGGAGCAGACGCGGGCGACGTTGCTCATTGGCACCCCGCGATTCTGACGTTGTTGACCAGGCGGATCTCGGTGCCCCACAGTTGCCCCTCCGTGCGAGATCGGGTCGCTTCAATCGCCGCCGACAACGGCCACGCTGCCGTTGCTTTTTTCCGTGCGTCTTGAGTGACGCCCGCGGTGCAGACAAGTTTACCTCAACAAGACAAGGAGCGCGGGGCGGCGGCGGGCCCTTAAGTACATGGCGGGCGCGCTCCCCCACGCGCGCGTGGAGCAGAATGGCGATATCGACAATATTGCGCCTGAAACGGCATTGCGAACCCGGGCGCTGCCTGCATCGTCCATATCTTCCCGGCTCCGCTGTTCGGCGCCTCGTCGTCTTGTCTCGCCTCGCCGCGGCTTTGGCTCGCGCCCGCCGGCCACTCGAACGGAGCGGAGCGCCCAATCCGGTATCCCAATCCTGCCGCCCTGCCTCAGGCACAGAACTCAAATCCGCTTTGACTTTCGCCTCGCCTTCGCCCTCTGCTTCACCGCTCTCTCAACCTCCAGCATGGCTTGCACTGCCATCGCCGCCTGACGTCTCCATGTGCCCCCTTCTGCAGTCTCCGACCAGCTTATCCCATCTGCCGGACGTGTGATGACGGCTTATCCCCATCTCCACGCGAGCTGTGAGCCCTCAGCTTCGTCAAGCAAGCCCGATAGCCCGTCTGACTCTCATTCGCTGACCCTGGTGCCTGCTGTCTCCGTTACTGCTGCCATCGCAACATTGAGGCTGCTCATTGCTTTCGTTTAAAGCACAAACAGAATGCAAAACAATCTTTCCCCTGGTGATCTGTTGATTTCTGGCTTCTATGTTTGCTCCGTTCAGAGATAAACCTGCGAGCCGCCGCGCAGAATGGCACCCTGGCCCGGCCCTGCGAATACCTGGACAATGATGCATAGTCACTACGCCGCCATGAGTGGCTTTGCCGTCGACACTAGCCTCCCAGCCTGTGCTGAGCATTTCAGCAGCTCTAGTCACTTCCTACATCTGCACTACCTAAGCTGCCCCGGACATAACCGATACTGAAGAAGAATAAACAGATCCCGCCTGGCTCTTACGGAAAGGACCTCATTGTCGTTAACATTTGAGCAAGCCGCCTGAAAGAACCCAAGAAACCCCTTGACCGCTTCCCGCCTTGCTGAGTGAGACTGCGCGGCTGTCTCCGTAGCCATCACGTCCATGTTTGCTCCTCTGAGAAACTTCTTTTGGCAACAACAAGACTTCCACTATCTCGTAGCATCACACTGCGCTTTCTCCGACTTAGTTCTCACATAGAGTCTCTTCTGTTAAGCCGGGGGGGTAATGCAATACAGCGTGGAGAGCAGGCACCGAGAACCTCTATTTCCCGCACTGGTATCTAAACGTACTTGCAAAACTTGATAACCTACGCTCCGCATGCAAGTCATCACAACACACGCACGCGCCCACAAACCTGTCCTTCCTTCCACCCCAAGCCTCTCGTTTTCTTCTTCTACACATCCATTCTCTTCGCCATCAACACAAAGACAAAAATAATAACGCCATTCTAGTCTGCACGACACACAAAGTCCAGCTATGCATATTCCCTATACCCCGCCTAACGCGAAAAAGACTTTTCCTTTTCCATTCCCATTCCCATTCCCATTCACACTTCTTCACTACTACTCCCCCTCCCCCTCCCCCTCTAATACTCATCATCGTCATCATCCCCCAACAACTTCGCATAATCCTCCGCACTCGCAAAAGTCGGCAAGTGCTTAAGCTTCCTCCTCTTCTTCCCCCTCTTCCCCCCCTTACCCTCTCCTTCACCCTCTTCTTCCTCCTTCTTCCCCTTCTTCGGCTTCTCCTCCTCCTCATCCTCCCAAGCATCCTCGTCGTCACCGCCCTCCTCCAGACCCTCAAAATCACTGGGCAATTCCTCATCACTCCCCAAAAACGCAGCCTCGTCCCCGTCATCGAAGTCGAAGCCAGCGTCGCTGCCCGCCTCGTCGTCCTTCGCCGCCACACCCACCATCTCCTCGTCCTCCTCGTCGTCATCCGGCGCATCCGCGATAACGACGCCACCATCATCATCTTCGCTCTCATCCTCATCCTCATCCTCATCCTCGTCCTCACCCGCAGCCATCAGATCCTCCAACTCCTCCAACTCCTCATCATCCTCATCATCCGGCCCCGCGACCTCTGGCCTACTGCCCACGAGCGCCTTCCAGATCTCCTGCTCCTCAGCATCGCTGCCTTCTTCGTCCTCCTCGGCGGCCGGCGCGCGCTTCTTCCCACCACCGCGCTTCTGGTCCTTCTTGCCAGCGCGCTCGAAGTACTGGTGGAAGAAGACCTCGTCGGCAGGGACGTCCTCGACGCGCTTGCGCCAGAAGGCCTCGCTGTTGAGGGGGGCCTCTGTGCGTGCGGCGTCGCGGGCGCTGCGGATGAGGAGGTCGGCGGCCGTGGCGCTGCCGGCCATGGGCTGCATGATGGAGACGCCCTTGGGGACGCCGGCTTTGGCTTTGGCGTTGCGGTAGGCGAAGCGGTCGAGGAAGTGCATGAGGGTGTGGAGGGTGGGGTCGGGCTTGGGGGGCATTTCTGCGGCGTGCAGGAGGCGTGAGGCGAAGAGCGAGACGCTGGGGTGGAAGTGCAGGCGGAAGGGGGTGAGATCCCAGAGGCAGCTGAGCTCGGCGTGGGCGTGGTCGGGGTCGCGCTTGCGGCCGTCGTACCGGGCGTGGGAGGTTTGTGATTGCTTCGATTCGTCGTTGGTTGGTGCGGCGGCTGTTTCGCCGTCTTCGGGGACGTCTGCGAAGTGCTCTTCTTCGTCGTCTTCGTCGAGTTCCGGAGACTCGAGCATCGTCTTGATGCTCGGGAATGTCTTGGTGAGCTCGTAAATGAGGTAAAGCACACCGCACACGAACGGCGGTTCGTGGAGAGAGATGACCTGTAGCAGACGTTTGACAAAGGCCTTGACACGCTTGATGCTGACGTCGGCCTTCAGCGATTTGTAAAGAAGGTTGAGGTACATGATTTGTTTCGAGGAAGTAAGGAGGCGGGGGTCGAGTACTGATTCGTACAGTGTCCGGTAGAATCTGTCGGTGGAGAAGTGCTTGGTTGCGGAGATTTGCTGGATCAGCAGCAAAGCCTGGATGGCAGTATTGAAGTTGGAAGAGTGGGTAACGCGGAAAATGGTATCGAGTTGTTGTTCAAAAGTGACATCGTCAGTCTTGGCGTAGGGGAAGGCTCGGTTGACGCCGGTCAAGACGCCGGCAATGAGCTTGTCATTCAGCTCCTGTTCGGCCTTGCCGGCCTGCTCTTGCTGCTTTTCCCTTGCCTTTGCCTTTTGCTTCGCCTTCTTGCCAGCCTGGCCACCACCACCTTGGTTCTTCTTGGCCTCTGTTGCGTCCGATTTGGGATTATGCTTTAAAAGGCTCAGGAAGAGGCTGAAGTAGACTTCCAGCAGCTTGTTCGCAACGTCCGGGTCCTTGGCGCTCAAAATGGTCTGGTTGAGAGTGATGATGGCGTAGTACTTGGCGTGCTGGCTCTGTTGCGGGCGGAAAAGGCACTCGGACTCGATGGCGCCGACGACGACGCTCTTCATGACCGGGTGGGAGTTTTGCAGCTGAAGCAGGAGGTAGGACGCCCTCGAGGCAATTTTCCGGTCCGTGTCGCCGAGCTTGTTGACGAGGAGCCTGAGCAAGTTTTCCTCCTGCTCCGGCTTCTCCTTCAACAATTCAAAGACGAAGGTGACAGCGCGGCTCCTGGAGTACTCGACCTCGTCGTTGCACCAGCCCTCGAGAACGCGCAGCATTTCAAAGTACGTCCGCTTCAGCCAGTCCTCATACGCCCAGGAAATCAAGTGGCTGTTCTCGACGCCAGGAGGCAGGCGTTGGCCCTTCTTCCAGTTTGCGTTGGCGCCGGAGAAGGCGGCGAGCACGGCGGGCTGCTTGGCGAAGGAGCGCAGCTTCCTGTCGGGCGGCAGCACGACACCCTGGCCCAGCAGATCCTTCAGCGCGCCCAACGCCATGAGGGCCTGATTCCTGCTCTTCTTCTTGGCCAATGCCAGCAGGTTCTCGAAGGCCTTCATGGTGTGCAGCGGAGACTCCTGGATCAGCAGGGTCAAGGCCGAGACCTTGTCCTCCAGAGTGCCGGACGCCATGATGGTGGACAAGAACTTGTGGGAGGAGTCGGCGGACATGTTGCTGTCGGCGTAGGTCTTGTTGTCGGCCTCGAGCAGGGAGTCGGCATACTGGTGGAGGTCGTCGAGGACATGGCGCGGCGGCGGCTGCTTGAGGTCGTCCGGGATGGCGATGGACGGCAGCTCGGAGGCATGCCAGTCGGGGCGCGGCTGGAAGGTCTGCGCACAGCAGTGAGCGGATGCACAAGAGCGCGAGAGGCGCGATGCTTACCAGTGAGCGCTTCTGGCCGTCGGGCGCAGGCTTCGGAGCGCGGGCGGCATGGCGGGGGTTGCCTGCGGGGCGCGGGCGCTGGTCACGCGTGCGGAAGGGCTTGTCGGCGGGCTGGCGCGACTCGGAGGCCGTCCTCTTCTTGCCCATGGCGGCGGCTGTGGGTGTTGCGGCTGCGCGGCTGGGGACCCTCGACGCGGCGCGAGAGTCGCGACGGCGATTTTCTCGAAAAAACTGGCGCCAAGCCGTCGGCGATCGGGGATCCCTGTCCCTGCCCCTCCGCCCCGCCCCGGCCGCCGCCCCGGTGACCGACTGTGCATGCTGATGCCCCGCCAGCCTTCATCTTTCTCACCTTCGGCTTCGGCCCTCCGAACACTCATCGCCGAACTCCCACGCGCCCTCCAAAACCCCCCCGCGGCGCCAATTGCTCCAGCACACCTCGCGCCCGCGCGCCCCAGTCCACCATGGCGCAGGAGCCCAAGATCTCCATCACCCCGCTGCTCAAGCGCCTCTGGCCCGACTTGCACACGCCCAATGCCCCGCCAATCACCGCCAACGAGATTGCCCTGGCCGTCGCCCACATCTTCACCAACAGCCTCTCGCCCGTCCAGACCGGCGCGCTCCTGACCGCGCTGCACTTCAAGGAGTATGACCGCAAGGCCGACGTGCTTTTCAAGTGCGCGGGCGCCATGCGCGACGCCGCCGCCCAGGTCGACAAGAAGGCCCTGCGCGACGTGCTGAAGAAGAACGTGCGCAAGGAGGGATCCTACCGCGGTGGACTGGTATGGTACGCCCTTTGCGACCGTCCGCAGCGTGTTCTTGTGCGGAGATGCAGGCGCAGCTAACTTGGGCAACTGCCGCAGTGCGATATCGTAGGCACCGGCGGCGACTCGCACAACACGTACAATGTCAGCACCACCTCCTCCATCCTCGCCTCGTCGCTGCTCCGCCTGAGCAAGCATGGCAACCGCTCCTCCACCTCCAAGTCCGGCTCCGCCGACCTGCTCGACAGCACCCAGCCGCGCGCCCCGGTCATCTCCGCCGTCACTCCCGCAACCCTCCCCGAGATCTACGACTCCACAAACTACGCCTTCCTGTTCGCCCCCATCTTCCACCCGGCCATGAAATACGTTGCTCCCATACGCAAGGAGCTGGGCTGGCGCACCATCTTCAACCTGCTGGGCCCCTTGACCAACCCCGTCGAGGCTCTGATCGAGGCCCGCGTCATCGGCGTCGCCCGCCGCGACGTTGGCCCGGTGTTCGCCGAAGTGCTGAAGCTGGCCGGCGCCCGCAAGGCCCTGGTCATCTGCGGCAACGAGGACCTGGACGAGCTGAGCTGCGCCGGCCCCAGCAACTGCTGGATGCTCAAGGAGCGCCCCAATCCCGACTTCCGCGGCCCCAAGAACGAGACCGACGAGGACTACACCACCTCCGATGACGACGCTCCTCCCCGCTCCCTTGTCGACATCGAGCATTTCGAAGTTGCCCCCGAGGACTTTGGCCTGCCGCGTCACGCTCTGACCGAGGTTAGTCCGGGCAAGGAGGCCCACGAGAACGCTGCCATTCTGATGAAGTTGCTGAGGAATGAGCTGCCCCGCGATGATCCTATCCTGCACTTCGTGCTCATCAACACGGCCGCATTGTTCGTCGTCAGTGGTATCTGTGAGGCTGATGAGAGTAACATGGGCCCGGGAGATGACGGAAAGGTCATCACCGAGAGGGGTCCGGGAGGCTGCCGTTGGAAAGAGGGTGTCAGGAGAGCCCGTTGGGCTATCGAGAGCGGTGAGGCATTGAAGCAGTGGGAAGCCTTCGTAGAAGTCACGAATAGGGTTAAGGCGTAGGGGGTTCCAGGCCGTATTGAACCATGAAGCGCGCGCTCTTCAAGTGTGCTGGGAAGGTCTCCCCCCAAGGATCGATTGGAGTCGGTTTTCATTTCCTCAATTTCAACGTGCTCCGTGATTGTTGGGTACCACAATGTATGGGTGTTGAAAGCAGTCAAAATAGTATAAAGCTAAGACTGACCTTCTAGAACATGGCTGCACTCCGCACTTCCGATTGCTCTTGCCCTACCTATACAGCGTTTTACCAGCCAATAAAATGAAGCGTAGCTAATTATTCACGAGATGCTATTCGCTCCACATGACATAAGCTTTGCCGTGTCTTCGGTCCTTCTCCTGGATCTCGGGAGAAAGGCGATACGGGAGAGTACATGAATCTAAAATGAACATATATCGCCTGCTTGAAGGAGATAAAGTCAAATGAGGGAAAGAAATCAACACCAAATTCAAAAGGCTATTTGTAGAGTGTCACGGCCAGAATAACTATAACCACTACGGCGACTATAGGGCATGGGCATAAAATAGCTGATAGTTCGACTTCCATTTTTGCCATAAAAAGATTGGTGCTCAAGTTCTTTTCCCCACCTCTGCTGGCAAAACCGAGCCTCAGCTCTCTCATCCTTGTGATCATGGCTACGCTGCTTCCCGAGATGACTCCTAAAGCGTCTAGCGCTACGTCCTCCGCGTACCGTCGTTGGATCTTCCAGCTTCGCCGCGCAGCAGCACAACGTCAACATTGATGTGGAAATGCGGCTCCCGGGGAGGACGGCCGCCAGATCGAGGACAAATGCGATCCGCGAAGGAGATCTTGTTCTCTACTAAAGTATCGCCCTACGGGTTGAGTACTATATAGTATTTCCTTATAGTATAGAGCTAATGTTACCGAAGCTCTAGAACCGCGAAGGATAATAAGTAATAGCGTAGCTACGCGAGTAGAAGGGCTACCAGAGGAAGGACAAATAAGGCGAAGAATACTTCATAAATTACATCATGGAAGATTTTTTTCCGACCACGTCTGATGTTCTCAAGGTTTGCAACTTTCAGACTGCCTGCACCTACGGCGATTGCAAAAACCTACGGGACAACCTAAGTTTTCATGATAAACGCATGGCAGTATATGCAACTGATGCCATCAACAACTTTTACAACTTTTTTCGCTTCTTTGTGGATGAGATGAAAGAAGCTGCCGCAGCCGTCGACCGCCGCCATGTTGCCCTTTCGAAATACTTTACTTGGAGAGACGAGTATAAGAAAATTCGCATGGATGAGATCTTGGTTGCCCATGTGGTGCTCACATATCGGGGGATCCCGGCGCATTTGACCGAGCCTGTGAGAAACCGCCCACCCTTAGGCTTTGCAGATGGTTTCCTACTACGTAGAACGGCAATCCGAACGGCTTGATGTGTAAGGGATTGGCCTTATACCACTACGCCACGCCACCGTAAAAGAGGGTTGGTATGAAGCCCAATTAAGGATTTCATAGGCATGGCTGATATATATACTATATCAGGACCTTTGGTACGTGACAGTGCCTTGCTTCTTCAGGGAATGTGATAGTCGCTCCAATATGCAACTCATCACAGTCTGTTCTGAACATGGTTTGTAGTTTTCCACAGCTAAGACCTTATCTACTGTTCTGACTCTAGAATCCTTAAGTTCGTGGAGGTGAACCTGACATACGTGTTGAGTGGCTTGCCTCGCTATCTAACAGGTTCTTCGTTGGATGGACTCTCATTCGGTTTTGTCTGGCTAATTTTGTCTGCGCACCTGTACTGGCTTTCCTAATCTGATTTCTCCGCAGTAAGACCAGCGGCGACGCCGTCTACGATGCTTGCCGTGCCCAGTGATGTGCTACTTTCAACGTTTACTGCCAGGACTCCACTTGCCCCTGGTAATTTGCTTACAATGGCTCGGGGGGTTGGGGTCTTATCCTGCTCTTGGGTGATCCTGGCCGCTAGTCTTCGGACTTTCATGTACCATAGTCTCTGCTTGATTTGAAGTGCTGTTGCGCTTTGGAGGGGTAAACTGTGATCTATAGATCTGAGTATAGCAACCTCAACACCTTTAATACAAGGAGTTTCAACCAGTGAGTCTCAAAAATCTATCTCGAGATATCATTTCGCTGCACGAGCTCACCACATGCCCACTGTGCTAGTCTCTCTCAATCTCAGAGTCGAAAACGAGCTTTGCAATCAGCTTGAGCTTCTCATCCCCCGCATTCTCCTTGTTGTTTTCCCATGCGATGTTCGCGAGCTGCGTCTTTCTCGTCTGGCTTTTTTCCATATACTATGACATCACGTTAGCCATGCGGATTCTTCAAGTTTTTTCTTCTCATTGTAGAAGAGAGACGAAGGAGGCTGGTGCAAGTATGGCATACCTCTTCGACCGTCTTGTTCATGATGTACCTCATGACGATGACTGTTTTCTCTTGCCCAAGTCGGACAGCGCGACCGATGGCCTGCCGCTCCACGGAGGGATTCCATTGAGGCTCGACTATGTGGATGCGGCTTGCAGCAGTGAGGTTCAGACTAGCGAGGAGATGGTCAAGTTCTTTGTTCTACAAAGCAATAGCGTGACTGATGAAACTTACCCTGCCGAGCCAGTCCCAAGAGTCATGAGCAGTACCGTGACTTTGGGGTCTGTCTGGAAGCGAAGTAGCTCTGTTTTCCTCTCTGGCATGGCCATTGATCCTTCTACGATGCAGTGCCCGATCCGTGCCGAGGCAAAGAGCGAAGAAATGATGGAAATTGATTTTCTCCATGCTGAAAACACAATGCTGAACAAACGCATTAGTTCTGGATGCTCGAAGATGAAAAGAAAGCGAAGAAAGTAGAGCTGTTTACCCTTTCTCTTTGCCTTGGTACTGTAAAATATCTTGACGCAGGGCAGCGAGCTTCGAGTTGCAAAATTGTCCCGTGACATGAGAAGTCAATGATGGGGTCCTAGAGAAATTAGATTGCACAGAGCTGGCATTCGTCCAGCCTCCACAGACAAGGCATAGAAAGCCGTTCGGATTGTCATCCCGCCGGCCTTGACTGATACGCTCAGAACAGAGAAGATGCGAGCAGGTTGCTAAAGCTCCCGATTCCGCATCCTCGAAACCATCGATAGAGCTGATTTCTTGTGAGCAGTTGGCGCACACTGCCTCATCAGTCTGCTGCAGAGAGGCAAGTCTCTCTTCCGCGCTCTGAGCCAGTGACCCAGGTGAATCAATCAAAGCATCTCCCACCTTCCCGTTGTTACAGAAGATTCTGAGCCGCAGAATAGCTTGGCAGAGGCCCAGATATGTCTGAGCAGTCTTTCTGCCGCAGACTGCTTCGTCCATTGCTTTCTTGTGAGCTGCTGCAATCTCAATATATTGCTCCCGCTCTGCCGAGGATAGATCGAGACGACGCATATGTTCGATGGGCGCTGGAAGTTTGAGAATATCGGTGGTTCGTCTGAGGCAAATGCTCTTGAGCAGAGATCGCAACCTCTGAACTCCATGAGCAGAACCCTTCTCGATTGGTGTGGATATTTTGGACCCAAAGCTGAAAGCATTGTCCAGATATGGGACCCGGAGGAATCGGATGAGGCCTCCAAGATCCTTGATTTGATTTTGAATCGGGGTTCCGGTGAGGCACCAGCGGTGCTGCGCTTCGAGTGAAGACACTGCGCAGAATCGCTTGGTCTGCTGCCCACAAATGAGGTGTGCTTGGAAGAGTAAGTCATTTGAGACATATTGTTGAGGATACACGCACCTTCATCAAGCACAATGCGGTACCATATGATGCCGTCCAGCGCACTTTTACCTCGGGAATATTCGGAAGAGACGGTTTCGTAAGTGGTAAATACCACGTCATTGTCCAGGATTGCTTCGGAGTCCCTGTTTCGTCCAGAGCCGTGGTACACGAGGTACTTCAATGCCCCCTGTTCGAGGTGTCTATATAAAAGTCAGTCAATGCAATTTGAAATTTCGGCCAGATAGCACTTACTCTTCGATATCTGAGATCCATCCGGAAAGAATTACTACAGAACAAAAAGTTATTTAGGGAAAAACCACGACAAAACAGCGGAGCTTACAAGCGTTGGGAACGATGACGAGGGTTCCTCTGGTCCTCAGCCTCTGAGAATATGTCGGATTACTGCTCTCACTCTGTTGAGCGAAGCTCTTTGAGGCCTCGGCCGTAACAGTAAGAGCTGCTAACATCGAGAGTGTTTTCCCCAATCCCATCTGATCCGCAATGATACCTCCGACGTTCTCTTTTGGGGGAAAGTGTTTCTTGATGCCGAGAATAGTATGTTGGTAGCTGATAATTCGGGTTGTCAGCGTAGCGTTGACCCAAAACCGCCAGAAAACATACCACCTCCCCTGCGCATTATCTCGGCATGGTTTCCATAAAGAGAAGGCTTGTGGTGTTTGTGACGCCTCTCGTTGCAGAATGAAATCCACGGCTTCTGCCTGGTGGCTTCAAGTTCGTTAGCAATCTGTTTGCGGAAGGCTTTCTGGTTGGAAGAATACCTGTGCAACTTTCTTGGGATGATACAGTCATCGATAGCTACCGATTTGAGGTCACTCTTCTGGTCAAGGCAGCCCCAAACGTTCTGCACATCAAATGTACTCGAAGAATGTTGGCTGAGCTGGATTGGTATAGATGCTGCGGGAAGGTATGAGGTAGGACGTTGAAGTTTGGAGAGTTGTATGAAATGTGGGTTATCATATTCCATGCCGGGGGTAAGGACGGCAGGATGTTGAAGATAAATTCCTGCCTTTGATAAGGTACGACCCACTTCTTGGGCTTTGTGTGATGGTCCGACGATATTTATCTCAACATCCATCAAGCTGACAGTGGCGGTGTTCTTGGCGTTATCGATGCCTTCTTTTAGACTTTGAACAGTCGCGTATGCCTCGTAGGTTACAGGCCCCATGCAGTCTATCAGTAGAAGAGCATTTGCCGTTCTGATATGCAGAACTGCAGTTTCAAGGCCGTTAGAGTCCTGCAAGAGGTAAATTCTCTTCCGAACAAGCTTGAATGGAAAGTAGCCCGTCTCAGAATGAATGGAAGTTTCTTGCAACAGGATAGGGTCCTTCAAGAGTTGGGCTTTGACTTCGCAGAGCTTTTTTTGAATTAACAAAGGTGAGGAGGAGAAACACGTACATAGAGTCTTACCGCTCCATAACAAACAACCTCATTACTTTTTTGTAAGTCAGAGGAGTCAACTGAAAGATTCGGCTGCGCGGGAGATCTGCTATTGCAAGAGATTGGTGTGATCGGAGAGGCTATTTGAGCGAAATTCTGGGACGCTGCAGTGTGTGAGCCCTCAAGGATGGGACTGAGGATAGCATATGCGTACCTGTAGACGCTACGGGCAGTGATGAAGTAGACAAGGTCTCTTCATAATCGAAAGGGTGTTCCTGTTCTGTTGTTGGTGACAGCAGTTTGGGCTGCTTGGATTTTGGCTGATTGAGGATTAGGAAGCGCCATTTTCTTTTTGAGATTGACATTGTCGGCTGCTCCTGAAGCTACATCTGAGCGTGCGGGACCAGAAAGGCGGTGCTATGGGAAAAAGAGAAGGCTGTAATAAAGAGCCGTTCAGGATCGGGGCGTAGCAGCAGAAGAGCCGCGAGGCTGACTTGCGGGGGTGCATAGTCGGCACAGCCCCAGTAGGGCGTCCACCTTGTCAGCGCTCCTGGCGTTACGCTGCAGCTGATATGCAAGTGGTCTCGCAGACGAACCGATAAAGCAATGCAAACAGAGGATCAGCAAGTACGGCGGCGAACGCGAAGATTTTGGTGCCTCGGAGCAGGGGTCAAATCACCATGATCTCGCCGCGCAATAGGTCGAAATGGCAGGCTTGGATCGGTTGCAAAGAAAAACAACTTCGCGTTGACCAGCGGATGCGCGATGCTTCTGGATTTGATCTTCTTGTACTAATACAGCTGTTTCTTTGATTGGACTACGTCTATTGCTATTAGTCACATTCCGGAATACGAGGCAGCTGCTGATATGCCATGCTGTTGTGTGACCGTCACTGGTACGAGGGGGGCGCAGCAAGGCTCTCTTCCGGCGCGAGGCGTCAACAACAGTCCAGAGCATAAACACTCAACATTACACACGTCCACCAGGCGCAGCCTTCAAGTTTCTATCCAACCAGGATCATAATCTCTTGCCCTCGAAAGCCATAGAGCCCCTGGGAACTTACCGACATAATGGCAGCCTCGCTGCTTGCACCCACACCGCGCTTTCAACAGTGCTTGGAGGAATTCAAGAAGACATTGAGCGCTGATGACGAGGAGGATTTCAAGTTCACTACTCTCGACGAGCTAAAGCAGCTCATATACGACCTCCAGGAAGAGCAGGCAAACTCCCGACGCATGAAGAATCTGAATCGACTCGCGCCATTTCTCGAAGCGATGGAGCAATATGACAAAGTGGTTCAGATCTTTCTCAACGCCGCGGACATAGTTGCATACATCTGGGTAAGTCGTAAATACTGGTAGAGCTTTGCTTGCATTGACTTATCTATGTTGCAGGGTCCAGTCAAATTTCTCCTGGTGGTTCGTCATCCACCCCTTCACGGTTTCACCTACCGTTTCCTTGCTAAGTAACTCCATGCCTTGATAGACGGCGAACACATACTCCTATGCATTCAACGCATTGCTGGACACATACCAGAATATTGGAGAGAGCCTTCCCTTGCTTGTGCAGTATGAGCAAGTGTTCAAGGACAAGACTGCTTTCCGCGTAGTTCTGGAGCTGATCTACGTCGACATCATGGATTTCCATCGATCGGCAATGAAGTACTTCAGAAGTCGAGGTAAGCAATAGACCGGCCTCAGAAATATGTGACAACGGCGTCTCACATTCGCCAAGTATGGAAGCAAATATTCCATGCGACCTGGAAAAATTTCCGCACCGAATTCGAATCAACGCTGAACAACCTTGGACGGCACAAGACCCTACTCGAGAACCAAGCAAACCTTCTATACTTCCAACAGTATCAAGTTGATCGAGAGAAGACCAAGTTGGAGTTCGAGAGGATTGAGCAAGAAGCTGATCGGAGTCGTCAGCTGATGATCGCCAACTGGCTGTCCAAAGCGGATAGCGATGCAGACCAGAAAGAAGCAGTCTCAGTCATACGAGACAATCCCACCAGTGGTCAGTGGCTGCTTGAGCAGGAGTCGATGAAGCGTTGGCTGGACCCGAACTATCCTCTGTTGCCACTCTTGTGGATAAACGGAAAGCCAGGTGCTGGAAAAACCGTCCTTGCATCTATCGTCATTGAAGAGTGCCGGAAACAGCATGATGGAAACGTCATATTCTTCTTCAGCAAATACCAAGATGCGAAGCGGAATAACCTCACGGCAATCTTGCGGAGTTTGCTGGCTCAATTACTCCGATTAAGGCCGATTCTAGTCCCATTCGTCTTTGAGGAATCGGCTAACAGCGGCTCATCCTCACTAGAAGATCAGGAGCTGGCAAAGAAGCTCGTTCAATTGGCTCTGGAAGATTTCGACTCCATACATCTGGTTCTTGACGGTCTGGACGAGTGCCCAAGGTCGGCCAAGTCTCCAATTACCACATGGGTCCGCTCATTGGCTGCATCGATCAATGTCCAGAAACCAGGAGCATTTCGCTGCTGTTTTTTCAGCCAAGAAGACAACGACATTGGAGATCTGCTTAAAGGAATACCGTCATTCACCATCAAGGGCGAGCACAACAGCGAAGACATACGTTCATATTGTGGATCGAGGGCCAGAACGATCCAAGAGGAGCTTATGTACCCGGAAGAGAAGGCACAGCAGATCGCAGAAAAAGTCTCAGCTCGAGCCGATGGTATGTTTGTCATCGCATCCGCTGAGGGTCCGACTGATGTGAGGCGTAGGCATGTTCATCTTCGCAACACTGGTCATGAATTATTTGGAAGGGCAAACGTCATGGAAAGAGTTGGAAAAGGAGATCAACGACATGCCAATATATCTGAACGACGTGTGCGTACAGCTGCTGGATCCCCCCGTTATATTGCATATGCTTATCTACCAAATATAGATACGAAAGAATTGTCAAACGTATTTTGTTCGAGGCTGCGGCTGCAGAGAGAACAGCAGCAAGAAGAATTCTGGGCTGGATCCTTAAGGCCGTTCGTCCCCTCAAGTGGCACGAGATTCAAGGAGCGGTGTCATACGATCCGTCGGATCATTCGTTCGATCTCGAGGGAGCCAAACTTCGGAAAGAGCCCAAAAGGCTATGTGGCTCTCTTGTCGAGCTGTTTGGTGATGGAGAGATCCGCCTAGTACACCTCACAGCAAAACTGTAGGTTTCTCCCGACCTTTTCCTTAGACATACTGCTAAAACGCTCAGGTACCTGGAGAAGCACGTGATCGATAGCCACGAACAGGAGCTGGAGCTTTTTTGCCTCTGTCTGGACTACCTTCGTCTCCCAGCTTTCCGGCGGAACCTAGACGAGCAATCCACAAAGATGTTCGCCCTTGAAGGTCATTACGCGTTTATGGAGTACGCTCTTGCTGGATGGACAGTACACCTGCAGAGTCTCCTTCAAAATTGGCAGCCGGTGCACAACAAATCTTTTGATAAGCTCAAAAGTACGCTTCGATCTTTCTTTCACGAACATCCCGTGTCGAGGAATCGCTCTCTTCGCCAGGACAAGTCAGTTGCGACGAAACTGCACCGCCTTAGAAAAGAGGAAATTTTCGAGCAGCTCGTCCAAACCTTGACAACCGTACTGGTGACCGAGTACAATGGGCAACACGACGAAAACATATCAAAAAGCTGCGGTCACCTCGTTTCTCAAGTCTCGCTAATCAGGAAAACTATTGAGAGGCTTGCAGAAACTTCCTCTGGAATCGAGCGCCACCTACTTCAAGAATCGTACGGCTGTAAGCTGTTTCGATGTCCGAAATTGCGTTGTCAGTATTTTTACGAAGGTTTCATCAGCGTTCAAGAGCGAAACCAGCATGTCAATGAGCATGACAAGCCCTACCGATGTGGCTATTCCGGCTGCGTCGCCGCTCTCATCGGCTGCTCGTCGGCAGAACAGCTGCGCAAGCACGAGATGGATGTTCATTCCGAGAATGCAGATCCATGGGCCTTTCCGTGGCACCAGAGGCTAGAGAAAATTGACATCTACAAGGAGTTATGTAACGGCAATGGAGAAGCATTAGAGGTGTGGCTCGACCAGTTTGACGGTCAAGTTCCCTTGTCGGAATTGTGGTGTGAAGGCAGGTGCAAAGGCCCTCTTCGTGCCGCACTGAAGACAGAAGATGTTGGCCTCCTGAGGAAGATCTTGGATCGCTCTAAATATCCTCTACTTCAGTCGAGAGCACCGGTATATGGAATGAGCAAAAAAAGGCTGCCGGACACACAAAAGATCGTTCGAGAAGCTTTGAAAACCCACAACACTGCTGCTGTCGAGGAGATTCTGTCTCGGACTGAACCGTTGGATGATTTTGATGTTCTCCAACTTTTCAATGCAGCCTTGCACCAGGGCTTGGATCAGATGGCTATCAGTTTTCTGAGCCATTCTGGATGCGAAATGTCGAAGAGCTCGCCAAAAAGACGGCGTGCGAATCTATATCTGTCCACTGCGGTCCGCTATGGCCGATTAGCTGTTGTACGATTCTTGATCTTTCAAAAGAGCGTTGATCCAAATGCGCTCGACTCAAACAACTCGACAGCACTCTCAGTTGCAGCTCGTTATAATCAAATCGAGATCGCAAGGTTCCTTGTGGAGAGCGGAAGGAGCGAAAAGAGACGAAAAAATACGAAGGGTGAAACGGCTGCTGACGTAGCATATCTCAATGGCCACATCGACTTTCTCGCCGTACTCTTCCCACAGGATTCAGCAATATCCGATAGCGAGGTACATGAGTGGACTAAGGTGGTGAAACTGCTCAAGGCAGCACACGATGGCGACGTTGACACAGTGCAAAAGATCGTGAGCCAACCTGATGCACCAATCAACCCTTTTACTTCGGGCCCCACTGCACTCTCGGTTGCAGTTGAAGGAAATCACACGGCTGTAGTAGATGCTATTCTACAGACAGGAAAGGCAGATGTTGACAGAGGCCTCAATGGAGGGCCGCTCATCATCGCAATTGAAAAGCATAATGTGGCAGTGGCTCGCTCACTACTAGCCCACTCCACGTCGAACTCCGAGTCAACTGCATCCCCCTGGGAGATCACGTTATCTCAATTTATCGGAGACTTTGCCAAAAAGCATGGCACTGAAGCCACCCTTCGAGCCATCGAGGAAAGCATAGAGGCTTCCAAGAGCGCCCCAAGCAACCTGCGCTTCATTCTTCGAACACATCTTGAAACAATATCAGGAGCGGACTGGACATCGCCCATCCCTACGCCCAAACAGTACCTTGCGACAGATTCACCACTTGATCAGGACTTCAACGCTGATTCTCTGAGCTCTGATGAGCCTTCGGACCTACCCAGTCCCGAACAAAAGCCCATAATTCAATCGGAATCGGACTTAAAACCGCCCGACCCCTTGACAGGCCAGAACCTTGCGACAGATTTACCGCTTGACTAAGACTTTGGCGCTGATAAAGTCCTACCTGGTGGACCTTTAAATCCGCATTCGCTGGACACCTTGATATTTCTCAACGATATGCAACACCAAAGTCCGTTCGGGCCCTCCCAGTCCTTAGACGAATTTGAAGTCTCCCCAACTCAGGATTCTGTCCAGGAAGAGATGCAGAGAGCATGCACTGAGCATTGGGATCCTCATATGATGTAGACGTCAAATTCGAGTCTTGAGCTGGTTTTACACTTTTTTGGTTGAAGTTGAAGAACGACTGTTTTTTTCCGAAGAGGCGTTGGAGGTTTGGGAATTGTAAACATACAAACGTTGGACGATAGATTTTGGGCCGTCGTATGTACATAACTCTATCTCTTCGTCAGCAGCTATGGCGGCCTGCTCTTTCCACAGTGGTCAGCTCGTCATACCTTATTTCAACACACAGCCCTCCCATTCCCTTCTCCTTTCACCCACCTCTCAAAGCTTCGCACCCTCCACACCCTTCCATATCCTCTCAAACACACCCACCCCAAACCTCCCCAACGCCGTCCCCACCCCCCCCGCCCCAGCACCCACATGCCGCATCCTCCTCCACCCCGCCGCATCCTCCACGCCCCCCACCCCAATAACCATAACATGCCTCAACCTCTCCTCCCTCCCCAGCATCTCCGAAAGACTCAGCACATTCCCCAACGCCAACGGATGCAACGGCGCCCCCGCCATGCCCCCCACCCCCAACCCACTCACCGACCCAAGCGCAGGCCTAAACACCGCCTCCCCCTCCCCCTCCCCTCGCCCCAAAACCAACGCCGGCGCCAACGTATTCGTCGCCGTCACAAACCCCACCGGACACACACCCCCCTCCCCCACAACCTCCCTCAACGCCCCCACCAACTCTCCAAACTGCGCCGCATGCGTATACGGCGGCGTCTTGATGCCGACCGGCACAGCCGCCACCGTGCCTCCAACCTCGGCCACCGCACGCGCAACCACCTCCAGATACTCGACCAGCCGCTCCCGGCTATACGCGGGCGGAGGCTTGTCCGGGATATTGGGGCAGGAGAGGTTGATTTCCATGGCGAGGGGCATGCAGACCTTTGCAGCGTGGTGGGCGATGAGGCGGTAGCAGGCGGCGACGTCGGCGGGGGAGCCGGTGACGGAGATGATGATGGGTTTGTCGGTGCGGAGGGCCGGGGTGTGGGCTTTGGCTTCGGCGGAGAGGGTGGTGATCATGTCGAGGTAGGCGGGGAGGGGGTGGGGGCTGTAGCCGAGGGTGTTGAGGCTGCCGCCGGTGTGGCGGGATGGGGTGGTGGTTGTGGAGGGGGGGTTGGAGGCGTAGGGGTGGGTGGTGGTGGGGGTTTGGGTGTGGGGGTCGAAGAAGGTGTATTGGTTGACGGTGTCGTTGTGTGGGAAGCCGTGGAGGAGGCTGGTGCGGGTTGTTATGGCGCCGGTGTAGGGGCTGGCGTAGAGGGGGCGGAGGTGGGTGAGGTCGGTGGCCCAGGGGTTGGCGGAGTTGAGGAGGGGTGGGTTGATTTGGAGTTGGGATTGGGGCGGCATGGTTGGTTCTTGGTGCTAGTAGTGCTCTGGCGGGTTGCGTGGTTTTGTTCAGCCAGGGCCGTGGGGTCGGTAGGATGGGCTCCGGAGCATGGCCGGATGGCAATTGGTCGTCGAGGGGAGAGAGAGACGCATGGCGAGCGGAGGTTGTGGTGGTCGAAGTATGTCGGATGCAGGTCGGCCGTTATCAGCGGGAGCGGCCGCTGATAGGGTCGCGGGGGTCCGCAGCCCGGCCCGAGAAAGTCCTGGCCGACGGCGCCGGCACGTCTTTCCGCATTGCCAAAGCAGATTGACATGTCGGCGAAGCTGAAATCGTTGAACAGCCTTGAACAGGGTGGCAACGATAACACAAGGCGCACAGCTGGGCATACTCGGCAACTCTGATGCGAAAGGCTACCACCAGGTCATAAATCCTGACAGTCTCACATGCATGAGAAGCGGACTGAATCTGGAGGTTGAGGTAGTAATTCCCTCATCTGACAAGGGTTCATTTCTCGGGCGACACTGCAAGTGGACGCCCCAACCACTCCAATTCGTGCTGAGCCCTGCAAAGCGTCTGCTATCTTCCGCGCTACAACCTTCAACCACCATTTTGTCCATCCACTCCCTGCTTCTTTTTCCATTCCTGTGCCTTCGCCAACAGCTTTGAAAGCTTGGCCTCGCTCTCCGTGTCCGCAGGGAAGACGTAATCCATGTACTCTTCGAACTCCATACCACCGTCGGCCGTATCGAGCCTTCTTCTCTTCTTGACGCGCTTCGGCATCTGCTTCTCGACATTGTCGATGTCTTCGGGAGAGCCGTGAGTCTGTTCGAATGATTTCCAGGCATTGAGAAGGGCGACACGCTGATAACACAGTTAATTTGCTGTTCTACACGGACTGGCTTGGAGCGGAAGCTTACCTCCTCCTTGAGCTCCTTCTCCTTCATGCTCTTGTAGGCGCGCTCGAACACCTTCCTTGCTCGCTTCTTGGCCTCCTCGCTGACCGGACGCTCCTCGTCTTCCTCGTCGCCATCCTCTGGTACGTTGATCTCGAAGTGTGCGTAGCTGATCCAAACCTTGACGTGGTCGGTCTTCTGTAGCAGACGCTCGTACAATGCCCTTGTGCGCTCGTACTCGCCCTCTTCCTCCTCGAAGTCGATGTACGCCTTCCAAACGAGCTCGGGCATGTCAAGGGTCTCCTGCTGCACGGCCAGCTCGAAGATCGCGCGAGCTCGGTCAAGGTCGTCGAGACCGCGCTCCAGCTCGCTGAACTTGATCCATGCCTGGGAGTTGCTGGGATTCCACTCGATGTGCTTCTCGTAGAGGGTACGGCAGCGGCTGAACTCAAAAAGCTTGAGCTCAAGCTCGATGTAGCCCTTGAAAAGCTTGTCTTTCGGACACATGCCGATAGCCTGGCCCAAGGTTTTCCGTGCTGCCGGCAAGTTCATGTGTCTGATCTCGAAGTGAGCCTTAAGCAGCCAGATCTTGGCGAAAGTGAACTTCTTGTGGGGAACTAGTTTCAAGCACTCGTTGTAGATCTGGCGTGCTCTCTCGACGTCCTTGGCCTCCATCTCCTCCCATAAGGCGTAGAAAATCCATAGGTAGATGTATCTCCGCCAGTGGCGCTTTTCTTGGGTGGGTGGAATTTGGGCTATCGCTCGCTCGTAGGCATCGCGCACGCGTTCCACGTCTCCTGCGGTCTCTTCTAACCTGGCAAGATCGATCCAGTTGTCGTAGTTCTTGGGGTTCTCCTTGATAGCCTCCTCATACTGGACCCTGCGTTTAGAAAGAATGACATCTTCCACGCCTTCTCGGTCGCCGAACTGCTTCTCAAACTGGGTGTAGGCTTTGTGAAGGTTCATGGACTTGGACCGGGGCATGCGGTCCAAGGCATATTTGTAGATTGCCCGAGCACGTTCGAACTCCTTCAGCCTGGCCTCGAACCGAGCATACGCCATGAACAGCTTCTCATCCATGAACTCCTCGCCCAATGTCTCGACAGCCTGACCAAACACGTCCCGAACCAAATCGCTGGTTCCATACTCTTCCTCGAAGCGTGCCCACTTGATCCAATTGCGCGGTTCCGGGTGGACCTGGCAGAAGCGAGCGAAGATGGTGCGCGCGCGCTCGTACTCGTTGTAGCGCTTCTCCAGTTTAATGTAGGCGCTCCAAGCATTATCATCGGGCTCCCACGACATCCAGCGCTCGAAGACCTGGCGCGTACCGGGAATGTTGCCCAGCGTCTCCTCCATGTAGACATACTTGTACCACAGCTTGTCCACACGCGGCAGGATGGTGACGGCGCGATCGAGCAGGTTGCGGGCATGGTTGATGTTCCGAGTCTTGACCTCGCAGTCGACGTAGCGGATCCACAGCGTCACGCTCGTGGGGTCGACGTCCAGCGCGCGCTCGAAAATGGAGCGGGCACGGCGGAACTCCTTCTGCTCGATTTCCCACTGCGCATAGCGCATCCAGTTGTTCATGTTAATGCGGTTGCGGCGCACATAGTCCTCGAACTCCTTGCGCTTGCGGCCTTGGAATTCATGGAGTTCCTCGAGGTCGGCGAAGCGCTGGGTGGGGGCCTGGAGGCCGGGCTCCTGGCGGTCGACAGCTTCGCGCAGCAGCTGCTCGGCGCTGATCTGGATGGGCGCGGCCTGCTTGTTCTTGACCCTCGGGGGGCCGCGTGAGGACTCCATGATGGCGGCAGGACGGTCCAGGCGTCGGATGCGGGCGGCGGAGGGTCGGTTGAGGAGAGTCGGCGCGGCGACACGCGATAGAGGCGGCGCGGCGGGCGAGGGCTGAGGAGCTTGTGTTGGCGAGAAAGTTGGAGCTCCGGCGGCGCAGGAAGTCGGCGCGCGGAAACGCCGATCGCGCCAAGACCAGCACGTCAAGCTCTGGGGCGCGCCGTCTCCAAGCTTTCAATCTTCTGTCGCTCCCCACGCGCCGCACTCGCTGCTCTCGCCACCGGATCTCGCGCGCGCGATTCACTCCTCCCAGTCCGGCGATTGCGACGTCGCATCCTGCGCGTACCCTCCCGATACCCAAGAGAACAACCCGCAAAAATGGCGACGCTGGCAGACGAGCTCTTGAACGACTTCGAGGATTCGGGCGACGAGAACGAGGAGGAGCAGAGCAATGAACTTCCCCAGGACGACGGCGTTGCGTCGCTCTTCCCGGAATCTGCAGCGGCGCCCAAGCTGGAGATCGGTGTAGAAGCAGGCGGCATGGAGCTCGACGGCGACGAGGAAGAGGTCGACGACGACGAAGAGCTGATGAACGGCGGAACCACCAACGACGACCGCGAAGCCCCCGAAGATGAGGAGGAAACCAAGGCCAGAGTGGAGAAAATGCAGCTGGGCGGCGTCAGTGACGTGCGGAGCGTGGCCGGCCTGATGAAGACGCTGGAGCCTGTGCTAGAGGTAAGCCTCCCCTTTGCAACCTTGCGCTCCATATATCCGTTTACATCCTTGCAAAAGATACAGCCCTGACGACCCTCCTCGTCCACAGAAAATCTCATACTACCAAGGACTGCCGCCCGAGAAGCAGACCAAGAACATCGGTTCCATCGAGGACAACCCGGAGTACAAGCTCCTCACCCAGTCCAACACCCTCTCCACCTCGATTGACAGCGAGATCATCCTGGTCCACAAGTTTATCCGCGATCACTATTCCATCCGCTTCCCGGAGCTTGAGACCCTGGTCACCAATCCTCTCGACTATGCCAAGACGGTTGCCATCATCGGAAATGGACCCATGGACGCAGAGTCTATCAAGAAGAAGTCGTCTTCTTCGGACAATCTTGTTGGACAGCCTCTTAACAAGGTTCTCGACGGTCCATCCATGATGGTCGTGACTGTCGAATCGACGACGACGCAGGGACGAGAGCTTACGGATGCCGAACTGAACACGGTTCTGAATGCCTGCGAGATGACCCTGCAACTTGACCAGGCTAAGAAAATCTTGACGGAATACGTCCAGTCGCGTATGAACATGTTCGCACCAAACCTTACGGCGCTCATCGGATCTCTCACCGCCGCGCAGCTCATCAATTATGCTGGAGGAATCAAGGGTCTTGCCAAGACTCCTGCCTGCAACATTGCGCCGCTTGGATCCAAGAAGCAGTCCGGCACCGGATTTGCCACCAACGTAGGCATCCGGCATCAAGGTTTCCTCTACAATTCTCCTATTATCCGGAACATCCCCACCGACTTGAAGAAACAGGCTATGCGGATAGTGTCAGCCAAGATTGTGCTGGCGGCCAGAGTCGACAGTATCCACAGCAGCCCTGACGGGTCTACTGGAGAGAGTCTGAAGCAGCAGTGTCTGGACCGGCTCGACAAGCTCACAGAACCACCGCCCAACAAGGGTGTCCGTGCTCTTCCCGTTCCAGACGACAAGCCGTCACGGAAGCGTGGTGGCCGACGCGTCCGCAAGGCCAAGGAAGCATACGCGATGACCGAGCTGCGCAAGGCACAGAACCGCATGGCGTTTGGCAAGGAGGAGGCAGAAGTTGGATACGGCGCGGGCGAGGGCACCAAGGGTATGGGCATGATTGGTCAGAGCAACGATGGCCGCATTCGCGCAACGCAGATCGATCAGCGCACCAAGGCCAAACTCAGTAAGAAGAATCCAGGCTGGGGTGCCGCGACCCCTGTCAGCGGCATGGCATCCACGATCCGTGGTGCGGGCGGTCCTGGAAATGTCAGCGTGCTGAAGGGTCACGGCCTGAGAACGGCAGGCGTCGGTACTGCGGGTACGGCATCGACGATCGCCTTCACGCCAGTGCAGGGGCTTGAGCTAGTCGATCCGAAGGTCCGCGAGGAGATGAACCGCAAGAGGAAGGCGGAGGAGGACAGATGGTTCTCTGGCGGCACCTTCACCCAAATTGCCGGCGCCAAGACGGAGACGGGTGGCAAGAAGGACGCGGACGGCTTCAAGGTGCCGAGCTTGCCCGTGAAGAAGGCGAGGCAGGAGTAATGCGGTGCTTGCTGTGCACAAATCCGACGGTAAATTATAGGCTTCATTCACATGGCGGAAAACTGACGGCGTTGGGCGAACTGGAGGCATTGCTTGGAGTCTTGCAAATTGAGGGCACTGTACTACATAGAAGTTGTGCTGCAGGGCTAGGCGACAAATCAACGGGCATTTGAGAGGACAGGCGCTGGCATTAGCAAGTAGAAGGTCTCATGGGGATACGGGTCTAGCTCGAACAGGAAAAGATAGCCCGCCGGGGCGCGTGGAATGAATTGAAATACAAAAGCGAGGCTCGCGGGCGGAGGATCCGTTTCAAAAACTCTCTACTCTCGGCACGCCAGGCAACACCTGCGAGATAATGTGACACGGGCGCCGGCAGGCAGCAGCTGGAGGACTCAAAAGCGAACGCACCCCGAGCGATAGGAACGCGGGGAGGTCGAAAGCCCGAGGCTCAGCCGCCAGCCAACAGCTTTAAGCATCTGCCGCCGTGGAGCTGCACGTCACCGCGCGCCGCCGCGCCTCGCGCCATGGACGAAACGCCCACCACCACCACCGCACCCGCCAACACCGCAACCCTGGCGGACGACGCAGACTCCTCGCGACCAGCCAAGCGCAGCAAAACCTCCTCCACACAATCGCCCGCCATGTCTGGTACGCAGAATCCCCGCACCGCGTCCCCCGCGGCCCCCACAGACCATCACCAGCTCCAAGAGCTCCCCAGCTACCACATCCACC